>CAXBTE010000002.1:0-600000 GCA_963978545.1 Linyphia triangularis | reverse complement strand
TATATCCCTTTGAATATACATTAAACTTGCCAATCCTTAGGCAATTTTCCAATTCTCAATTTTCGATTTTTAACCTTAATTTGTAAACTAGGATAATAAAAGTCATCTTCCGATTTCTTTCTGATCATCAATTTGCTCATGAAATGTTATTTTAGTACACAAAATTGAAGCAATGATACGTAAAATAAAGCCTCAAAACAGTTTCTGAGCGCTTTCGTTTCAAAATTTCAACTTCTCAAAGAGCTATTCAAAAATAGTTTTTTTTGCCAAAATTTTGAAATTTGTCTGATTTTTAATGTGTTTTTGAATAAAAAAACACAATTTGGAACCATTTGTTAAAAATGAAATTTTCCATACAAATACACTCAAAACTGAAATATTTCAAGATTTTCGAAAAATTGAATTTTTTATTTTTAGAATACTTTTTTTAAATTAAAATTTGGTACAAGAATAATTATAAAACATATATCCAACTGCAATTCGCAATTTTAAAGCATTTGAGCAATTTTCTTGAAAATACAATTCCCCATTGAAATCACATGGCCGACTATTCAATGAATAAGTGTTCAAAAATTAAAATTTTCAAAATTTTTTCCCGTTTGTGATATTGAAGCTTATATATAGGTGAGTCTCCATTTTCAATTTTATAACACTCACTAAATAAAAAGTGGGTCTAAAGTTGTTCCAAAAAGTGCAATTTTTAAAAAATAAAATTCGCCCATTGAAAACACATGGTGGACTATTCAATGAATAATTGTTCAAAAATTAGAATTTTCAAAATTTTTTCCCGTGTGTGATATTGAAGCTTATATATAGGAGAATCTCTAATTCCAATTTTATAACACTTACTAAATAAGAAGTGGGTCTAAAGTTGTTCCAAAAAGTGCAATTTTCTAAAAAATAAAATTTCCCCATTGAAAATACATGGCGGACTGTTCAATGAATTATTGTTCAAAAAGTAAAATTTTCAAATTTTTTTCCATTGTGTGATATTGAAGCTTATATATAGGAGAATCTCCATTTTCAATTTTATAACACTCACTAAATAAAAAGTGGGTCTAAAGTTGTTCCAAAAAGTGCAATTTTCTAAAAAAAAATATTCCCCCATTGAAAACACATGGTGGACTATTCAATGAATAATTGTTCAAAAATTAAAATTTTCAAAATTTTTTCACGTATGTGATATTGAAGCTTATATATAGGAGAATCTCTAATTCCAATTTTATAACACTCACTAAATAAGAAGTGGGTCTATAGTTGGTTCAAATTGTGCAAATTTCTCAAAAATAAAATTTCTACATTGAAAACACATGGCGGACTGTTCAATGAATTATTGTTCAAAAAGTAAAATTTTCAAAATTTTTTCCGGTTTGTTATATTGAAGCTCATATATCTCGAATTTGAATTTTATAACACTCATTAAATAAAAAGTGGGTCCAAAGTTGTTCCAAAAAGTGCAATTTTCTCAAAAATAAGATTTCGCCATTGAAAACACATGACGGACTGTTCAATGAATTATTTTTGAAAAAGGAAAATTTTCAAAATTTTTTCCGGTTTGTGATATTGAAGCTCATATATAGGAGAATCTCCTATTCGAATTTTATAACAATCACTAAATAAGAAGTGGGTCTAAAGTTGGTCCTAAAAATTGAACTTTCATAATTTTGGTTTAAAATTTTTCCCATGTTAACAGTATGGAAAATTTCACACTTCTGAATTTTCAAAATTTTACAATCATTTTGCAACTAGGGTAACAGAAATTGTCATCCGAATCGATTTCCACATTCAAGTGGTTATTAAAATGAAATTTTACTTCTCAAAATTCGGTTATTGCCAAAAAAATCTTTATATCCCTTTGAATATACATTAAACTTGCCAATCCTTAGGCAATTTTCCAATTCTCAATTTTCGAATTTTAACCTTAATTTGTAGCCTAGGATAAAACAAGTAATCTTCCGATTTCTTTCTGATCATCAATTTGCTCATGAAATATTATTTTAGTACACAAAATCGAAGCAATGCTACGTAAAATAAAGCCTCAAAACAATTTCTGAGCGCTTTCGTTTCAAAATTTCAACTTCTCATAGAGCTATTCAAAAATAGTTTTTTTTGCCAAAATTTTGAAATTTGTTTGATTTTTAATGTGTTTTTGAATAAAAAAACACAATTTGGAACCATTTGTTAAAAATGAAATTTTCCATTCAAATACACTCAAAACTGAAATATTTCAAGATTTTCGAAAAATTGAATTTTTTATTTTTAGAATACTTTTTTTTTTAATTAAAATTTGGTACAAGAATAATTATAAAACATATATCCAACTGCAATTCGCAATTTGAAAGCATTTGAGCAATTTTCTTGAAAATACAATTCCCCATTGAAATCACATGGCGGACTATTCAATGAATAATTGTTCAAAAAGTAAAATTTTCAAAATTTTTTCCCGTTTGTGATATTGAAGCTTATATATAGGAGAGTCTCCATTTTCGATTTTATAACAC
The DNA here is from genome assembly GCA_963978545.1 of Linyphia triangularis. Classification (NCBI taxonomy): domain Eukaryota; kingdom Metazoa; phylum Arthropoda; class Arachnida; order Araneae; family Linyphiidae; genus Linyphia; species Linyphia triangularis. The sequence continues at coordinate 597,499 of CAXBTE010000002.1, read as the reverse complement.
TCACTAAATAAAAAGTGGGTCTAAAGTTGTTCCAAAAAGTGCAATTTTCTAAAAAATAAAATTTCCCCATTGAAAACACATGGCGGACTGTTCAATGAATTATTGTTCAAAAAGTAAAATTTTCAAAATTTTTTCCGGTGTGTGATATTGAAGCTTATATATAGGAGAATCTCCAATTCCAATTTTATAACACTCACTAAATAAGAAGTGGGTCTATAGTTGGTTCAAAATGTGCAAATTTCTCAAAAATAAAATTTCCCCATTGAAAACACATGACGGAATGTTCAATGAATTATTTTTCAAAAAGTAAAATTTTCAAAATTTTTTCCGGTTTGTGATATTGAAGCTCATATATAGGAGAATCTCCTATTCGAATTTTATAACACTCACTAAATAAGAAGTGGGTCTAAAGTTGGTCCTAAAAATTGAACTTTTAAAATTTTCGTTTAAAATTTTTCCCATGTTAACAGTATGGAAAATTACACACTTCTGAATTTTCAAAATTTTACAATCATTTTGCAACTAGGGTAACAGAAATTGTCATCCGAATCGATTTCCACATTCAAGTGGTTATTAAAATGAAATTTTACTTCTCAAAATTCGGTTATTGCCAAAAAAATCTTTATATCCCTTTGAATATACATTAAACTTGCCAATCCTTAGGCAATTTTCCAATTCTCAATTTTCGATTTTTAACCTTAATTTGTAAACTAGGATAATAAAAGTCATCTTCCGATTTCTTTCTGATCATCAATTTGCTCATGAAATGTTATTTTAGTACACAAAATCGAAGCAATGCTACGTAAAATAAAGCCTCAAAACAGTTTCTGAGCGCTTTCGTTTCAAAATTTGAACTTCTCATAGAGCTATTCAAAAATAGTTTTTTTTGCCAAAATTTTGAAATTTGTTTGATTTTTAATGTGTTTTTGAATAAAAAAACACTATTTGGAACCATTTGTTAAAAATGAAATTTTCCATTCAAATACACTCAAAACTGAAATATTTCAAGATTTTCGAAAAATTGAATTTTTTATTTTTAGAATACTTTTTTTTAATTAAAATTTGGTACAAGAATAACTATAAAACATATATCCAACTGCAATTCGCAATTTGAAAGTATTTGAGCAATTTTCTCGAAAATACAATTCCCCAATGAATTCACATGGCGGACTATTCAATGAATAAGTGTTCAAAAATTTAAATTTTCAAATTTTTTTTCCGTTTGTGATATTGAAGCTTATATATAGGTGAGTCTCCATTTTCAATTTTATAACACTCACTAAATAAAAAGTGGGTCTAAAGTTGTTCCAAAAAGTGCAATTTTCTAAAAAATAAAATTCGCCCATTGAAAACAAATGGACGTAGCATTGCTTCGATTTTGTGTACTAAAATAACATTTCATGAGCAAATTGATGATCAGAAAGAAATCGGAAGATGACTTTTATTATCCTAGTTTACAAATTAAGGTTAAAAATCGAAAATTGAGAATTGGAAAATTGCCTAAGGATTGGCAAGTTTAATGTATATTCAAAGGGATATAAAGATTTTTTTGGCAATAACCGAATTTTGAGAAGTAAAATTTCATTTTAATAACCACTTGCATGTGGAAATCGATTCGGATGGCAATTTCTGTTACCCTAGTTGCAAAATGATTGTAAAATTTTGAAAATTCAGAAGTGTGTAATTTTCCATACTGTTAACATGGGAAAAATTTTAAACGAAAATTTTGAAAGTTCAATTTTTAGGACCAACTTTAGACCCACTTCTTATTTAGTGAGTGTTATAAAATTCGAATAGGAGATTCTCCTATATATGAGCTTCAATATCACAAACCGGAAAAAATTTTGAAAATTTTACTTTTTGAAAAATAATTCATTGAACAGTCCGTCATGTGTTTTCAATGGGGAAATTTATTTTTGAGAAATTTGCACATTTTGAACCAACTATAGACCCACTTCTTATTTAGTGAGTGTTATAAAATTGGAATTGGAGATTCTCCTATATATAAGCTTCAATATCACACACCGGAAAAAATTTTGAAAATTTTACTTTTTGAACAATAATTCATTGAACAGTCCGCCATGTGTTTTCAATGGGGAAATTTTATTTTTTAGAAAATTGCACTTTTTGGAACAACTTTAGACCCAATTCTTATTTAGTAAGTGTTATAAAATTGGAATTAGAGATTCTCCTATATATAAGCTTCAATATCACATACGGGAAAAAATTTTGAAAATTTTAATTTTTGAACAATTATTCATTGAATAGTCCACCATGTGTTTTCAATGGGGGAATTTTATTTTTTAGAAAATTGCACTTTTTGGAACAACTTTAGACCCACTTTTTATTTAGTGAGTGTTATAAATTTGAAAATGGAGATTCTCCTATATATAAGCTTCAATATCACACAATGGAAAAAAATTTGAAAATTTTACTTTTTGAACAATAATTCATTGAACAGTCCGCCATGTGTTTTCAATGGGGAAATTTTATTTTTTAGAAAATTGCACTTTTTGGAACAACTTTAGATCCACTTCTTATTTAGTAAGTGTTATAAAATTGGAATTGGAGATTCTCCTATATATAAGCTTCAATATCACACACGGGAAAAAATTTTGGAAATTTTACTTTTTGAACAATTATTCATTGAATAGTCCACCATGTGTTTTCAATGGGGGAATTTTATTTTTTAGAAAATTGCACTTTTTGGAACAACTTTAGACCCACTTTTTATTTAGTGAGTGTTATAAAATTGAAAATGGAGACTCTCCTATATATAAGCTTCAATATCACAAATGGGAAAAAATTTTGAAAATTTTACTTTTTGAACAATTATTCATTGAATAGTCCGCCATGTGATTTCAATGGTGAATTGTATTTTCAAGAAAATTGCTCAAATGCTTTCAAATTGCGAATTGCAGTTGGATATATGTTTTATAGTTATTCTTGTACCAAATTTTAATTAAAAAAAAGTATTCTAAAAATAAAAAATTCAATATTTCGAAAATCTTGAAATATTTCAGTTTTGAGTGTATTTGAATGGAAAATTTCATTTTTAACAAATGGTTCCAAATTGTGATTTTTTATTCAAAAACACATTAAAAATCAAACAAATTTCAAAATTTTGGCAAAAAAAACTATTTTTGAATAACTCTATGTGAAGTTGAAATTTTGAAACGAAAGCGCTCAGAAACTGTTTTGAGGCTTTATTTTACGTAGCATTGCTTCGATTTTGTGTACTAAAATAACATTTCATGAGCAAATTGATGATCAGAAAGAAATCGGAAGATGACTTTTATTATCGTAGGCTACAAATTAAGGTTAAAAATCGAAAATTGAGAATTGGAAAATTGCCTAACTATTGTCAAGTTTAATGTATATTCAAAGGGATATAAACATTTTTTTGGCAATAACCGAATTTTGAGAAGTAAAATTTCATTTTAATAACCACTTGAATGTGGAAATCGATTCGGATGACAATTTCTGTTACCCTAGTTGCAAAATGATTGTAAAATTTTGAAAAGCCAGAAGTGTGTAATTTTCCATACTGTTAACATGGGAAAAATTTTAAACGAAAATTTTGAAAGTTCAATTTTTAGGACCAACTTTAGACCCACTTCTTATTTAGTGAGTGTTATAAAATTTGAATAGGAGATTCTCCTATATATGAGCTTCAATATCACAAACCGGAAAAAATTTTGAAAATTTTACTTTTTGAAAAATAATTCATTGAACAGTCCTTCATGTGTTTTCAATGGGGAAATTTTATTTTTGAGAAATTTGCACATTTTGAACCAACTATAGACCCACTTCTTATTTAGTGAGTGTTATAAAATTGGAATTGGAGATTCTCCTATATATAAGCTTCAATAACACAAACGGGAAAAATTTTTGAAAATTTTACTTTTTGAACAATAATTCATTGAATAGTCCGCCATGTGTTTTCAATGAGGGAATTGTATTTTCTAGAAAATTGCTATTTGGACCAACTTTTCGGACCATATTTAGACCCACTTCTTATTTAGTGAGTGTTATAAAATTCGAATTGGAGATTTTCCTATATATGAGCTTCCATATAAAAAAAAGGGAAATTTTTTTGAAAATTTTACTTTTTGAACAATAATTCATTGATAGTCCGCCATGTGTTCTCAATGGAAGAATTGTACTTTTGAGAAAATTGCTATTTTTGTACCAACTTAAGACCCACTTCTTATTTAGTGAGTGTTATAAAATTGGAATTAGAGATTCTCCTATATATAAGCTTCAATATCACAAACGAGAAAAAATTTTGAAATTTTTTACTTTTTGAACAATAATTCATTGAATAGTCCGCCATGTGTTTTCAATGGGGGAACTTTATTTTTGAGAAAATTGCACTTTTTTGACCAAGTTTAGGCCCACTTCTTATTTAGTGAAGATTATAAAATTCAAATTGGAGATTCTCCTATATATGAGCTTCAATATTCCTATATTTGAGCAATTTTCTTGAAAATACAATTCCCCATTGAAATCAAATGGCGGACTATTCAATGAATAATTGTTCAAAAAGTAAAATTTTCAAAATTTTTTCCTGTTTGTGATATTGAAGCTTATATATAGGAGAGTCTCCATTTTCAATTTTATAACACTCAATAAATAAAAAGTGGGTCTAAAGTAGTTCCAAAAAGTGTAATTTTCTAAAAAATAAAATTCCCCCATTGAAAACACATGGTGGACTATTCAATGAATAATTGTTCAAAAAGTAAAATTTTCAAAATTTTTTCCCGTGTGTGATATTGAAGCTTATATATAGGAGAATCTCCAATTCCAATTTTATAACACTTACTAAATAAGAAGTGGGTCTAAAGTTGTTCCAAAAAGTGCAATTTTCTAAAAAATAAAATTTTTCCATTGAAAACACATGGCGGACTGTTCAATGAATTATTGTTCAAAAAGTAAAATTTTCAAAATTTTTTCCGGTGTGTGATATTGAAGCTTATATATAGGAGAATCTCCAATTCCAATTTTATAACACTCACTAAATAAGAAGTGGGTCTAAAGTTGGTCCTAAAAATTGAACTTTCAAAATTTTCGTTTAAAATTTTTCCCATGTTAACAGTATGGAAAATTTCACACTTCTGAATTTTCAAAATTTTACAATCATTTTGCGACTATGGTAACAGAAATTGTCATCCGAATCGATTTCCACATTCAAGTGGTTATTAAAATGAAATTGTCCATTCAAATACACTCAAAACTGAAATATTTCAAGATTTTCGAAAAATTGAATTTTTTATTTTTAGAATACTTTTTTTTAATTAAAATTTGGTACAAGAATAATTATAAAACATATATCCAACTGCAATTCGAAATTTGAAAGCATTTGAGCAATTTTCTTGAAAATACAATTCCCCATTGAAATCACATGGCGGACTATTCAATGAATAATTGTTCAAAAAGTAAAATTTTCAAAATTTTTTCCCGTTTGTGATATTGAAGCTTATATATAGGAGAGTCTCCATTTTCGATTTTATAACACTCACTAAATAAAAAGTGGGTCTAAAGTTGTTCCAAAAAGTGCAATTTTCTAAAAAATAAAATTCCCCCATTGAAAACACATGGTGGACTATTCAATGAATAATTGTTCAAAAATTAAAATTTTCAAAATTTTTTCCCGTGTGTGATATTGAAGCTCATATATCTCGAATTTGAATTTTATAACACTCCCATGTTAACAGTATGGAAAATTTCACACTTCTAAATTTTCAAAATTTTACAATCATTTTGCAACTAGGGTAACAGATATTGTCATCCGAATCGATTTCCACATTCAAGTGGTTATTAAAATGAAATTTTACTTCTCAAAATTCGGTTCTGAGCGCTTTCGTTTCAAAATTTCAACTTCTCATAGAGCTATTCAAAAATAGTTTTTTTTGCCAAAATTTTGAAATTTGTTTGATTTTTAATGTGTTTTTGAATAAAAAAACCCAATTTGGAACCATTTGTTAAAAATGAAATTTTCCATTCAAATACACTCCAAACTGAAATATTTCAAGATTTTCGAAAAATTGAATTTTTTATTTTTAGAATACTTTTTTTTTAATTAAAATTTGGTACAAGAATAACTATAAAACATATATCCAACTGCAATTCGCAATTTGAAAGCATTTGAGCAATTTTCTTGGAAATACAATTCCCCATTGAAAACACATGGTGGACTATTCAATGAATAATTGTTCAAAAATTAAAATTTTCAAAATTTTTTCCCGTTTGTGATATTGAAGCTTATATATAGGAGAATATCCAATTTCAATTTTATAACACTCACTAAATAAGAAGTGGGTCCAAAGTTGTTCCAAAAAGTGCAATTTTCTCAAAAATAAGATTTCGCCATTGAAAACACATGACGGACTGTTCAATGAATTATTTTTGAAAAAGGAAACTTTTCAAAATTTTTTCCGGTTTGTGATATTGAAGCTCATATATAGGAGAATCTCCTATTCGAATTTTATAACACTCACTAAATAAGAAGTGGGTCTAAAGTTGGTCCTAAAAATTGAACTTTCATAATTTTGGTTTAAAATTTGTCCCATGTTAACAGTATGGAAAATTTCACACTTCTGAATTAACAAAATTTTACAATCATTTTGCGACTATGGTAACAGATATTGTCATCCGAATCGATTTCCACATTCAAGTGGTTATTAAAATGAAATTTTACTTCTCAAAATTCGGTTATTGCCAAAAAAATCTTTATATCCCTTTGAATATACATTAAACTTGCCAATCCTTAGGCAATTTTCCAATTCTCAATTTTCGAATTTTAACCTTAATTTGTAGCCTAGGATAATACAAGTAATCTTCCGATTTCTTTCTGATCATCAATTTGCTCATGAAATATTATTTTAGTACACAAAATCGAAGCAATGCTACGTAAAATAAAGCCTCAAAACAGTTTCTGAGCGCTTTCGTTTCAAAATTTCAACTTCTCATAGAGCTATTCAAAAATAGTTTGTTTGTTTTTGCCAAAATTTTGAAATTTGTTTGATTTTTAATGTGTTTTTGAATAAAAAAACACAATTTGGAACCATTTGTTAAAAATGAAATTTTCCATTCAAATACACTCAAAACTGAAATATTTCAAGATTTTCGAAAAATTGAATTTTTTATTTTTAGAATACTTTTTTTTTAATTAAAATTTGGTACAAGAATAATTATAAAACATATATCCAACTGCAATTCGCAATTTGAAAGCATTTGAGCAATTTTCTTGAAAATACAATACCCCATTGAAATCACATGGCGGACTATTCAATGAATAATCGTTCAAAAAGTAAAATTTTCAAAATTTTTTTCCCGTGTGTGATATTGAAGCTTATATATAGGAGAATCTACAATTCCAATTTTATAACACTTACTAAATAAGAAGTGGGTCTAAAGTTGTTCCAAAAAGTGCAATTTTCTAAAAAATAAAATTTCCCCATTGAAAACACATGGCGGACTGTTCAATGAATTATTGTTCAAAAAGTAAAATTTTCAAAAATTTTTCCGGTGTGTGATATTGAAGCTTATATATAGGAGAATCTCCAATTCCAATTTTATAACACTCACTAAATAAGAAGTGGGTCTATAGTTGGTTCAAAATGTGCAAATTTCTCAAAAATAAAATTTCCCCATTGAAAACACATGACGGATTGTTCAATGAATTATTTTTCAAAAAGTAAAATTTTCAAATTTTTTTCCGGTTTGTGATATTGAAGCTCATATATAGGAGAATCTCCTATTCGAATTTTATAACACTCACTAAATAAGAAATGGGTCTAAAGTTGGTCCTAAAAATTGAACTTTCAAAATTTTCGTTTAAAATTTTTCCCATGTTAACAGTATGGAAAATTACACACTTCTGAATTTTCGAAATTTTACAATCATTTTGCAACTAGGGTTACAGAAATTGTCATCCGAATCGATTTCCACATTCAAGTGGTTATTAAAATGAAATTTTACTTCTCAAAATTCGGTTATTGCCAAAAAAATCTTTATATCCCTTTGAATATACATTAAACTTGCCAATCCTTAGGCAATTTTCCAATTCTAAATTTTCGAATTTTAACCTTAATTTGTAGCCTAGAATAATACAAGTAATCTTCCGATTTCTTTCTGATCATCAATTTGCTCATGAAATATTATTTGAGTACACAAAATCGAAGCAATGCTACGTAAAATAAAGCCTCAAAACAGTTTCTGAGCGCTTTCGTTTCAAAATTTCAACTTCTCATAGAGCTATTCAAAAATAGTTTTTTTTTGCTAAAATTTTGAAATTTGTTTGATTTTTAATGTGTTTTTGAATAAAAAAACACAATTTGGAACCATTTGTTAAAAATGAAATTTTCCATTCAAATACACTCAAAACTGAAATATTTCAAGATTTTCGAAAAATTGAATTTTTTATTTTTAGAATACTTTTTTTTTAATTAAAATTTGGTACAAGAATAATTATAAAACATATATCCAACTGCAATTCGCAATTTGAAAGCATTTGAGCAATTTTCTTGAAAATACAATTCCCCATTGAAATCACATGGCGGATTATTCAATGAATAATTGTTCAAAAAGTAAAATTTTCAAAATTTTTTCCCGTGTGTGATATTGAAGCTTATATATAGGAGAATCTCCAATTCCAATTTTATAACACTTACTAAATAAGAAGTGGGTCTAAAGTTGTTCCAAAAAGTGCAATTTTCTAAAAAATAAAATTTCCCCATTGAAAACACATGACGGACTATTCAATGAATAATTTTTCAAAAAATAAAATTTTCAAATTTTTTTCCGGTGTGTGATATTGAAGCTTATATGTTGGAGAATCTCCTATTCGAATTTTATAACACTCACTAAATAAGAAGTGGGTCTATAGTTGGTTCGAAATGTGCAATTTTCTCAAAAATAAAATTTCCCCATTGAAAACACATGGCGGACTGTTCAATGAATTATTGTTCAAAAAGTAAAATTTTCAAAACTTTTTCCGGTTTGTGATATTGAAGATCATATATAGGAGAATCTCCTATTCGAATTTTATAACACTCACTAAATAAGAAGTGGGTCTAAAGTTGGTCCTAAAAATTGAACTTTCAAAATTTTCGTTTAAAATTTTTCCCATGTTAACAGTATGGAAAATTTCACACTTCTGAATTTTCAAAATTTTACAATCATTTTGCGACTATGGTAACAGAAATTGTCATCCGAATCGATTTCCACATTCAAGTGGTTATTAAAATGAAATTGTCCATTCAAATACACTCAAAACTGAAATATTTCAAGATTTTCGAAAAATTGAATTTTTTATTTTTAGAATACTTTTTTTTAATTAAAATTTGGTACAAGAATAATTATAAAACATATATCCAACTGCAATTCGAAATTTGAAAGCATTTGAGCAATTTTCTTGAAAATACAATTCCCCATTGAAATCACATGGCGGACTATTCAATGAATAATTGTTCAAAAAGTAAAATTTTCAAAATTTTTTCCCGTTTGTGATATTGAAGCTTATATATAGGAGAGTCTCCATTTTCGATTTTATAACACTCACTAAATAAAAAGTGGGTCTAAAGTTGTTCCAAAAAGTGCAATTTTCTAAAAAATAAAATTCCCCCATTGAAAACACATGGTGGACTATTCAATGAATAATTGTTCAAAAATTAAAATTTTCAAAATTTTTTCCCGTGTGTGATATTGAAGCTCATATATCTCGAATTTGAATTTTATAACACTCCCATGTTAACAGTATGGAAAATTTCACACTTTTAAATTTTCAAAATTTTACAATCATTTTGCAACTAGGGTAACAGATATTGTCATCCGAATCGATTTCCACATTCAAGTGGTTATTAAAATGAAATTTTACTTCTCAAAATTCGGTTCTGAGCGCTTTCGTTTCAAAATTTCAACTTCTCATAGAGCTATTCAAAAATAGTTTTTTTTGCCAAAATTTTGAAATTTGTTTGATTTTTAATGTGTTTTTGAATAAAAAAACCCAATTTGGAACCATTTGTTAAAAATGAAATTTTCCATTCAAATACACTCAAAACTGAAATATTTCAAGATTTTCGAAAAATTGAATTTTTTATTTTTAGAATCCTTTTTTTTTAATTAAAATTTGGTACAAGAATAACTATAAAACATATATCCAACTGCAATTCGCAATTTGAAAGCATTTGAGCAATTTTCTCGAAAATACAATTCCCCAATGAATTCACATGGCGGACTATTCAATGAATAATTGTTCAAAAATTAAAATTTTCAAAATTTTTTCCCGTTTGTGATATTGAAGCTTATATATAGGAGAATATCCAATTTCAATTTTATAACACTCACTAAATAAGAAGTGGGTCCAAAGTTGTTCCAAAAAGTGCAATTTTCTCAAAAATAAGATTTCGCCATTGAAAACACATGACGGACTGTTCAATGAATTATTTTTGAAAAAGGAAAATTTTCAAAATTTTTTCCGGTTTGTGATATTGAAGCTCATATATAGGAGAATCTCCTATTCGAATTTTATAACACTCACTAAATAAGAAGTGGGTCTAAAGTTGGTCCTAAAAATTGAACTTTCATAATTTTGGTTTAAAATTTTTCCCATGTTAACAGTATGGAAAATTTCACACTTCTGAATTAACAAAATTTTACAATCATTTTGCGACTATGGTAACAGAAATTGTCATCCGAATCGATTTCCACATTCAAGTGGTTATTAAAATGAAATTTTACTTCTCAAAATTCGGTTATTGCCAAAAAAATCTTTATATCCCTTTGAATATACATTAAACTTGCCAATCCTTAGGCAATTTTCCAATTCTCAATTTTCGAATTTTAACCTTAATTTGTAGCCTAGGATAATACAAGTAATCTTCCGATTTCTTTCTGATCATCAATTTGCTCATGAAATATTATTTTAGTACACAAAATCGAAGCAATGCTACGTAAAATAAAGCCTCAAAACAGTTTCTGAGCGCTTTCGTTTCAAAATTTCAACTTCTCATAGAGCTATTCAAAAATAGTTTTTTTTTGCTAAAATTTTGAAATTTGTTTGATTTTTAATGTGTTTTTGAATAAAAAAACACAATTTGGAACCATTTGTTAAAAATGAAATTTTCCATTCAAATACACTCCAAACTGAAATATTTCAAGATTTTCGAAAAATTGAATTTTTTATTTTTAGAATACTTTTTTTTTAATTAAAATTTGGTACAAGAATAATTATAAAACATATATCCAACTGCAATTCGCAATTTGAAAGCATTTGATCAATTTTCTTGAAAATACAATTCCCCATTGAAATCACATGGCGGACTATTCAATGAATAATCGTTCAAAAAGTAAAATTTTCAAAATTTTTTTCCCGTGTGTGATATTGAAGCTTATATATAGGAGAATCTACAATTCCAATTTTATAACACTTACTAAATAAGAAGTGGGTCTAAAGTTGTTCCAAAAAGTGCAATTTTCTAAAAAATAAAATTTCCCCATTGAAAACACATGGCGGACTGTTCAATGAATTATTGTTCAAAAAGTAAAATTTTCAAAATTTTTTCCGGTGTGTGATATTGAAGCTCATATATAGGAGAATCTCCAATTCCAATTTTATAACACTCACTAAATAAGAAGTGGGTCTATAGTTGGTCCTAAAAATTGAACTTTCAAAATTTTCGTTTAAAATTTTTCCCATGTTAACAGTATGGAAAATTACACACTTCTGAATTTTCGAAATTTTACAATCATTTTGCAACTAGGGTAACAGAAATTGTCATCCGAATCGATTTCCACATTCAAGTGGTTATTAAAATGAAATTTTACTTCTCAAAATTCGGTTATTGCCAAAAAAATCTTTATATCCCTTTGAATATACATTAAACTTGCCAATCCTTAGGCAATTTTCCAATTCTAAATTTTCGAATTTTAACCTTAATTTGTAGCCTAAGATAATACAAGTAATCTTCCGATTTCTTTCTGATCATCAATTTGCTCATGAAATATTATTTGAGTACACAAAATCGAAGCAATGCTACGTAAAATAAAGCCTCAAAACAGTTTCTGAGCGCTTTCGTTTCAAAATTTCAACTTCTCATAGAGCTATTCAAAAATAGTTTTTTTTTGCTAAAATTTTGAAATTTGTTTGATTTTTAATGTGTTTTTGAATAAAAAAACACAATTTGGAACCATTTGTTAAAAATGAAATTTTCCATTCAAATACACTCAAAACTGAAATATTTCAAGATTTTCGAAAAATTGAATTTTTTATTTTTAGAATACTTTTTTTTTAATTAAAATTTGGTACAAGAATAATTATAAAACATATATCCAACTGCAATTCGCAATTTGAAAGCATTTGAGCAATTTTCTTGAAAATACAATTCCCCATTGAAATCACATGGCGGATTATTCAATGAATAATTGTTCAAAAAGTAAAATTTTCAAAATTTTTTCCCGTTTGTGATATTGAAGCTTATATATAGGAGAGTCTCCATTTTCAATTTTATAACACTCACTAAATAAAAAGTTTGTCTAAAGTTGTTCCAAAAAGTGCAATTTTCTAAAAAATAAAATTCCCCCATTGATAACACATGGTGGACTATTCAATGAATAATTGTTCAAAAAGTAAAATTTTCCAAATTTTTTCCCGTGTGTGATATTGAAGCTTATATATAGGAGAATCTCCAATTCCACTTTTATAACACTCACTAAATAAGAAGTGGGTCTAAAGTTGCTCCTAAAAATTGAACTTTCAAAATTTTCGTTTAAAATTTTTCCCATGTTAACAGTATGGAAAATTTCACACTTCTGAATTTTCAAAATTTTACAATCATTTTGCGACTATGGTAACAGAAATTGTCATCCGAATCGATTTCCACATTCAAGTGGTTATTAAAATGAAATTTTCCATTCAAATACACTCAAAACTGAAATATTTCAAGATTTTCGAAAAATTGAATTTTTTATTTTTAGAATACTTTTTTTTAATTAAAATTTGGTACAAGAATATTTATAAAACATACATCCAACTGCAATTCGAAATTTGAAAGCATTTGAGCAATTTTCTTGAAAATACAATTCCCCATTGAAATCACATGGCGGACTATTCAATGAATAATTGTTCAAAAAGTAAAATTTTCAAATTTTTTTCCCGTTTGTGATATTGAAGCTTATATATAGGAGAGTCTCCATTTTCGATTTTATAACACTCACTAAATAAAAAGTGGGTCTAAAGTTGTTCCAAAAAGTGCAATTTTCTAAAAAATAAAATTCCCCCATTGAAAACACATGGTGGACTATTCAATGAATAATTGTTCAAAAATTAAAATTTTCAAAATTTTTTCCCGTGTGTGATATTGAAGCTCATATATCTCGAATTTGAATTTTATAACACTCCCATGTTAACAGTATGGAAAATTTCACACTTCTAAATTTTCAAAATTTTACAATCATTTTGCAACTAGGGTAACAGATATTGTCATCCGAATCGATTTCCACATTCAAGTGGTTATTAAAATGAAATTTTACTTCTCAAAATTCGGTTCTGAGCGCTTTCGTTTCAAAATTTCAACTTCTCATAGAGCTATTCAAAAATAGTTTTTTTTGCCAAAATTTTGAAATTTGTTTGATTTTTAATGTGTTTTTGAATAAAAAAACCCAATTTGGAACCATTTGTTAAAAATGAAATTTTCCATTCAAATACACTCAAAACTGAAATATTTCAAGATTTTCGAAAAATTGAATTTTTTATTTTTAGAATACTTTTTTTTAATTAAAATTTGGTACAAGAATAACTATAAAACATATATCCAACTGCAATTCGCAATTTGAAAGCATTTGAGCAATTTTCTCGAAAATACAATTCCCCAATGAATTCACATGGCGGACTATTCAATGAATAATTGTTCAAAAATTAAAATTTTCAAAATTTTTTCCCGTTTGTGATATTGAAGCTTATATATAGGAGAATATCCAATTTCAATTTTATAACACTCACTAAATAAGAAGTGGGTCCAAAGTTGTTCCAAAAAGTGCAATTTTCTCAAAAATAAGATTTCGCCATTGAAAACACATGACGGACTGTTCAATGAATTATTTTTGAAAAAGGAAAATTTTCAAAATTTTTTCCGGTTTGTGATATTGAAGCTCATATATAGGAGAATCTCCTATTCGAATTTTATAACACTCACTAAATAAGAAGTGGGTCTAAAGTTGGTCCTAAAAATTGAACTTTCATAATTTTGGTTTAAAATTTTTCCCATGTTAACAGTATGGAAAATTTCACACTTCTGAATTAACAAAATTTTACAATCATTTTGCGACTATGGTAACAGAAATTGTCATCCGAATCGATTTCCACATTCAAGTGGTTATTAAAATGAAATTTTACTTCTCAAAATTCGGTTATTGCCAAAAAAATCTTTATATCCCTTTGAATATACATTAAACTTGCCAATCCTTAGGCAATTTTCCAATTCTCAATTTTCGAATTTTAACCTTAATTTGTAGCCTAGGATAATACAAGTAATCTTCCGATTTCTTTCTGATCATCAATTTGCTCATGAAATATTATTTAAGTACACAAAATCGAAGCAATGCTACGTAAAATAAAGCCTCAAAACAGTTTCTGAGCGCTTTCGTTTCAAAATTTCAACTTCTCATAGAGCTATTCAAAAATAGTTTGTTTGTTTTTGCCAAAATTTTGAAATTTGTTTGATTTTTAATGTGTTTTTGAATAAAAAAACACAATTTGGAACCATTTGTTAAAAATGAAATTTTCCATTCAAATACACTCCAAACTGAAATATTTCAAGATTTTCGAAAAATTGAATTTTTTATTTTTAGAATACTTTTTTTTTAATTAAAATTTGGTACAAGAATAATTATTAAACATATATCCAACTGCAATTCGCAATTTGAAAGCATTTGAGCAATTTTCTTGAAAATACAATTCCCCATTGAAATCACATGGCGGACTATTCAATGAATGATCGTTCAAAAAGTAAAATTTTCAAAATTTTTTTCCCGTGTGTGATATTGAAGCTTATATATAGGAGAATCTACAATTCCAATTTTATAACACTTACTAAATAAGAAGTGGGTCTAAAGTTGTTCCAAAAAGTGCAATTTTCTAAAAAATAAAATTTCCCCATTGAAAACACATGGCGGACTGTTCAATGAATTATTGTTCAAAAAGTAAAATTTTCAAATTTTTTTCCGGTGTGTGATATTGAAGCTTATATATAGGAGAATCTCCAATTCCAATTTTATAACACTCACTAAATAAGAAGTGGGTCTATAGTTGGTTCAAAATGTGCAAATTTCTCAAAAATAAAATTTCCCCATTGAAAACACATGACGGACTGTTCAATGAATTATTTTTCAAAAAGTAAAATTTTCAAATTTTTTTCCGGTTTGTGATATTGAAGCTCATATATAGGAGAATCTCCTATTCGAATTTTATAACACTCACTAAATAAGAAGTGGGTCTAAAGTTGGTCCTAAAAATTGAACTTTCAAAATTTTCGTTTAAAATTTTTCCCATGTTAACAGTATGGAAAATTACACACTTCTGAATTTTCGAAATTTTACAATCATTTTGCAACTAGGGTAACAGAAATTGTCATCCGAATCGATTTCCACATTCAAGTGGTTATTAAAATGAAATTTTACTTCTCAAAATTCGGTTATTGCCAAAAAAATCTTTATATCCCTTTGAATATACATTAAACTTGCCAATCCTTAGGCAATTTTCCAATTCTAAATTTTCGAATTTTAACCTTAATTTGTAGCCTAGGATAATACAAGTAATCTTCCGATTTCTTTCTGATCATCAATTTGCTCATGAAATATTATTTGAGTACACAAAATCGAAGCAATGCTACGTAAAATAAAGCCTCAAAACAGTTTCTGAGCGCTTTCGTTTCAAAATTTCAACTTCTCATAGAGCTATTCAAAAATAGTTTTTTTTTGCTAAAATTTTGAAATTTGTTTGATTTTTAATGTGTTTTTGAATAAAAAAACACAATTTGGAACCATTTATTAAAAATGAAATTTTCCATTCAAATACACTCAAAACTGAAATATTTCAAGATTTTCGAAAAATTGAATTTTTTATTTTTAGAATACTTTTTTTTTAATTAAAATTTGGTACAAGAATAATTATAAAACATATATCCAACTGCAATTCGCAATTTGAAAGCATTTGAGCAATTTTCTTGAAAATACAATTCCCCATTGAAATCACATGGCGGATTATTCAATGAATAATTGTTCAAAAAGTAAAATTTTCAAAATTTTTTCCCGTTTGTGATATTGAAGCTTATATATAGGAGAGTCTCCATTTTCAATTTTATAACACTCACTAAATAAAAAGTTTGTCTAAAGTTGTTCCAAAAAGTGCAATTTTCTAAAAAATAAAATTCCCCCATTGAAAACACATGGTGGACTATTCAATGAATAATTGTTCAAAAAGTAAAATTTTCAATATTTTTTCCCGTGTGTGATATTGAAGCTTATATATAGGAGAATCTCCAATTCCAATTTTATAACACTTACTAAATAAGAAGTGGGTCTAAAGTTGTTCCAAAAAGTGCAATTTTCTAAAAAATAAAATTTCCCCATTGAAAACACATGGCGGACTGTTCAATGAATTATTGTTCAAAAAGTAAAATTTTCAAATTTTTTTCCGGTGTGTGATATTGAAGCTTATATATAGGAGAATCTCCAATTCCAATTTTATAACACTCACTAAATAAGAAGTGGGTCTATAGTTGGTTCAAAATGTGCAAATTTCTCAAAAATAAAATTTCCCCATTGAAAACACATGACGGACTGTTCAATGAATTATTTTTCAAAAAGTAAAATTTTCAAATTTTTTTCCGGTTTGTGATATTGAAGCTCATATATAGGAGAATCTCCTATTCGAATTTTATAACACTCACTAAAAAAGAAGTGGGTCTAAAGTTGGTCCTAAAAATTGAACTTTCAAAATTTTCGTTTAAAATTTTTCCCATGTTAACAGTATGGAAAATTTCACACTTCTGAATTAACAAAATTTTACAATCATTTTGCGACTATGGTAACAGAAATTGTCATCCGAATCGATTTCCGCATTCAAGTGGTTATTAAAATGAAATTTTACTTCTCAAAATTCGTTTATTGCCAAAAAAATCTTTATATCCCTTTGAATATACATTAAACTTGCCAATCCTTAGGTAATTTTCCAATTCTCAATTTTCGAATTTTAACCTTAATTTGTAGCCTAGGATAATAAAAGTCATCTTCCGATTTCTTTCTGATCATCAATTTGCACATGAAATATTATTTTAGTACACAAAATCGAAGCAATGCAACGTAAAATAAAGCCTCAAAACAGTTTCTGAGCGCTTCCATTTCAAAATTTCAACTTCTCATAGAGCTATTCAAAAATAGTTTTTTTTGCCAAAATTTTGAAATTTGTTTGATTTTTAATGTGTTTTTGAATAAAAAAACACAATTTGGAACCATTTGTTAAAAATGAAATTTTCCATTCAAATACACTCAAAACTGAAATATTTCAAGATTTTCGAAATATTGAATTTTTTATTTTTAGAATACTTTTTTTTAATTAAAATTTGGTACAAGAATAACTATAAAACATATATCCAACTGCAATTCGTAATTTGAAAGCATTTGAGCAATTTTCTCGAAAATACAATTCCCCAATGAATTCACATGGCGGACTATTCAATGAATAATTGTTCAAAAATTAAAATTTTCAAAATTTTTTCCCGTTTGTGATATTGAAGCTTATATATAGGAGAATATCCAATTTCAATTTTATAACACTCACTAAATAAAAAGTGGGTCTAAAGTTGTTCCAAAAAGTGCAATTTTCTCAAAAATAAGATTTCGCCATTGAAAACACATGACGGACTGTTCAATGAATTATTTTTGAAAAAGGAATATTTTCAAATTTTTTTCCGGTTTGTGATATTGAAGCTTATATATAGGAGAATCTCCTATTCGAATTTTATAACACTCACTAAATAAGAAGTGGGTCTAAAGTTGGTCCTAAAAATTGAACTTTCACAATTTTGGTTTAAAATTTTTCCCATGTTAACAGTATGGAAAATTTAGCACTTCTGAATTTTCAAAATTTTACAATCATTTTGCGACTATGGTAACAGAAAATGTCATCCGAATCGATTTCCACATTCAAGTGGTTATTAAAATGAAATTTTACTTCTCAAAATTCGGTTATTGCCAAAAAAATCTTTATATCCCTTTGAAAATACATTAAACTTGCCAATCCATAGGCTATTTTCCAATTCTCAATTTTCGAATTTTAACCTTAACTTGTAGCCTAGGATAATACAAGTAATCTTCCGATTTCTTTCTGATCATCAATTTGCTCATGAAATATTATTTTAGTACACAAAATCGAAGCAATGCTACGTAAAATAAAGCCTTAAAACAGTTTCTGAGCGCTTTCGTTTCAAAATTTCAATTTCTCATAGAACTATTCAAAATTAGTTTTTTTTTTTGCCAAAATTTTGAAATTTGTTTGATTTTTAATGTGTTTTTGAATAAAAAAACACAATTTGGAACCATTTGTTAAAAATGAAATTTTCCATTCAAATACACTCCAAACTGAAATATTTCAAGATTTTCGAAAAATTGAATTTTTTATTTTTAGAATCCTTTTTTTTTAATTAAAATTTGGTACAAGAATAATTATAAAACATATATCCAACTGCAATTCGCAATTTGAAAGCATTTGAGCAATTTTCTTGAAAATACAATTCCCCATTGAAATCACATGGCGGACTATTCAATGAATAATTGTTCAAAAAGTAAAATTTTCAAAATTTTTTCCTGTTTGTGATATTGAAGCTTATATATAGGAGAGTCTCCATTTTCAATTTTATAACACTCACTAAATAAAAAGTGGGTCTAAAGTTGTTCCAAAAAGTGTAATTTTCTAAAAAATAAAATTCCCCCATTGAAAACACATGGTGGACTATTCAATGAATAATTGTTCAAAAAGTAAAATTTTCAAAATTTTTTCCCGTGTGTGATATTGAAGCTTATATATAGGAGAATCTCCAATTCCAATTTTATAACACTCACTAAATAAGAAGTGGGTCTAAAGTTGGTCCTAAAAATTGAACTTTCAAAATTTTCGTTTAAAATTTTTCCCATGTTAACAGTATGGAAAATTTCACACTTCTGAATTTTCAAAATTTTACAATCATTTTGCGACTATGGTAACAGAAATTGTCATCCGAATCGATTTCCACATTCAAGTGGTTATTAAAATGAAATTGTCCATTCAAATACACTCAAAACTGAAATATTTCAAGATTTTCGAAAAATTGAATTTTTTATTTTTAGAATACTTTTTTTTAATTAAAATTTGGTACAAGAATAATTATAAAACATATATCCAACTGCAATTCGAAATTTGAAAGCATTTGAGCAATTTTCTTGAAAATACAATTCCCCATTGAAATCACATGGCGGACTATTCAATGTATAATTGTTCAAAAAGTAAAATTTTCAAAATTTTTTCCCGTTTGTGATATTGAAGCTTATATATAGGAGAGTCTCCATTTTCGATTTTATAACACTCACTAAATAAAAAGTGGGTCTAAAGTTGTTCCAAAAAGTGCAATTTTCTAAAAAATAAAATTCCCCCATTGAAAACACATGGTGGACTATTCAATGAATAATTGTTCAAAAATTAAAATTTTCAAAATTTTTTCCCGTGTGTGATATTGAAGCTCATATATCTCGAATTTGAATTTTATAACACTCCCATGTTAACAGTATGGAAAATTTCACACTTCTAAATTTTCAAAATTTTACAATCATTTTGCAACTAGGGTAACAGATATTGTCATCCGAATCGATTTCCACATTCAAGTGGTTATTAAAATGAAATTTTACTTCTCAAAATTCGGTTCTGAGCGCTTTCGTTTCAAAATTTCAACTTCTCATAGAGCTATTCAAAAATAGTTTTTTTTGCCAAAATTTTGAAATTTGTTTGATTTTTAATGTGTTTTTGAATAAAAAAACCCAATTTGGAACCATTTGTTAAAAATGAAATTTTCCATTCAAATACACTCAAAACTGAAATATTTCAAGATTTTCGAAAAATTGAATTTTTTATTTTTAGAATACTTTTTTTTTAATTAAAATTTGGTACAAGAATAACTATAAAACATATATCCAACTGCAATTCGCAATTTGAAAGCATTTGAGCAATTTTCTCGAAAATACAATTCCCCAATGAATTCACATGGCGGACTATTCAATGAATAATTGTTCAAAAATTAAAATTTTCAAAATTTTTTCCCGTTTGTGATATTGAAGCTTATATATAGGAGAATATCCAATTTCAATTTTATAACACTCACTAAATAAGAAGTGGGTCCAAAGTTGTTCCAAAAAGTGCAATTTTCTCAAAAATAAGATTTCGCCATTGAAAACACATGACGGACTGTTCAATGAATTATTTTTGAAAAAGGAAAATTTTCAAAATTTTTTCCGGTTTGTGATATTGAAGCTCATATATAGGAGAATCTCCTATTCGAATTTTATAACACTCACTAAATAAGAAGTGGGTCTAAAGTTGGTCCTAAAAATTGAACTTTCATAATTTTGGTTTAAAATTTTTCCCATGTTAACAGTATGGAAAATTTCACACTTCTGAATTAACAAAATTTTACAATCATTTTGCGACTATGGTAACAGAAATTGTCATCCGAATCGATTTCCACATTCAAGTGGTTATTAAAATGAAATTTTACTTCTCAAAATTCGGTTATTGCCAAAAAAATCTTTATATCCCTTTGAATATACATTAAACTTGCCAATCCTTAGGCAATTTTCCAATTCTCAATTTTCGAATTTTAACCTTAATTTGTAGCCTAGGATAATACAAGTAATCTTCCGATTTCTTTCTGATCATCAATTTGCTCATGAAATATTATTTTAGTACACAAAATCGAAGCAATGCTACGTAAAATAAAGCCTCAAAACAGTTTCTGAGCGCTTTCGTTTCAAAATTTCAACTTCTCATAGAGCTATTCAAAAATAGTTTGTTTGTTTTTGCCAAAATTTTGAAATTTGTTTGATTTTTAATGTGTTTTTGAATAAAAAAACACAATTTGGAACCATTTGTTAAAAATGAAATTTTCCATTCAAATACACTCCAAACTGAAATATTTCAAGATTTTCGAAAAATTGAATTTTTTATTTTTAGAATACTTTTTTTTTAATTAAAATTTGGTACAAGAATAATTATAAAACATATATCCAACTGCAATTCGCAATTTGAAAGCATTTGAGCAATTTTCTTGAAAATACAATTCCCCATTGAAATCACATGGCGGACTATTCAATGAATAATCGTTCAAAAAGTAAAATTTTCAAAATTTTTTTCCCGTGTGTGATATTGAAGCTTATATATAGGAGAATCTACAATTCCAATTTTATAACACTTACTAAATAAGAAGTGGGTCTAAAGTTGTTCCAAAAAGTGCAATTTTCTAAAAAATAAAATTTCCCCATTGAAAACACATGGCGGACTGTTCAATGAATTATTGTTCAAAAAGTAAAATTTTCAAAATTTTTTCCGGTGTGTGATATTGAAGCTTATATATAGGAGAATCTCCAATTCCAATTTTATAACACTCACTAAATAAGAAGTGGGTCTATAGTTGGTTCAAAATGTGCAAATTTCTCAAAAATAAAATTTCCCCATTGAAAACACATGACGGACTGTTCAATGAATTATTTTTCAAAAAGTAAAATTTTCAAATTTTTTTCCGGTTTGTGATATTGAAGCTCATATATAGGAGAATCTCCTATTCGAATTTTATAACAATCATTAAATAAGAAGTGGGTCTAAAGTTGGTCCTAAAAATTGAACTTTTAAAATTTTCGTTTAAAATTTTTCCCATGTTAACAGTATGGAAAATTACACACTTCTGAATTTTCGAAATTTTACAATCATTTTGCAACTAGGGTAACAGAAATTGTCATCCGAATCGATTTCCACATTCAAGTGGTTATTAAAATGAAATTTTACTTCTCAAAATTCGGTTATTGCCAAAAAAATCTTTATATCCCTTTGAATATACATTAAACTTGCCAATCCTTAGGCAATTTTCCAATTCTAAATTTTCGAATTTTAACCTTAATTTGTAGCCTAGGATAATACAAGTAATCTTCCGATTTCTTTCTGATCATCAATTTGCTCATGAAATATTATTTTAGTACACAAAATCGAAGCAATGCTACGTAAAATAAAGCCTCAAAACAGTTTCTGAGCGCTTTCGTTTCAAAATTTCAACTTCTCATAGAGCTATTCAAAAATAGCTTTTTTTTGCTAAAATTTTGAAATTTGTTTGATTTTTAATGTGTTTTTGAATAAAAAAACACAATTTGGAACCATTTGTTAAAAATGAAATTTTCCATTCAAATACACTCCAAACTGAAATATTTCAAGATTTTCGAAAAATTGAATTTTTTATTTTTAGAATACTTTTTTTTTAATTAAAATTTGGTACAAGAATAATTATAAAACATATATCCAACTGCAATTCGCAATTTGAAAGCATTTGAGCAATTTTCTTGAAAATACAATTCCCCATTGAAATCACATGGCGGACTATTCAATGAATAATTGTTCAAAAAGTAAAATTTTCAAAATTTTTTCCCGTTTGTGATATTGAAGCTTATATATAGGAGAGTCTCCATTTTCAATTTTATAACACTCACTAAATAAAAAGTGGGTCTAAAGTTGTTCCAAAAAGTGTAATTTTCTAAAAAATAAAATTCCCCCATTGAAAACACATGGCGGACTATTCAATGAATAATTGTTCAAAAAGTAAAATTTTCCAAATTTTTTCCCGTGTGTGATATTGAAGCTTATATATAGGAGAATCTCCAATTCCAATTTTATAACACTTACTAAATAAGAAGTGGGTCTAAAGTTGTTCCAAAAAGTGCAATTTTCTAAAAAATAAAATTTCCCCATTGAAAACACATGGCGGACTGTTCAATGAATTATTGTTCAAAAAGTAAAATTTTCAAAATTTTTTCCGGTGTGTGATATTGAAGCTTATATATAGGAGAATCTCCAATTCCACTTTTATAACACTCACTAAATAAGAAGTGGGTCTAAAGTTGCTCCTAAAAATTGAACTTTCAAAATTTTCGTTTAAAATTTTTCCCATGTTAACAGTATGGAAAATTTCACACTTCTGAATTTTCAAAATTTTACAATCATTTTGCGACTATGGTAACAGAAATTGTCATCCGAATCGATTTCCACATTCAAGTGGTTATTAAAATGAAATTTTCCATTCAAATACACTCAAAACTGAAATATTTCAAGATTTTCGAAAAATTGAATTTTTTATTTTTAGAATACTTTTTTTTAATTAAAATTTGGTACAAGAATAATTATAAAACATATATCCAACTGCAATTCGAAATTTGAAAGCATTTGAGCAATTTTCTTGAAAATACAATTCCCCATTGAAAACACATGGTGGACTATTCAATGAATAATTGTTCAAAAATTAAAATTTTCAAAATTTTTTCCCGTGTGTGATATTGAAGCTCATATATCTCGAATTTGAATTTTATAACACTCCCATGTTAACAGTATGGAAAATTTCACACTTCTAAATTTTCAAAATTTTACAATCATTTTGCAACTAGGGTAACAGATATTGTCATCCGAATCGATTTCCACATTCAAGTGGTTATTAAAATGAAATTTTACTTCTCAAAATTCGGTTCTGAGCGCTTTCGTTTCAAAATTTCAACTTCTCATAGAGCTATTCAAAAATAGTTTTTTTTGCCAAAATTTTGAAATTTGTTTGATTTTTAATGTGTTTTTGAATAAAAAAACCCAATTTGGAACCATTTGTTAAAAATGAAATTTTCCATTCAAATACACTCAAAACTGAAATATTTCAAGATTTTCGAAAAATTGAATTTTTTATTTTTAGAATACTTTTTTTTAATTAAAATTTGGTACAAGAATAACTATAAAACATATATCCAACTGCAATTCGCAATTTGAAAGCATTTGAGCAATTTTCTCGAAAATACAATTCCCCAATGAATTCACATGGCGGACTATTCAATGAATAATTGTTCAAAAATTAAAATTTTCAAAATTTTTTCCCGTTTGTGATATTGAAGCTTATATATAGGAGAATATCCAATTTCAATTTTATAACACTCACTAAATAAGAAGTGGGTCCAAAGTTGTTCCAAAAAGTGCAATTTTCTCAAAAATAAGATTTCGCCATTGAAAACACATGACGGACTGTTCAATGAATTATTTTTGAAAAAGGAAAATTTTCAAAATTTTTTCCGGTTTGTGATATTGAAGCTCATATATAGGAGAATCTCCTATTCGAATTTTATAACACTCACTAAATAAGAAGTGGGTCTAAAGTTGGTCCTAAAAATTGAACTTTCATAATTTTGGTTTAAAATTTTTCCCATGTTAACAGTATGGAAAATTTCACACTTCTGAATTAACAAAATTTTACAATCATTTTGCGACTATGGTAACAGAAATTGTCATCCGAATCGATTTCCACATTCAAGTGGTTATTAAAATGAAATTTTACTTCTCAAAATTCGGTTATTGCCAAAAAAATCTTTATATCCCTTTGAATATACATTAAACTTGCCAATTCTCAATTTTCGAATTTTAACCTTAATTTGTAGCCTAGGATAATACAAGTAATCTTCCGATTTCTTTCTGATCATCAATTTGCTCATGAAATATTATTTTAGTACACAAAATCGAAGCAATGCTACGTAAAATAAAGCCTCAAAACAGTTTCTGAGCGCTTTCGTTTCAAAATTTCAACTTCTCATAGAGCTATTCAAAAATAGTTTGTTTGTTTTTGCCAAAATTTTGAAATTTGTTTGATTTTTAATGTGTTTTTGAATAAAAAAACACAATTTGGAACCATTTGTTAAAAATGAAATTTTCCATTCAAATACACTCCAAACTGAAATATTTCAAGATTTTCGAAAAATTGAATTTTTTATTTTTAGAATACTTTTTTTTTAATTAAAATTTGGTACAAGAATAATAATAAAACATATATCCAACTGCAATTCGCAATTTGAAAGCATTTGAGCAATTTTCTTGAAAATACAATTCCCCATTGAAATCACATGGCGGACTATTCAATGAATAATCGTTCAAAAAGTAAAATTTTCAAAATTTTTTTCCCGTGTGTGATATTGAAGCTTATATATAGGAGAATCTACAATTCCAATTTTATAACACTTACTAAATAAGAAGTGGGTCTAAAGTTGTTCCAAAAAGTGCAATTTTCTAAAAAATAAAATTTCCCCATTGAAAACACATGGCGGACTGTTCAATGAATTATTGTTCAAAAAGTAAAATTTTCAAAATTTTTTCCGGTGTGTGATATTGAAGCTTATATATAGGAGAATCTCCAATTCCAATTTTATAACACTCACTAAATAAGAAGTGGGTCTATAGTTGGTTCAAAATGTGCAAATTTCTCAAAAATAAAATTTCCCCATTGAAAACACATGACGGACTGTTCAATGAATTATTTTTCAAAAAGTAAAATTTTCAAATTTTTTTCCGGTTTGTGATATTGAAGCTCATATATAGGAGAATCTCCTATTCGAATTTTATAACACTCACTAAATAAGAAGTGGGTCTAAAGTTGGTCCTAAAAATTGAACTTTCAAAATTTTCGTTTAAAATTTTTCCCATGTTAACAGTATGGAAAATTACACACTTCTGAATTTTCGAAATTTTACAATCATTTTGCAACTAGGGTAACAGAAATTGTCATCCGAATCGATTTCCACATTCAAGTGGTTATTAAAATGAAATTTTACTTCTCAAAATTCGGTTATTGCCAAAAAAATCTTTATATCCCTTTGAATATACATTAAACTTGCCAATCCTTAGGCAATTTTCCAATTCTAAATTTTCGAATTTTAACCTTAATTTGTAGCCTAGGATAATACAAGTAATCTTCCGATTTCTTTCTGATCATCAATTTGCTCATGAAATATTATTTGAGTACACAAAATCGAAGCAATGCTACGTAAAATAAAGCCTCAAAACAGTTTCTGAGCGCTTTCGTTTCAAAATTTCAACTTCTCATAGAGCTATTCAAAAATAGTTTTTTTTTGCTAAAATTTTGAAATTTGTTTGATTTTTAATGTGTTTTTGAATAAAAAAACACAATTTGGAACCATTTATTAAAAATGAAATTTTCCATTCAAATACACTCAAAACTGAAATATTTCAAGATTTTCGAAAAATTGAATTTTTTATTTTTAGAATACTTTTTTTTAATTAAAATTTGGTACAAGAATAATTATAAAACATATATCCAACTGCAATTCGCAATTTGAAAGCATTTGAGCAATTTTCTTGAAAATACAATTCCCCATTGAAATCACATGGCGGATTATTCAATGAATAATTGTTCAAAAAGTAAAATTTTCAAAATTTTTTCCCGTTTGTGATATTGAAGCTTATATATAGGAGAGTCTCCATTTTCAATTTTATAACACTCACTAAATAAAAAGTTTGTCTAAAGTTGTTCCAAAAAGTGCAATTTTCTAAAAAATAAAATTCCCCCATTGAAAACACATGGTGGACTATTCAATGAATAATTGTTCAAAAAGTAAAATTTTCAAAATTTTTTCCCGTGTGTGATATTGAAGCTTATATATAGGAGAATCTCCAATTCCAATTTTATAACACTTACTAAATAAGAAGTGGGTCTAAAGTTGTTCCAAAAAGTGCAATTTTCTAAAAAATAAAATTTCCCCATTGAAAACACATGGCGGACTGTTCAATGAATTATTGTTCAAAAAGTAAAATTTTCAAATTTTTTTCCGGTGTGTGATATTGAAGCTTATATATAGGAGAATCTCCAATTCCAATTTTATAACACTCACTAAATAAGAAGTGGGTCTATAATTGGTTCAAAATGTGCAAATTTCTCAAAAATAAAATTTCCCCATTGAAAACATATGACGGACTGTTCAATGAATTATTTTTCAAAAAGTAAAATTTTCAAATTTTTTTCCGGTTTGTGATATTGAAGCTCATATATAGGAGAATCTCCTATTCGAATTTTATAACACTCACTAAATAAGAAGTGCGTCTAAAGTTGGTCCTAAAAATTGAACTTTCAAAATTTTCGTTTAAAATTTTTCCCATGTTAACAGTATGGAAAATTTCACACTTCTAAATTTTCAAAATTTTACAATCATTTTGCAACTAGGGTAACAGAATTTGTCAACCGAATCGATTTCCGCATTCAAGTGGTTATTAAAATGAAATTTTACTTCTCAAAATTCGTTTATTGCCAAAAAAATCTTTATATCCCTTTGAATATACATTAAACTTGCCAATCCTTAGGTAATTTTCCAATTCTCAATTTTCGAATTTTAACCTTAATTTGTAGCCTAGGATAATAAAAGTCATCTTCCGATTTCTTTCTGATCATCAATTTGCACATGAAATATTATTTTAGTACACAAAATCGAAGCAATGCAACGTAAAATAAAGCCTCAAAACAGTTTCTGAGCGCTTCCATTTCAAAATTTCAACTTCTCATAGAGCTATTCAAAAATAATTTTTTTTGCCAAAATTTTGAAATTTGTTTGATTTTTAATGTGTTTTTGAATAAAAAAAACACAATTTGGAACCATTTGTTAAAAATGAAATTTTCCATTCAAATACACTCAAAACTGAAATATTTCAAGATTTTCGAAAAATTGAATTTTTTATTTTTAGAATACTTTTTTTTAATTAAAATTTGGTACAAGAATAACTATAAAACATATATCCAACTGCAATTCGCAATTTGAAAGCATTTGAGCAATTTTCTCGAAAATACAATTCCCCATTGAAATCACATGGCGGACTATTCAATGAATAATTGTTCAAAAATTAAAATTTTCAAATTTTTTTCCCGTTTGTTATATTGAAGCTTATATATAGGAGAATATCCAATTTCAATTTTATAACACTCACTAAATAAAAAGTGGGTCTAAAGTTGTTCCAAAAGTGCAATTTTCTAAAAAATAAAATTTCTCCATTGAAAACACATGGCGGACTGTTCAATGAATTATTGTTCAAAAAGTAAAATTTTCAAAATTTTTTCCGGTTTGTGATATTGAAGCTCATATATAGGAGAATCTCGAATTTGAATTTTATAACACTCACTAAATAAGAAGTGGGTCTAAAGTTGTTCCAAAAAGTGCAATTTTCTCAAAAATAAGATTTCGCCATTGAAAACACATGACGGACTGTTCAATGAATAATTGTTCAAAAATTAAAATTTTCAAATTTTTTTCCCGTGTGTGATATTGAAGCTTATATATAGGAGAATCTCTAATTCCAATTTTATAACACTTACTAAATAAGAAGTGGGTCTAAAGTTGTTCCAAAAAGTGCAATTTTCTAAAAAATAAAATTTCCTCATTGAAAACACATGGCGGACTGTTCAATGAATTATTGTTCAAAAAGTAAAATTTTCAAAATTTTTTCCCTTGTGTGATATTGAAGATTATATATAGGAGAATCTCCATTTTCAATTTTATAACACTCACTAAATAAAAAGTGGGTCTAAAGTTGTTCCAAAAAGTGCAATTTTCTCAAAAATAAGATTTCGCCATTGAAAACACATGACGGACTGTTCAATGAATTATTTTTGAAAAAGGAATATTTTCAAATTTTTTTTCCGGTTTGTGATATTGAAGCTCATATATAGGAGAATCTCCTATTCGAATTTTATAACACTCACTAAATAAGAAGTGGGTCTAAAGTTGGTCCTAAAAATTGAACTTTCCCAATTTTGGTTTAAAATTTTTCCCATGTTAACAGTATGGAAAATTTAGCACTTCTGAATTTTCAAAATTTTGCAATCATTTTGCGACTATGGTAACAGAAATTGTCATCCGAATCGATTTCCACATTCAAGTGGTTATTAAAATGAAATTTTACTTCTCAAAATTCAGTTATTGCCAAAAAAATCTTTATATCCCTTTGAATATACATTAAACTTGCCAATCCTTAGGCAATTTTCCAATTCTCATTTTTCGATTTTTAACCTTAATTTGTAAACTAGGATAATAAAAGTCATCTTCCGATTTCTTTCTGATCATCAATTTGCTCATGAAATATTATTTGAGTACACAAAATCGAAGCAATGCTACGTAAAATAAAGCCTCAAAACAGTTTCTGAGCGCTTTCGTTTCAAAATTTCAACTTCTCAAAGAGCTATTCAAAAATAGTTTTTTTTGCCAAAATTTTGAAATTTGTCTGATTTTTAATGTGTTTTTGAATAAAAAAACACAATTTGGAACCATTTGTTAAAAATGAAATTTTCCATACAAATACACTCAAAACTGAAATATTTCAAGATTTTCGAAAAATTGAATTTTTTATTTTTAGAATACTTTTTTTAAATTAAAATTTGGTACAAGAATAATTATAAAACATATATCCAACTGCAATTCGCAATTTTAAAGCATTTGAGCAATTTTCTTGAAAATACAATTCCCCATTGAAATCACATGGCCGACTATTCAATGAATAAGTGTTCAAAAATTAAAATTTTCAAAATTTTTTCCCGTTTGTGATATTGAAGCTTATATATAGGTGAGTCTCCATTTTCAATTTTATAACACTCACTAAATAAAAAGTGGGTCTAAAGTTGTTCCAAAAAGTGCAATTTTTAAAAAATAAAATTCGCCCATTGAAAACACATGGTGGACTATTCAATGAATAATTGTTCAAAAATTAGAATTTTCAAAATTTTTTCCCGTGTGTGATATTGAAGCTTATATATAGGAGAATCTCTAATTCCAATTTTATAACACTTACTAAATAAGAAGTGGGTCTAAAGTTGTTCCAAAAAGTGCAATTTTCTAAAAAATAAAATTTCCCCATTGAAAACACATGGCGGACTGTTCAATGAATTATTGTTCAAAAAGTAAAATTTTCAATTTTTTTTCCATTGTGTGATATTGAAGCTTATATATAGGAGAATCTCCATTTTCAATTTTATAACACTCACTAAATAAAAAGTGGGTCTAAAGTTGTTCCAAAAAGTGCAATTTTCTAAAAAAAAAAATTCCCCCATTGAAAACACATGGTGGACTATTCAATGAATAATTGTTCAAAAATTAAAATTTTCAAAATTTTTTCACGTATGTGATATTGAAGCTTATATGTAGGAGAATCTCTAATTCCAATTTTATAACACTCACTAAATAAGAAGTGGGTCTATAGTTGGTTCAAATTGTGCAAATTTCTCAAAAATAAAATTTCTACATTGAAAACACATGGCGGACTGTTCAATGAATTATTGTTCAAAAAGTAAAATTTTCAAAATTTTTTCCGGTTTGTTATATTGAAGCTCATATATCTCGAATTTGAATTTTATAACACTCACTAAATAAAAAGTGGGTCCAAAGTTGTTCCAAAAAGTGCAATTTTCTCAAAAATAAGATTTCGCCATTGAAAACACATGACGGACTGTTCAATGAATTATTTTTGAAAAAGGAAAATTTTCAAAATTTTTTCCGGTTTGTGATATTGAAGCTCATATATAGGAGAATCTCCTATTCGAATTTTATAACAATCACTAAATAAGAAGTGGGTCTAAAGTTGGTTCAAAATGTGCAAATTTCTCAAAAATAAAATTTCCCCATTGAAAACACATGACGGATTGTTCAATGAATTATTTTTCAAAAAGTAAAATTTTCAAATTTTTTTCCGGTTTGTGATATTGAAGCTCATATATAGGAGAATCTCCTATTCGAATTTTATAACACTCACTAAATAAGAAATGGGTCTAAAGTTGGTCCTAAAAATTGAACTTTCAAAATTTTCGTTTAAAATTTTTCCCATGTTAACAGTATGGAAAATTACACACTTCTGAATTTTCGAAATTTTACAATCATTTTGCAACTAGGGTTACAGAAATTGTCATCCGAATCGATTTCCACATTCAAGTGGTTATTAAAATGAAATTTTACTTCTCAAAATTCGGTTATTGCCAAAAAAATCTTTATATCCCTTTGAATATACATTAAACTTGCCAATCCTTAGGCAATTTTCCAATTCTAAATTTTCGAATTTTAACCTTAATTTGTAGCCTAGAATAATACAAGTAATCTTCCGATTTCTTTCTGATCATCAATTTGCTCATGAAATATTATTTGAGTACACAAAATCGAAGCAATGCTACGTAAAATAAAGCCTCAAAACAGTTTCTGAGCGCTTTCGTTTCAAAATTTCAACTTCTCATAGAGCTATTCAAAAATAGTTTTTTTTTGCTAAAATTTTGAAATTTGTTTGATTTTTAATGTGTTTTTGAATAAAAAAACACAATTTGGAACCATTTGTTAAAAATGAAATTTTCCATTCAAATACACTCAAAACTGAAATATTTCAAGATTTTCGAAAAATTGAATTTTTTATTTTTAGAATACTTTTTTTTTTAATTAAAATTTGGTACAAGAATAATTATAAAACATATATCCAACTGCAATTCGCAATTTGAAAGCATTTGAGCAATTTTCTTGAAAATACAATTCCCCATTGAAATCACATGGCGGATTATTCAATGAATAATTGTTCAAAAAGTAAAATTTTCAAAATTTTTTCCCGTGTGTGATATTGAAGCTTATATATAGGAGAATCTCCAATTCCAATTTTATAACACTTACTAAATAAGAAGTGGGTCTAAAGTTGTTCCAAAAAGTGCAATTTTCTAAAAAATAAAATTTCCCCATTGAAAACACATGACGGACTATTCAATGAATAATTTTTCAAAAAATAAAATTTTCAAATTTTTTTCCGGTGTGTGATATTGAAGCTTATATGTTGGAGAATCTCCTATTCGAATTTTATAACACTCACTAAATAAGAAGTGGGTCTATAGTTGGTTCGAAATGTGCAATTTTCTCAAAAATAAAATTTCCCCATTGAAAACACATGGCGGACTGTTCAATGAATTATTGTTCAAAAAGTAAAATTTTCAAAACTTTTTCCGGTTTGTGATATTGAAGATCATATATAGGAGAATCTCCTATTCGAATTTTATAACACTCACTAAATAAGAAGTGGGTCTAAAGTTGGTCCTAAAAATTGAACTTTCAAAATTTTCGTTTAAAATTTTTCCCATGTTAACAGTATGGAAAATTTCACACTTCTGAATTTTCAAAATTTTACAATCATTTTGCGACTATGGTAACAGAAATTGTCATCCGAATCGATTTCCACATTCAAGTGGTTATTAAAATGAAATTGTCCATTCAAATACACTCAAAACTGAAATATTTCAAGATTTTCGAAAAATTGAATTTTTTATTTTTAGAATACTTTTTTTTAATTAAAATTTGGTACAAGAATAATTATAAAACATATATCCAACTGCAATTCGAAATTTGAAAGCATTTGAGCAATTTTCTTGAAAATACAATTCCCCATTGAAATCACATGGCGGACTATTCAATGAATAATTGTTCAAAAAGTAAAATTTTCAAAATTTTTTCCCGTTTGTGATATTGAAGCTTATATATAGGAGAGTCTCCATTTTCGATTTTATAACACTCACTAAATAAAAAGTGGGTCTAAAGTTGTTCCAAAAAGTGCAATTTTCTAAAAAATAAAATTCCCCCATTGAAAACACATGGTGGACTATTCAATGAATAATTGTTCAAAAATTAAAATTTTCAAAATTTTTTCCCGTGTGTGATATTGAAGCTCATATATCTCGAATTTGAATTTTATAACACTCCCATGTTAACAGTATGGAAAATTTCACACTTTTAAATTTTCAAAATTTTACAATCATTTTGCAACTAGGGTAACAGATATTGTCATCCGAATCGATTTCCACATTCAAGTGGTTATTAAAATGAAATTTTATTTCTCAAAATTCGGTTCTGAGCGCTTTCGTTTCAAAATTTCAACTTCTCATAGAGCTATTCAAAAATAGTTTTTTTTGCCAAAATTTTGAAATTTGTTTGATTTTTAATGTGTTTTTGAATAAAAAAACCCAATTTGGAACCATTTGTTAAAAATGAAATTTTCCATTCAAATACACTCAAAACTGAAATATTTCAAGATTTTCGAAAAATTGAATTTTTTATTTTTAGAATCCTTTTTTTTTAATTAAAATTTGGTACAAGAATAACTATAAAACATATATCCAACTGCAATTCGCAATTTGAAAGCATTTGAGCAATTTTCTCGAAAATACAATTCCCCAATGAATTCACATGGCGGACTATTCAATGAATAATTGTTCAAAAATTAAAATTTTCAAAATTTTTTCCCGTTTGTGATATTGAAGCTTATATATAGGAGAATATCCAATTTCAATTTTATAACACTCACTAAATAAGAAGTGGGTCCAAAGTTGTTCCAAAAAGTGCAATTTTCTCAAAAATAAGATTTCGCCATTGAAAACACATGACGGACTGTTCAATGAATTATTTTTGAAAAAGGAAAATTTTCAAAATTTTTTCCGGTTTGTGATATTGAAGCTCATATATAAGAGAATCTCCTATTCGAATTTTATAACACTCACTAAATAAGAAGTGGGTCTAAAGTTGGTCCTAAAAATTGAACTTTCATAATTTTGGTTTAAAATTTTTCCCATGTTAACAGTATGGAAAATTTCACACTTCTGAATTAACAAAATTTTACAATCATTTTGCGACTATGGTAACAGAAATTGTCATCCGAATCGATTTCCACATTCAAGTGGTTATTAAAATGAAATTTTACTTCTCAAAATTCGGTTATTGCCAAAAAAATCTTTATATCCCTTTGAATATACATTAAACTTGCCAATCCTTAGGCAATTTTCCAATTCTCAATTTTCGAATTTTAACCTTAATTTGTAGCCTAGGATAATACAAGTAATCTTCCGATTTCTTTCTGATCATCAATTTGCTCATGAAATATTATTTTAGTACACAAAATCGAAGCAATGCTACGTAAAATAAAGCCTCAAAACAGTTTCTGAGCGCTTTCGTTTCAAAATTTCAACTTCTCATAGAGCTATTCAAAAATAGTTTTTTTTTGCTAAAATTTTGAAATTTGTTTGATTTTTAATGTGTTTTTGAATAAAAAAACACAATTTGGAACCATTTGTTAAAAATGAAATTTTCCATTCAAATACACTCCAAACTGAAATATTTCAAGATTTTCGAAAAATTGAATTTTTTATTTTTAGAATACTTTTTTTTTAATTAAAATTTGGTACAAGAATAATTATAAAACATATATCCAACTGCAATTCGCAATTTGAAAGCATTTGATCAATTTTCTTGAAAATACAATTCCCCATTGAAATCACATGGCGGACTATTCAATGAATAATCGTTCAAAAAGTAAAATTTTCAAAATTTTTTTCCCGTGTGTGATATTGAAGCTTATATATAGGAGAATCTACAATTCCAATTTTATAACACTTACTAAATAAGAAGTGGGTCTAAAGTTGTTCCAAAAAGTGCAATTTTCTAAAAAATAAAATTTCCCCATTGAAAACACATGGCGGACTGTTCAATGAATTATTGTTCAAAAAGTAAAATTTTCAAAATTTTTTCCGGTGTGTGATATTGAAGCTCATATATAGGAGAATCTCCAATTCCAATTTTATAACACTCACTAAATAAGAAGTGGGTCTATAGTTGGTCCTAAAAATTGAACTTTCAAAATTTTCGTTTAAAATTTTTCCCATGTTAACAGTATGGAAAATTGCACACTTCTGAATTTTCGAAATTTTACAATCATTTTGCAACTAGGGTAACAGAAATTGTCATCCGAATCGATTTCCACATTCAAGTGGTTATTAAAATGAAATTTTACTTCTCAAAATTCGGTTATTGCCAAAAAAATCTTTATATCCCTTTGAATATACATTAAACTTGCCAATCCTTAGGCAATTTTCCAATTCTAAATTTTCGAATTTTAACCTTAATTTGTAGCCTAAGATAATACAAGTAATCTTCCGATTTCTTTCTGATCATCAATTTGCTCATGAAATATTATTTGAGTACACAAAATCGAAGCAATGCTACGTAAAATAAAGCCTCAAAACAGTTTCTGAGCGCTTTCGTTTCAAAATTTCAACTTCTCATAGAGCTATTCAAAAATAGTTTTTTTTTGCTAAAATTTTGAAATTTGTTTGATTTTTAATGTGTTTTTGAATAAAAAAACACAATTTGGAACCATTTGTTAAAAATGAAATTTTCCATTCAAATACACTCAAAACTGAAATATTTCAAGATTTTCGAAAAATTGAATTTTTTATTTTTAGAATACTTTTTTTTTAATTAAAATTTGGTACAAGAATAATTATAAAACATATATCCAACTGCAATTCGCAATTTGAAAGCATTTGAGCAATTTTCTTGAAAATACAATTCCCCATTGAAATCACATGGCGGATTATTCAATGAATAATTGTTCAAAAAGTAAAATTTTCAAAATTTTTTCCCGTTTGTGATATTGAAGCTTATATATAGGAGAGTCTCCATTTTCAATTTTATAACACTCACTAAATAAAAAGTTTGTCTAAAGTTGTTCCAAAAAGTGCAATTTTCTAAAAAATAAAATTCCCCCATTGATAACACATGGTGGACTATTCAATGAATAATTGTTCAAAAAGTAAAATTTTCCAAATTTTTTCCCGTGTGTGATATTGAAGCTTATATATAGGAGAATCTCCAATTCCACTTTTATAACACTCACTAAATAAGAAGTGGGTCTAAAGTTGCTCCTAAAAATTGAACTTTCAAAATTTTCGTTTAAAATTTTTCCCATGTTAACAGTATGGAAAATTTCACACTTCTGAATTTTCAAAATTTTACAATCATTTTGCGACTATGGTAACAGAAATTGTCATCCGAATCGATTTCCACATTCAAGTGGTTATTAAAATGAAATTTTCCATTCAAATACACTCAAAACTGAAATATTTCAAGATTTTCGAAAAATTGAATTTTTTATTTTTAGAATACTTTTTTTTAATTAAAATTTGGTACAAGAATAACTATAAAACATATATCCAACTGCAATTCGCAATTTGAAAGCATTTGAGCAATTTTCTCGAAAATACAATTCCCCAATGAATTCACATGGCGGACTATTCAATGAATAATTGTTCAAAAATTAAAATTTTCAAAATTTTTTCCCGTTTGTGATATTGAAGCTTATATATAGGAGAATATCCAATTTCAATTTTATAACACTCACTAAATAAGAAGTGGGTCCAAAGTTGTTCCAAAAAGTGCAATTTTCTCAAAAATAAGATTTCGCCATTGAAAACACATGACGGACTGTTCAATGAATTATTTTTGAAAAAGGAAAATTTTCAAAATTTTTTCCGGTTTGTGATATTGAAGCTCATATATAGGAGAATCTCCTATTCGAATTTTATAACACTCACTAAATAAGAAGTGGGTCTAAAGTTGGTCCTAAAAATTGAACTTTCATAATTTTGGTTTAAAATTTTTCCCATGTTAACAGTATGGAAAATTTCACACTTCTGAATTAACAAAATTTTACAATCATTTTGCGACTATGGTAACAGAAATTGTCATCCGAATCGATTTCCACATTCAAGTGGTTATTAAAATGAAATTTTACTTCTCAAAATTCGGTTATTGCCAAAAAAATCTTTATATCCCTTTGAATATACATTAAACTTGCCAATCCTTAGGCAATTTTCCAATTCTCAATTTTCGAATTTTAACCTTAATTTGTAGCCTAGGATAATACAAGTAATCTTCCGATTTCTTTCTGATCATCAATTTGCTCATGAAATATTATTTAAGTACACAAAATCGAAGCAATGCTACGTAAAATAAAGCCTCAAAACAGTTTCTGAGCGCTTTCGTTTCAAAATTTCAACTTCTCATAGAGCTATTCAAAAATAGTTTGTTTGTTTTTGCCAAAATTTTGAAATTTGTTTGATTTTTAATGTGTTTTTGAATAAAAAAACACAATTTGGAACCATTTGTTAAAAATGAAATTTTCCATTCAAATACACTCCAAACTGAAATATTTCAAGATTTTCGAAAAATTGAATTTTTTATTTTTAGAATACTTTTTTTTTAATTAAAATTTGGTACAAGAATTATTAATAAACATATATCCAACTGCAATTCGCAATTTGAAAGCATTTGAGCAATTTTCTTGAAAATACAATTCCCCATTGAAATCACATGGCGGACTATTCAATGAATGATCGTTCAAAAAGTAAAATTTTCAAAATTTTTTTCCCGTGTGTGATATTGAAGCTTATATATAGGAGAATCTACAATTCCAATTTTATAACACTTACTAAATAAGAAGTGGGTCTAAAGTTGTTCCAAAAAGTGCAATTTTCTAAAAAATAAAATTTCCCCATTGAAAACACATGGCGGACTGTTCAATGAATTATTGTTCAAAAAGTAAAATTTTCAAATTTTTTTCCGGTGTGTGATATTGAAGCTTATATATAGGAGAATCTCCAATTCCAATTTTATAACACTCACTAAATAAGAAGTGGGTCTATAGTTGGTTCAAAATGTGCAAATTTCTCAAAAATAAAATTTCCCCATTGAAAACACATGACGGACTGTTCAATGAATTATTTTTCAAAAAGTAAAATTTTCAAATTTTTTTCCGGTTTGTGATATTGAAGCTCATATATAGGAGAATCTCCTATTCGAATTTTATAACACTCACTAAATAAGAAGTGGGTCTAAAGTTGGTCCTAAAAATTGAACTTTCAAAATTTTCGTTTAAAATTTTTCCCATGTTAACAGTATGGAAAATTACACACTTCTGAATTTTCGAAATTTTACAATCATTTTGCAACTAGGGTAACAGAAATTGTCATCCGAATCGATTTCCACATTCAAGTGGTTATTAAAATGAAATTTTACTTCTCAAAATTCGGTTATTGCCAAAAAAATCTTTATATCCCTTTGAATATACATTAAACTTGCCAATCCTTAGGCAATTTTCCAATTCTCAATTTTCGAATTTTAACCTTAATTTGTAGCCTAGGATAATACAAGTAATCTTCCGATTTCTTTCTGATCATCAATTTGCTCATGAAATATTATTTTAGTACACAAAATCGAAGCAATGCTACGTAAAATAAAGCCTCAAAACAGTTTCTGAGCGCTTTCGTTTCAAAATTTCAACTTCTCATAGAGCTATTCAAAAATAGTTTTTTTTTGCTAAAATTTTGAAATTTGTTTGATTTTTAATGTGTTTTTGAATAAAAAAACACAATTTGGAACCATTTGTTAAAAATGAAATTTTCCATTCAAATACACTCCAAACTGAAATATTTCAAGATTTTCGAAAAATTGAATTTTTTATTTTTAGAATACTTTTTTTTTAATTAAAATTTGGTACAAGAATAATTATAAAACATATATCCAACTGCAATTCGCAATTTGAAAGCATTTGATCAATTTTCTTGAAAATACAATTCCCCATTGAAATCACATGGCGGACTATTCAATGAATAATCGTTCAAAAAGTAAAATTTTCAAAATTTTTTTCCCGTGTGTGATATTGAAGCTTATATATAGGAGAATCTACAATTCCAATTTTATAACACTTACTAAATAAGAAGTGGGTCTAAAGTTGTTCCAAAAAGTGCAATTTTCTAAAAAATAAAATTTCCCCATTGAAAACACATGGCGGACTGTTCAATGAATTATTGTTCAAAAAGTAAAATTTTCAAAATTTTTTCCGGTGTGTGATATTGAAGCTCATATATAGGAGAATCTCCAATTCCAATTTTATAACACTCACTAAATAAGAAGTGGGTCTATAGTTGGTCCTAAAAATTGAACTTTCAAAATTTTCGTTTAAAATTTTTCCCATGTTAACAGTATGGAAAATTGCACACTTCTGAATTTTCGAAATTTTACAATCATTTTGCAACTAGGGTAACAGAAATTGTCATCCGAATCGATTTCCACATTCAAGTGGTTATTAAAATGAAATTTTACTTCTCAAAATTCGGTTATTGCCAAAAAAATCTTTATATCCCTTTGAATATACATTAAACTTGCCAATCCTTAGGCAATTTTCCAATTCTAAATTTTCGAATTTTAACCTTAATTTGTAGCCTAAGATAATACAAGTAATCTTCCGATTTCTTTCTGATCATCAATTTGCTCATGAAATATTATTTGAGTACACAAAATCGAAGCAATGCTACGTAAAATAAAGCCTCAAAACAGTTTCTGAGCGCTTTCGTTTCAAAATTTCAACTTCTCATAGAGCTATTCAAAAATAGTTTTTTTTTGCTAAAATTTTGAAATTTGTTTGATTTTTAATGTGTTTTTGAATAAAAAAACACAATTTGGAACCATTTGTTAAAAATGAAATTTTCCATTCAAATACACTCAAAACTGAAATATTTCAAGATTTTCGAAAAATTGAATTTTTTATTTTTAGAATACTTTTTTTTTAATTAAAATTTGGTACAAGAATAATTATAAAACATATATCCAACTGCAATTCGCAATTTGAAAGCATTTGAGCAATTTTCTTGAAAATACAATTCCCCATTGAAATCACATGGCGGATTATTCAATGAATAATTGTTCAAAAAGTAAAATTTTCAAAATTTTTTCCCGTTTGTGATATTGAAGCTTATATATAGGAGAGTCTCCATTTTCAATTTTATAACACTCACTAAATAAAAAGTTTGTCTAAAGTTGTTCCAAAAAGTGCAATTTTCTAAAAAATAAAATTCCCCCATTGATAACACATGGTGGACTATTCAATGAATAATTGTTCAAAAAGTAAAATTTTCCAAATTTTTTCCCGTGTGTGATATTGAAGCTTATATATAGGAGAATCTCCAATTCCACTTTTATAACACTCACTAAATAAGAAGTGGGTCTAAAGTTGCTCCTAAAAATTGAACTTTCAAAATTTTCGTTTAAAATTTTTCCCATGTTAACAGTATGGAAAATTTCACACTTCTGAATTTTCAAAATTTTACAATCATTTTGCGACTATGGTAACAGAAATTGTCATCCGAATCGATTTCCACATTCAAGTGGTTATTAAAATGAAATTTTCCATTCAAATACACTCAAAACTGAAATATTTCAAGATTTTCGAAAAATTGAATTTTTTATTTTTAGAATACTTTTTTTTAATTAAAATTTGGTACAAGAATAACTATAAAACATATATCCAACTGCAATTCGCAATTTGAAAGCATTTGAGCAATTTTCTCGAAAATACAATTCCCCAATGAATTCACATGGCGGACTATTCAATGAATAATTGTTCAAAAATTAAAATTTTCAAAATTTTTTCCCGTTTGTGATATTGAAGCTTATATATAGGAGAATATCCAATTTCAATTTTATAACACTCACTAAATAAGAAGTGGGTCCAAAGTTGTTCCAAAAAGTGCAATTTTCTCAAAAATAAGATTTCGCCATTGAAAACACATGACGGACTGTTCAATGAATTATTTTTGAAAAAGGAAAATTTTCAAAATTTTTTCCGGTTTGTGATATTGAAGCTCATATATAGGAGAATCTCCTATTCGAATTTTATAACACTCACTAAATAAGAAGTGGGTCTAAAGTTGGTCCTAAAAATTGAACTTTCATAATTTTGGTTTAAAATTTTTCCCATGTTAACAGTATGGAAAATTTCACACTTCTGAATTAACAAAATTTTACAATCATTTTGCGACTATGGTAACAGAAATTGTCATCCGAATCGATTTCCACATTCAAGTGGTTATTAAAATGAAATTTTACTTCTCAAAATTCGGTTATTGCCAAAAAAATCTTTATATCCCTTTGAATATACATTAAACTTGCCAATCCTTAGGCAATTTTCCAATTCTCAATTTTCGAATTTTAACCTTAATTTGTAGCCTAGGATAATACAAGTAATCTTCCGATTTCTTTCTGATCATCAATTTGCTCATGAAATATTATTTAAGTACACAAAATCGAAGCAATGCTACGTAAAATAAAGCCTCAAAACAGTTTCTGAGCGCTTTCGTTTCAAAATTTCAACTTCTCATAGAGCTATTCAAAAATAGTTTGTTTGTTTTTGCCAAAATTTTGAAATTTGTTTGATTTTTAATGTGTTTTTGAATAAAAAAACACAATTTGGAACCATTTGTTAAAAATGAAATTTTCCATTCAAATACACTCCAAACTGAAATATTTCAAGATTTTCGAAAAATTGAATTTTTTATTTTTAGAATACTTTTTTTTTAATTAAAATTTGGTACAAGAATTATTAATAAACATATATCCAACTGCAATTCGCAATTTGAAAGCATTTGAGCAATTTTCTTGAAAATACAATTCCCCATTGAAATCACATGGCGGACTATTCAATGAATGATCGTTCAAAAAGTAAAATTTTCAAAATTTTTTTCCCGTGTGTGATATTGAAGCTTA
The DNA here is from genome assembly GCA_963978545.1 of Linyphia triangularis. Lineage (NCBI taxonomy): Eukaryota > Metazoa > Arthropoda > Arachnida > Araneae > Linyphiidae > Linyphia > Linyphia triangularis. The sequence continues at coordinate 555,976 of CAXBTE010000002.1, read as the reverse complement.
TATATAGGAGAATCTACAATTCCAATTTTATAACACTTACTAAATAAGAAGTGGGTCTAAAGTTGTTCCAAAAAGTGCAATTTTCTAAAAAATAAAATTTCCCCATTGAAAACACATGGCGGACTGTTCAATGAATTATTGTTCAAAAAGTAAAATTTTCAAATTTTTTTCCGGTGTGTGATATTGAAGCTTATATATAGGAGAATCTCCAATTCCAATTTTATAACACTCACTAAATAAGAAGTGGGTCTATAGTTGGTTCAAAATGTGCAAATTTCTCAAAAATAAAATTTCCCCATTGAAAACACATGACGGACTGTTCAATGAATTATTTTTCAAAAAGTAAAATTTTCAAATTTTTTTCCGGTTTGTGATATTGAAGCTCATATATAGGAGAATCTCCTATTCGAATTTTATAACACTCACTAAATAAGAAGTGGGTCTAAAGTTGGTCCTAAAAATTGAACTTTCAAAATTTTCGTTTAAAATTTTTCCCATGTTAACAGTATGGAAAATTACACACTTCTGAATTTTCGAAATTTTACAATCATTTTGCAACTAGGGTAACAGAAATTGTCATCCGAATCGATTTCCACATTCAAGTGGTTATTAAAATGAAATTTTACTTCTCAAAATTCGGTTATTGCCAAAAAAATCTTTATATCCCTTTGAATATACATTAAACTTGCCAATCCTTAGGCAATTTTCCAATTCTAAATTTTCGAATTTTAACCTTAATTTGTAGCCTAGGATAATACAAGTAATCTTCCGATTTCTTTCTGATCATCAATTTGCTCATGAAATATTATTTGAGTACACAAAATCGAAGCAATGCTACGTAAAATAAAGCCTCAAAACAGTTTCTGAGCGCTTTCGTTTCAAAATTTCAACTTCTCATAGAGCTATTCAAAAATAGTTTTTTTTTGCTAAAATTTTGAAATTTGTTTGATTTTTAATGTGTTTTTGAATAAAAAAACACAATTTGGAACCATTTATTAAAAATGAAATTTTCCATTCAAATACACTCAAAACTGAAATATTTCAAGATTTTCGAAAAATTGAATTTTTTATTTTTAGAATACTTTTTTTTTAATTAAAATTTGGTACAAGAATAATTATAAAACATATATCCAACTGCAATTCGCAATTTGAAAGCATTTGAGCAATTTTCTTGAAAATACAATTCCCCATTGAAATCACATGGCGGATTATTCAATGAATAATTGTTCAAAAAGTAAAATTTTCAAAATTTTTTCCCGTTTGTGATATTGAAGCTTATATATAGGAGAGTCTCCATTTTCAATTTTATAACACTCACTAAATAAAAAGTTTGTCTAAAGTTGTTCCAAAAAGTGCAATTTTCTAAAAAATAAAATTCCCCCATTGAAAACACATGGTGGACTATTCAATGAATAATTGTTCAAAAAGTAAAATTTTCAATATTTTTTCCCGTGTGTGATATTGAAGCTTATATATAGGAGAATCTCCAATTCCAATTTTATAACACTTACTAAATAAGAAGTGGGTCTAAAGTTGTTCCAAAAAGTGCAATTTTCTAAAAAATAAAATTTCCCCATTGAAAACACATGGCGGACTGTTCAATGAATTATTGTTCAAAAAGTAAAATTTTCAAATTTTTTTCCGGTGTGTGATATTGAAGCTTATATATAGGAGAATCTCCAATTCCAATTTTATAACACTCACTAAATAAGAAGTGGGTCTATAGTTGGTTCAAAATGTGCAAATTTCTCAAAAATAAAATTTCCCCATTGAAAACACATGACGGACTGTTCAATGAATTATTTTTCAAAAAGTAAAATTTTCAAATTTTTTTCCGGTTTGTGATATTGAAGCTCATATATAGGAGAATCTCCTATTCGAATTTTATAACACTCACTAAAAAAGAAGTGGGTCTAAAGTTGGTCCTAAAAATTGAACTTTCAAAATTTTCGTTTAAAATTTTTCCCATGTTAACAGTATGGAAAATTTCACACTTCTGAATTAACAAAATTTTACAATCATTTTGCGACTATGGTAACAGAAATTGTCATCCGAATCGATTTCCGCATTCAAGTGGTTATTAAAATGAAATTTTACTTCTCAAAATTCGTTTATTGCCAAAAAAATCTTTATATCCCTTTGAATATACATTAAACTTGCCAATCCTTAGGTAATTTTCCAATTCTCAATTTTCGAATTTTAACCTTAATTTGTAGCCAAGGATAATAAAAGTCATCTTCCGATTTCTTTCTGATCATCAATTTGCACATGAAATATTATTTTAGTACACAAAATCGAAGCAATGCAACGTAAAATAAAGCCTCAAAACAGTTTCTGAGCGCTTCCATTTCAAAATTTCAACTTCTCATAGAGCTATTCAAAAATAGTTTTTTTTGCCAAAATTTTGAAATTTGTTTGATTTTTAATGTGTTTTTGAATAAAAAAACACAATTTGGAACCATTTGTTAAAAATGAAATTTTCCATTCAAATACACTCAAAACTGAAATATTTCAAGATTTTCGAAATATTGAATTTTTTATTTTTAGAATACTTTTTTTTAATTAAAATTTGGTACAAGAATAACTATAAAACCTATATCCAACTGCCATTCGTAATTTGAAAGCATTTGAGCAATTTTCTCGAAAATACAATTCCCCAATGAATTCACATGGCGGACTATTCAATGAATAATTGTTCAAAAATTAAAATTTTCAAAATTTTTTCCCGTTTGTGATATTGAAGCTTATATATAGGAGAATATCCAATTTCAATTTTATAACACTCACTAAATAAAAAGTGGGTCTAAAGTTGTTCCAAAAAGTGCAATTTTCTCAAAAATAAGATTTCGCCATTGAAAACACATGACGGACTGTTCAATGAATTATTTTTGAAAAAGGAATATTTTCAAATTTTTTTCCGGTTTGTGATATTGAAGCTTATATATAGGAGAATCTCCTATTCGAATTTTATAACACTCACTAAATAAGAAGTGGGTCTAAAGTTGGTCCTAAAAATTGAACTTTCACAATTTTGGTTTAAAATTTTTCCCATGTTAACAGTATGGAAAATTTAGCACTTCTGAATTTTCAAAATTTTACAATCATTTTGCGACTATGGTAACAGAAAATGTCATCCGAATCGATTTCCACATTCAAGTGGTTATTAAAATGAAATTTTACTTCTCAAAATTCGGTTATTGCCAAAAAAATCTTTATATCCCTTTGAAAATACATTAAACTTGCCAATCCATAGGCTATTTTCCAATTCTCAATTTTCGAATTTTAACCTTAACTTGTAGCCTAGGATAATACAAGTAATCTTCCGATTTCTTTCTGATCATCAATTTGCTCATGAAATATTATTTTAGTACACAAAATCGAAGCAATGCTACGTAAAATAAAGCCTTAAAACAGTTTCTGAGCGCTTTCGTTTCAAAATTTCAATTTCTCATAGAACTATTCAAAATTAGTTTTTTTTTTTGCCAAAATTTTGAAATTTGTTTGATTTTTAATGTGTTTTTGAATAAAAAAACACAATTTGGAACCATTTGTTAAAAATGAAATTTTCCATTCAAATACACTCCAAACTGAAATATTTCAAGATTTTCGAAAAATTGAATTTTTTATTTTTAGAATCCTTTTTTTTTAATTAAAATTTGGTACAAGAATAATTATAAAACATATATCCAACTGCAATTCGCAATTTGAAAGCATTTGAGCAATTTTCTTGAAAATACAATTCCCCATTGAAATCACATGGCGGACTATTCAATGAATAATTGTTCAAAAAGTAAAATTTTCAAAATTTTTTCCTGTTTGTGATATTGAAGCTTATATATAGGAGAGTCTCCATTTTCAATTTTATAACACTCACTAAATAAAAAGTGGGTCTAAAGTTGTTCCAAAAAGTGTAATTTTCTAAAAAATAAAATTCCCCCATTGAAAACACATGGTGGACTATTCAATGAATAATTGTTCAAAAAGTAAAATTTTCAAAATTTTTTCCCGTGTGTGATATTGAAGCTTATATATAGGAGAATCTCCAATTCCAATTTTATAACACTCACTAAATAAGAAGTGGGTCTAAAGTTGGTCCTAAAAATTGAACTTTCAAAATTTTCGTTTAAAATTTTTCCCATGTTAACAGTATGGAAAATTTCACACTTCTGAATTTTCAAAATGTTACAATCATTTTGCGACTATGGTAACAGAAATTGTCATCCGAATCGATTTCCACATTCAAGTGGTTATTAAAATGAAATTGTCCATTCAAATACACTCAAAACTGAAATATTTCAAGATTTTCGAAAAATTGAATTTTTTATTTTTAGAATACTTTTTTTTAATTAAAATTTGGTACAAGAATAATTATAAAACATATATCCAACTGCAATTCGAAATTTGAAAGCATTTGAGCAATTTTCTTGAAAATACAATTCCCCATTGAAATCACATGGCGGACTATTCAATGTATAATTGTTCAAAAAGTAAAATTTTCAAAATTTTTTCCCGTTTGTGATATTGAAGCTTATATATAGGAGAGTCTCCATTTTCGATTTTATAACACTCACTAAATAAAAAGTGGGTCTAAAGTTGTTCCAAAAAGTGCAATTTTCTAAAAAATAAAATTCCCCCATTGAAAACACATGGTGGACTATTCAATGAATAATTGTTCAAAAATTAAAATTTTCAAAATTTTTTCCCGTGTGTGATATTGAAGCTCATATATCTCGAATTTGAATTTTATAACACTCCCATGTTAACAGTATGGAAAATTTCACACTTCTAAATTTTCAAAATTTTACAATCATTTTGCAACTAGGGTAACAGATATTGTCATCCGAATCGATTTCCACATTCAAGTGGTTATTAAAATGAAATTTTACTTCTCAAAATTCGGTTCTGAGCGCTTTCGTTTCAAAATTTCAACTTCTCATAGAGCTATTCAAAAATAGTTTTTTTTGCCAAAATTTTGAAATTTGTTTGATTTTTAATGTGTTTTTGAATAAAAAAACCCAATTTGGAACCATTTGTTAAAAATGAAATTTTCCATTCAAATACACTCAAAACTGAAATATTTCAAGATTTTCGAAAAATTGAATTTTTTATTTTTAGAATACTTTTTTTTTAATTAAAATTTGGTACAAGAATAACTATAAAACATATATCCAACTGCAATTCGCAATTTGAAAGCATTTGAGCAATTTTCTCGAAAATACAATTCCCCAATGAATTCACATGGCGGACTATTCAATGAATAATTGTTCAAAAATTAAAATTTTCAAAATTTTTTCCCGTTTGTGATATTGAAGCTTATATATAGGAGAATATCCAATTTCAATTTTATAACACTCACTAAATAAGAAGTGGGTCCAAAGTTGTTCCAAAAAGTGCAATTTTCTCAAAAATAAGATTTCGCCATTGAAAACACATGACGGACTGTTCAATGAATTATTTTTGAAAAAGGAAAATTTTCAAAATTTTTTCCGGTTTGTGATATTGAAGCTCATATATAGGAGAATCTCCTATTCGAATTTTATAACACTCACTAAATAAGAAGTGGGTCTAAAGTTGGTCCTAAAAATTGAACTTTCATAATTTTGGTTTAAAATTTTTCCCATGTTAACAGTATGGAAAATTTCACACTTCTGAATTAACAAAATTTTACAATCATTTTGCGACTATGGTAACAGAAATTGTCATCCGAATCGATTTCCACATTCAAGTGGTTATTAAAATGAAATTTTACTTCTCAAAATTCGGTTATTGCCAAAAAAATCTTTATATCCCTTTGAATATACATTAAACTTGCCAATCCTTAGGCAATTTTCCAATTCTCAATTTTCGAATTTTAACCTTAATTTGTAGCCTAGGATAATACAAGTAATCTTCCGATTTCTTTCTGATCATCAATTTGCTCATGAAATATTATTTTAGTACACAAAATCGAAGCAATGCTACGTAAAATAAAGCCTCAAAACAGTTTCTGAGCGCTTTCGTTTCAAAATTTCAACTTCTCATAGAGCTATTCAAAAATAGTTTGTTTGTTTTTGCCAAAATTTTGAAATTTGTTTGATTTTTAATGTGTTTTTGAATAAAAAAACACAATTTGGAACCATTTGTTAAAAATGAAATTTTCCATTCAAATACACTCCAAACTGAAATATTTCAAGATTTTCGAAAAATTGAATTTTTTATTTTTAGAATACTTTTTTTTTAATTAAAATTTGGTACAAGAATAATTATAAAACATATATCCAACTGCAATTCGCAATTTGAAAGCATTTGAGCAATTTTCTTGAAAATACAATTCCCCATTGAAATCACATGGCGGACTATTCAATGAATAATCGTTCAAAAAGTAAAATTTTCAAATTTTTTTTCCCGTGTGTGATATTGAAGCTTATATATAGGAGAATCTACAATTCCAATTTTATAACACTTACTAAATAAGAAGTGGGTCTAAAGTTGTTCCAAAAAGTGCAATTTTCTAAAAAATAAAATTTCCCCATTGAAAACACATGGCGGACTGTTCAATGAATTATTGTTCAAAAAGTAAAATTTTCAAAATTTTTTCCGGTGTGTGATATTGAAGCTTATATATAGGAGAATCTCCAATTCCAATTTTATAACACTCACTAAATAAGAAGTGGGTCTATAGTTGGTTCAAAATGTGCAAATTTCTCAAAAATAAAATTTCCCCATTGAAAACACATGACGGACTGTTCAATGAATTATTTTTCAAAAAGTAAAATTTTCAAATTTTTTTCCGGTTTGTGATATTGAAGCTCATATATAGGAGAATCTCCTATTCGAATTTTATAACAATCATTAAATAAGAAGTGGGTCTAAAGTTGGTCCTAAAAATTGAACTTTTAAAATTTTCGTTTAAAATTTTTCCCATGTTAACAGTATGGAAAATTACACACTTCTGAATTTTCGAAATTTTACAATCATTTTGCAACTAGGGTAACAGAAATTGTCATCCGAATCGATTTCCACATTCAAGTGGTTATTAAAATGAAATTTTACTTCTCAAAATTCGGTTATTGCCAAAAAAATCTTTATATCCCTTTGAATATACATTAAACTTGCCAATCCTTAGGCAATTTTCCAATTCTAAATTTTCGAATTTTAACCTTAATTTGTAGCCTAGGATAATACAAGTAATCTTCCGATTTCTTTCTGATCATCAATTTGCTCATGAAATATTATTTTAGTACACAAAATCGAAGCAATGCTACGTAAAATAAAGCCTCAAAACAGTTTCTGAGCGCTTTCGTTTCAAAATTTCAACTTCTCATAGAGCTATTCAAAAATAGCTTTTTTTTGCTAAAATTTTGAAATTTGTTTGATTTTTAATGTGTTTTTGAATAAAAAAACACAATTTGGAACCATTTGTTAAAAATGAAATTTTCCATTCAAATACACTCCAAACTGAAATATTTCAAGATTTTCGAAAAATTGAATTTTTTATTTTTAGAATACTTTTTTTTTAATTAAAATTTGGTACAAGAATAATTATAAAACATATATCCAACTGCAATTCGCAATTTGAAAGCATTTGAGCAATTTTCTTGAAAATACAATTCCCCATTGAAATCACATGGCGGACTATTCAATGAATAATTGTTCAAAAAGTAAAATTTTCAAAATTTTTTCCCGTTTGTGATATTGAAGCTTATATATAGGAGAGTCTCCATTTTCAATTTTATAACACTCACTAAATAAAAAGTGGGTCTAAAGTTGTTCCAAAAAGTGTAATTTTCTAAAAAATAAAATTCCCCCATTGAAAACACATGGCGGACTATTCAATGAATAATTGTTCAAAAAGTAAAATTTTCCAAATTTTTTCCCGTGTGTGATATTGAAGCTTATATATAGGAGAATCTCCAATTCCAATTTTATAACACTTACTAAATAAGAAGTGGGTCTAAAGTTGTTCCAAAAAGTGCAATTTTCTAAAAAATAAAATTTCCCCATTGAAAACACATGGCGGACTGTTCAATGAATTATTGTTCAAAAAGTAAAATTTTCAAAATTTTTTCCGGTGTGTGATATTGAAGCTTATATATAGGAGAATCTCCAATTCCACTTTTATAACACTCACTAAATAAGAAGTGGGTCTAAAGTTGCTCCTAAAAATTGAACTTTCAAAATTTTCGTTTAAAATTTTTCCCATGTTAACAGTATGGAAAATTTCACACTTCTGAATTTTCAAAATTTTACAATCATTTTGCGACTATGGTAACAGAAATTGTCATCCGAATCGATTTCCACATTCAAGTGGTTATTAAAATGAAATTTTCCATTCAAATACACTCAAAACTGAAATATTTCAAGATTTTCGAAAAATTGAATTTTTTATTTTTAGAATACTTTTTTTTAATTAAAATTTGGTACAAGAATAATTATAAAACATATATCCAACTGCAATTCGAAATTTGAAAGCATTTGAGCAATTTTCTTGAAAATACAATTCCCCATTGAAAACACATGGTGGACTATTCAATGAATAATTGTTCAAAAATTAAAATTTTCAAAATTTTTTCCCGTGTGTGATATTGAAGCTCATATATCTCGAATTTGAATTTTATAACACTCCCATGTTAACAGTATGGAAAATTTCACACTTCTAAATTTTCAAAATTTTACAATCATTTTGCAACTAGGGTAACAGATATTGTCATCCGAATCGATTTCCACATTCAAGTGGTTATTAAAATGAAATTTTACTTCTCAAAATTCGGTTCTGAGCGCTTTCGTTTCAAAATTTCAACTTCTCATAGAGCTATTCAAAAATAGTTTTTTTTGCCAAAATTTTGAAATTTGTTTGATTTTTAATGTGTTTTTGAATAAAAAAACCCAATTTGGAACCATTTGTTAAAAATGAAATTTTCCATTCAAATACACTCAAAACTGAAATATTTCAAGATTTTCGAAAAATTGAATTTTTTATTTTTAGAATACTTTTTTTTAATTAAAATTTGGTACAAGAATAACTATAAAACATATATCCAACTGCAATTCGCAATTTGAAAGCATTTGAGCAATTTTCTCGAAAATACAATTCCCCAATGAATTCACATGGCGGACTATTCAATGAATAATTGTTCAAAAATTAAAATTTTCAAAATTTTTTCCCGTTTGTGATATTGAAGCTTATATATAGGAGAATATCCAATTTCAATTTTATAACACTCACTAAATAAGAAGTGGGTCCAAAGTTGTTCCAAAAAGTGCAATTTTCTCAAAAATAAGATTTCGCCATTGAAAACACATGACGGACTGTTCAATGAATTATTTTTGAAAAAGGAAAATTTTCAAAATTTTTTCCGGTTTGTGATATTGAAGCTCATATATAGGAGAATCTCCTATTCGAATTTTATAACACTCACTAAATAAGAAGTGGGTCTAAAGTTGGTCCTAAAAATTGAACTTTCATAATTTTGGTTTAAAATTTTTCCCATGTTAACAGTATGGAAAATTTCACACTTCTGAATTAACAAAATTTTACAATCATTTTGCGACTATGGTAACAGAAATTGTCATCCGAATCGATTTCCACATTCAAGTGGTTATTAAAATGAAATTTTACTTCTCAAAATTCGGTTATTGCCAAAAAAATCTTTATATCCCTTTGAATATACATTAAACTTGCCAATTCTCAATTTTCGAATTTTAACCTTAATTTGTAGCCTAGGATAATACAAGTAATCTTCCGATTTCTTTCTGATCATCAATTTGCTCATGAAATATTATTTTAGTACACAAAATCGAAGCAATGCTACGTAAAATAAAGCCTCAAAACAGTTTCTGAGCGCTTTCGTTTCAAAATTTCAACTTCTCATAGAGCTATTCAAAAATAGTTTGTTTGTTTTTGCCAAAATTTTGAAATTTGTTTGATTTTTAATGTGTTTTTGAATAAAAAAACACAATTTGGAACCATTTGTTAAAAATGAAATTTTCCATTCAAATACACTCCAAACTGAAATATTTCAAGATTTTCGAAAAATTGAATTTTTTATTTTTAGAATACTTTTTTTTTAATTAAAATTTGGTACAAGAATAATAATAAAACATATATCCAACTGCAATTCGCAATTTGAAAGCATTTGAGCAATTTTCTTGAAAATACAATTCCCCATTGAAATCACATGGCGGACTATTCAATGAATAATCGTTCAAAAAGTAAAATTTTCAAAATTTTTTTCCCGTGTGTGATATTGAAGCTTATATATAGGAGAATCTACAATTCCAATTTTATAACACTTACTAAATAAGAAGTGGGTCTAAAGTTGTTCCAAAAAGTGCAATTTTCTAAAAAATAAAATTTCCCCATTGAAAACACATGGCGGACTGTTCAATGAATTATTGTTCAAAAAGTAAAATTTTCAAAATTTTTTCCGGTGTGTGATATTGAAGCTTATATATAGGAGAATCTCCAATTCCAATTTTATAACACTCACTAAATAAGAAGTGGGTCTATAGTTGGTTCAAAATGTGCAAATTTCTCAAAAATAAAATTTCCCCATTGAAAACACATGACGGACTGTTCAATGAATTATTTTTCAAAAAGTAAAATTTTCAAATTTTTTTCCGGTTTGTGATATTGAAGCTCATATATAGGAGAATCTCCTATTCGAATTTTATAACACTCACTAAATAAGAAGTGGGTCTAAAGTTGGTCCTAAAAATTGAACTTTCAAAATTTTCGTTTAAAATTTTTCCCATGTTAACAGTATGGAAAATTACACACTTCTGAATTTTCGAAATTTTACAATCATTTTGCAACTAGGGTAACAGAAATTGTCATCCGAATCGATTTCCACATTCAAGTGGTTATTAAAATGAAATTTTACTTCTCAAAATTCGGTTATTGCCAAAAAAATCTTTATATCCCTTTGAATATACATTAAACTTGCCAATCCTTAGGCAATTTTCCAATTCTAAATTTTCGAATTTTAACCTTAATTTGTAGCCTAGGATAATACAAGTAATCTTCCGATTTCTTTCTGATCATCAATTTGCTCATGAAATATTATTTGAGTACACAAAATCGAAGCAATGCTACGTAAAATAAAGCCTCAAAACAGTTTCTGAGCGCTTTCGTTTCAAAATTTCAACTTCTCATAGAGCTATTCAAAAATAGTTTTTTTTTGCTAAAATTTTGAAATTTGTTTGATTTTTAATGTGTTTTTGAATAAAAAAACACAATTTGGAACCATTTATTAAAAATGAAATTTTCCATTCAAATACACTCAAAACTGAAATATTTCAAGATTTTCGAAAAATTGAATTTTTTATTTTTAGAATACTTTTTTTTAATTAAAATTTGGTACAAGAATAATTATAAAACATATATCCAACTGCAATTCGCAATTTGAAAGCATTTGAGCAATTTTCTTGAAAATACAATTCCCCATTGAAATCACATGGCGGATTATTCAATGAATAATTGTTCAAAAAGTAAAATTTTCAAAATTTTTTCCCGTTTGTGATATTGAAGCTTATATATAGGAGAGTCTCCATTTTCAATTTTATAACACTCACTAAATAAAAAGTTTGTCTAAAGTTGTTCCAAAAAGTGCAATTTTCTAAAAAATAAAATTCCCCCATTGAAAACACATGGTGGACTATTCAATGAATAATTGTTCAAAAAGTAAAATTTTCAAAATTTTTTCCCGTGTGTGATATTGAAGCTTATATATAGGAGAATCTCCAATTCCAATTTTATAACACTTACTAAATAAGAAGTGGGTCTAAAGTTGTTCCAAAAAGTGCAATTTTCTAAAAAATAAAATTTCCCCATTGAAAACACATGGCGGACTGTTCAATGAATTATTGTTCAAAAAGTAAAATTTTCAAATTTTTTTCCGGTGTGTGATATTGAAGCTTATATATAGGAGAATCTCCAATTCCAATTTTATAACACTCACTAAATAAGAAGTGGGTCTATAATTGGTTCAAAATGTGCAAATTTCTCAAAAATAAAATTTCCCCATTGAAAACATATGACGGACTGTTCAATGAATTATTTTTCAAAAAGTAAAATTTTCAAATTTTTTTCCGGTTTGTGATATTGAAGCTCATATATAGGAGAATCTCCTATTCGAATTTTATAACACTCACTAAATAAGAAGTGCGTCTAAAGTTGGTCCTAAAAATTGAACTTTCAAAATTTTCGTTTAAAATTTTTCCCATGTTAACAGTATGGAAAATTTCACACTTCTAAATTTTCAAAATTTTACAATCATTTTGCAACTAGGGTAACAGAATTTGTCAACCGAATCGATTTCCGCATTCAAGTGGTTATTAAAATGAAATTTTACTTCTCAAAATTCGTTTATTGCCAAAAAAATCTTTATATCCCTTTGAATATACATTAAACTTGCCAATCCTTAGGTAATTTTCCAATTCTCAATTTTCGAATTTTAACCTTAATTTGTAGCCTAGGATAATAAAAGTCATCTTCCGATTTCTTTCTGATCATCAATTTGCACATGAAATATTATTTTAGTACACAAAATCGAAGCAATGCAACGTAAAATAAAGCCTCAAAACAGTTTCTGAGCGCTTCCATTTCAAAATTTCAACTTCTCATAGAGCTATTCAAAAATAATTTTTTTTGCCAAAATTTTGAAATTTGTTTGATTTTTAATGTGTTTTTGAATAAAAAAAACACAATTTGGAACCATTTGTTAAAAATGAAATTTTCCATTCAAATACACTCAAAACTGAAATATTTCAAGATTTTCGAAAAATTGAATTTTTTATTTTTAGAATACTTTTTTTTAATTAAAATTTGGTACAAGAATAACTATAAAACATATATCCAACTGCAATTCGCAATTTGAAAGCATTTGAGCAATTTTCTCGAAAATACAATTCCCCATTGAAATCACATGGCGGACTATTCAATGAATAATTGTTCAAAAATTAAAATTTTCAAATTTTTTTCCCGTTTGTTATATTGAAGCTTATATATAGGAGAATATCCAATTTCAATTTTATAACACTCACTAAATAAAAAGTGGGTCTAAAGTTGTTCCAAAAGTGCAATTTTCTAAAAAATAAAATTTCTCCATTGAAAACACATGGCGGACTGTTCAATGAATTATTGTTCAAAAAGTAAAATTTTCAAAATTTTTTCCGGTTTGTGATATTGAAGCTCATATATAGGAGAATCTCGAATTTGAATTTTATAACACTCACTAAATAAGAAGTGGGTCTAAAGTTGTTCCAAAAAGTGCAATTTTCTCAAAAATAAGATTTCGCCATTGAAAACACATGACGGACTGTTCAATGAATAATTGTTCAAAAATTAAAATTTTCAAATTTTTTTCCCGTGTGTGATATTGAAGCTTATATATAGGAGAATCTCTAATTCCAATTTTATAACACTTACTAAATAAGAAGTGGGTCTAAAGTTGTTCCAAAAAGTGCAATTTTCTAAAAAATAAAATTTCCTCATTGAAAACACATGGCGGACTGTTCAATGAATTATTGTTCAAAAAGTAAAATTTTCAAAATTTTTTCCCTTGTGTGATATTGAAGATTATATATAGGAGAATCTCCATTTTCAATTTTATAACACTCACTAAATAAAAAGTGGGTCTAAAGTTGTTCCAAAAAGTGCAATTTTCTCAAAAATAAGATTTCGCCATTGAAAACACATGACGGACTGTTCAATGAATTATTTTTGAAAAAGGAATATTTTCAAATTTTTTTTCCGGTTTGTGATATTGAAGCTCATATATAGGAGAATCTCCTATTCGAATTTTATAACACTCACTAAATAAGAAGTGGGTCTAAAGTTGGTCCTAAAAATTGAACTTTCCCAATTTTGGTTTAAAATTTTTCCCATGTTAACAGTATGGAAAATTTAGCACTTCTGAATTTTCAAAATTTTGCAATCATTTTGCGACTATGGTAACAGAAATTGTCATCCGAATCGATTTCCACATTCAAGTGGTTATTAAAATGAAATTTTACTTCTCAAAATTCGGTTATTGCCAAAAAAATCTTTATATCCCTTTGAATATACATTAAACTTGCCAATTCTCAATTTTCGAATTTTAACCTTAATTTGTAGCCTAGGATAATACAAGTAATCTTCCGATTTCTTTCTGATCATCAATTTGCTCATGAAATATTATTTTAGTACACAAAATCGAAGCAATGCTACGTAAAATAAAGCCTCAAAACAGTTTCTGAGCGCTTTCGTTTCAAAATTTCAACTTCTCATAGAGCTATTCAAAAATAGTTTGTTTGTTTTTGCCAAAATTTTGAAATTTGTTTGATTTTTAATGTGTTTTTGAATAAAAAAACACAATTTGGAACCATTTGTTAAAAATGAAATTTTCCATTCAAATACACTCCAAACTGAAATATTTCAAGATTTTCGAAAAATTGAATTTTTTATTTTTAGAATACTTTTTTTTTAATTAAAATTTGGTACAAGAATAATAATAAAACATATATCCAACTGCAATTCGCAATTTGAAAGCATTTGAGCAATTTTCTTGAAAATACAATTCCCCATTGAAATCACATGGCGGACTATTCAATGAATAATCGTTCAAAAAGTAAAATTTTCAAAATTTTTTTCCCGTGTGTGATATTGAAGCTTATATATAGGAGAATCTACAATTCCAATTTTATAACACTTACTAAATAAGAAGTGGGTCTAAAGTTGTTCCAAAAAGTGCAATTTTCTAAAAAATAAAATTTCCCCATTGAAAACACATGGCGGACTGTTCAATGAATTATTGTTCAAAAAGTAAAATTTTCAAAATTTTTTCCGGTGTGTGATATTGAAGCTTATATATAGGAGAATCTCCAATTCCAATTTTATAACACTCACTAAATAAGAAGTGGGTCTATAGTTGGTTCAAAATGTGCAAATTTCTCAAAAATAAAATTTCCCCATTGAAAACACATGACGGACTGTTCAATGAATTATTTTTCAAAAAGTAAAATTTTCAAATTTTTTTCCGGTTTGTGATATTGAAGCTCATATATAGGAGAATCTCCTATTCGAATTTTATAACACTCACTAAATAAGAAGTGGGTCTAAAGTTGGTCCTAAAAATTGAACTTTCAAAATTTTCGTTTAAAATTTTTCCCATGTTAACAGTATGGAAAATTACACACTTCTGAATTTTCGAAATTTTACAATCATTTTGCAACTAGGGTAACAGAAATTGTCATCCGAATCGATTTCCACATTCAAGTGGTTATTAAAATGAAATTTTACTTCTCAAAATTCGGTTATTGCCAAAAAAATCTTTATATCCCTTTGAATATACATTAAACTTGCCAATCCTTAGGCAATTTTCCAATTCTAAATTTTCGAATTTTAACCTTAATTTGTAGCCTAGGATAATACAAGTAATCTTCCGATTTCTTTCTGATCATCAATTTGCTCATGAAATATTATTTGAGTACACAAAATCGAAGCAATGCTACGTAAAATAAAGCCTCAAAACAGTTTCTGAGCGCTTTCGTTTCAAAATTTCAACTTCTCATAGAGCTATTCAAAAATAGTTTTTTTTTGCTAAAATTTTGAAATTTGTTTGATTTTTAATGTGTTTTTGAATAAAAAAACACAATTTGGAACCATTTATTAAAAATGAAATTTTCCATTCAAATACACTCAAAACTGAAATATTTCAAGATTTTCGAAAAATTGAATTTTTTATTTTTAGAATACTTTTTTTTAATTAAAATTTGGTACAAGAATAATTATAAAACATATATCCAACTGCAATTCGCAATTTGAAAGCATTTGAGCAATTTTCTTGAAAATACAATTCCCCATTGAAATCACATGGCGGATTATTCAATGAATAATTGTTCAAAAAGTAAAATTTTCAAAATTTTTTCCCGTTTGTGATATTGAAGCTTATATATAGGAGAATCTCCATTTTCAATTTTATAACACTCACTAAATAAAAAGTTTGTCTAAAGTTGTTCCAAAAAGTGCAATTTTCTAAAAAATAAAATTCCCCCATTGAAAACACATGGTGGACTATTCAATGTATAATTGTTCAAAAAGTAAAATTTTCAAAATTTTTTCCCGTGTGTGATATTGAAGCTTATATATAGGAGAATCTCCAATTCCAATTTTATAACACTTACTAAATAAGAAGTGGGTCTAAAGTTGTTCCAAAAAGTGCAATTTTCTAAAAAATAAAATTTCCCCATTGAAAACACATGGCGGACTGTTCAATGAATTATTGTTCAAAAAGTAAAATTTTCAAATTTTTTTCCGGTGTGTGATATTGAAGCTTATATATAGGAGAATCTCCAATTCCAATTTTATAACACTCACTAAATAAGAAGTGGGTCTATAATTGGTTCAAAATGTGCAAATTTCTCAAAAATAAAATTTCCCCATTGAAAACATATGACGGACTGTTCAATGAATTATTTTTCAAAAAGTAAAATTTTCAAATTTTTTTCCGGTTTGTGATATTGAAGCTCATATATAGGAGAATCTCCTATTCGAATTTTATAACACTCACTAAATAAGAAGTGCGTCTAAAGTTGGTCCTAAAAATTGAACTTTCAAAATTTTCGTTTAAAATTTTTCCCATGTTAACAGTATGGAAAATTTCACACTTCTAAATTTTCAAAATTTTACAATCATTTTGCAACTAGGGTAACAGAATTTGTCAACCGAATCGATTTCCGCATTCAAGTGGTTATTAAAATGAAATTTTACTTCTCAAAATTCGTTTATTGCCAAAAAAATCTTTATATCCCTTTGAATATACATTAAACTTGCCAATCCTTAGGTAATTTTCCAATTCTCAATTTTCGAATTTTAACCTTAATTTGTAGCCTAGGATAATAAAAGTCATCTTCCGATTTCTTTCTGATCATCAATTTGCACATGAAATATTATTTTAGTACACAAAATCGAAGCAATGCAACGTAAAATAAAGCCTCAAAACAGTTTCTGAGCGCTTCCATTTCAAAATTTCAACTTCTCATAGAGCTATTCAAAAATAATTTTTTTTGCCAAAATTTTGAAATTTGTTTGATTTTTAATGTGTTTTTGAATAAAAAAAACACAATTTGGAACCATTTGTTAAAAATGAAATTTTCCATTCAAATACACTCAAAACTGAAATATTTCAAGATTTTCGAAAAATTGAATTTTTTATTTTTAGAATACTTTTTTTTAATTAAAATTTGGTACAAGAATAACTATAAAACATATATCCAACTGCAATTCGCAATTTGAAAGCATTTGAGCAATTTTCTCGAAAATACAATTCCCCATTGAAATCACATGGCGGACTATTCAATGAATAATTGTTCAAAAATTAAAATTTTCAAATTTTTTTCCCGTTTGTTATATTGAAGCTTATATATAGGAGAATATCCAATTTCAATTTTATAACACTCACTAAATAAAAAGTGGGTCTAAAGTTGTTCCAAAAGTGCAATTTTCTAAAAAATAAAATTTCTCCATTGAAAACACATGGCGGACTGTTCAATGAATTATTGTTCAAAAAGTAAAATTTTCAAAATTTTTTCCGGTTTGTGATATTGAAGCTCATATATAGGAGAATCTCGAATTTGAATTTTATAACACTCACTAAATAAGAAGTGGGTCTAAAGTTGTTCCAAAAAGTGCAATTTTCTCAAAAATAAGATTTCGCCATTGAAAACACATGACGGACTGTTCAATGAATAATTGTTCAAAAATTAAAATTTTCAAATTTTTTTCCCGTGTGTGATATTGAAGCTTATATATAGGAGAATCTCTAATTCCAATTTTATAACACTTACTAAATAAGAAGTGGGTCTAAAGTTGTTCCAAAAAGTGCAATTTTCTAAAAAATAAAATTTCCTCATTGAAAACACATGGCGGACTGTTCAATGAATTATTGTTCAAAAAGTAAAATTTTCAAAATTTTTTCCCTTGTGTGATATTGAAGATTATATATAGGAGAATCTCCATTTTCAATTTTATAACACTCACTAAATAAAAAGTGGGTCTAAAGTTGTTCCAAAAAGTGCAATTTTCTCAAAAATAAGATTTCGCCATTGAAAACACATGACGGACTGTTCAATGAATTATTTTTGAAAAAGGAATATTTTCAAATTTTTTTTCCGGTTTGTGATATTGAAGCTCATATATAGGAGAATCTCCTATTCGAATTTTATAACACTCACTAAATAAGAAGTGGGTCTAAAGTTGGTCCTAAAAATTGAACTTTCCCAATTTTGGTTTAAAATTTTTCCCATGTTAACAGTATGGAAAATTTAGCACTTCTGAATTTTCAAAATTTTGCAATCATTTTGCGACTATGGTAACAGAAATTGTCATCCGAATCGATTTCCACATTCAAGTGGTTATTAAAATGAAATTTTACTTCTCAAAATTCAGTTATTGCCAAAAAAATCTTTATATCCCTTTGAATATACATTAAACTTGCCAATCCTTAGGCAATTTTCCAATTCTCATTTTTCGATTTTTAACCTTAATTTGTAAACTAGGATAATAAAAGTCATCTTCCGATTTCTTTCTGATCATCAATTTGCTCATGAAATGTTATTTTAGTACACAAAATCGAAGCAATGCTACGTAAAATAAAGCCTCAAAACAGTTTCTGAGCGCTTTCGTTTCAAAATTTCAACTTCTCAAAGAGCTATTCAAAAATAGTTTTTTTTGCCAAAATTTTGAAATTTGTCTGATTTTTAATGTGTTTTTGAATAAAAAAACACAATTTGGAACCATTTGTTAAAAATGAAATTTTCCATACAAATACACTCAAAACTGAAATATTTCAAGATTTTCGAAAAATTGAATTTTTTATTTTTAGAATACTTTTTTTAAATTAAAATTTGGTACAAGAATAATTATAAAACATATATCCAACTGCAATTCGCAATTTTAAAGCATTTGAGCAATTTTCTTGAAAATACAATTCCCCATTGAAATCACATGGCCGACTATTCAATGAATAAGTGTTCAAAAATTAAAATTTTCAAAATTTTTTCCCGTTTGTGATATTGAAGCTTATATATAGGTGAGTCTCCATTTTCAATTTTATAACACTCACTAAATAAAAAGTGGGTCTAAAGTTGTTCCAAAAAGTGCAATTTTTAAAAAATAAAATTCGCCCATTGAAAACACATGGTGGACTATTCAATGAATAATTGTTCAAAAATTAGAATTTTCAAAATTTTTTCCCGTGTGTGATATTGAAGCTTATATATAGGAGAATCTCTAATTCCAATTTTATAACACTTACTAAATAAGAAGTGGGTCTAAAGTTGTTCCAAAAAGTGCAATTTTCTAAAAAATAAAATTTCCCCATTGAAAACACATGGCGGACTGTTCAATGAATTATTGTTCAAAAAGTAAAATTTTCAATTTTTTTTCCATTGTGTGATATTGAAGCTTATATATAGGAGAATCTCCATTTTCAATTTTATAACACTCACTAAATAAAAAGTGGGTCTAAAGTTGTTCCAAAAAGTGCAATTTTCTAAAAAAAAAAATTCCCCCATTGAAAACACATGGTGGACTATTCAATGAATAATTGTTCAAAAATTAAAATTTTCAAAATTTTTTCACGTATGTGATATTGAAGCTTATATGTAGGAGAATCTCTAATTCCAATTTTATAACACTCACTAAATAAGAAGTGGGTCTATAGTTGGTTCAAATTGTGCAAATTTCTCAAAAATAAAATTTCTACATTGAAAACACATGGCGGACTGTTCAATGAATTATTGTTCAAAAAGTAAAATTTTCAAAATTTTTTCCGGTTTGTTATATTGAAGCTCATATATCTCGAATTTGAATTTTATAACACTCACTAAATAAAAAGTGGGTCCAAAGTTGTTCCAAAAAGTGCAATTTTCTCAAAAATAAGATTTCGCCATTGAAAACACATGACGGACTGTTCAATGAATTATTTTTGAAAAAGGAAAATTTTCAAAATTTTTTCCGGTTTGTGATATTGAAGCTCATATATAGGAGAATCTCCTATTCGAATTTTATAACAATCACTAAATAAGAAGTGGGTCTAAAGTTGGTCCTAAAAATTGAACTTTCATAATTTTGGTTTAAAATTTTTCCCATGTTAACAGTATGGAAAATTTCACACTTCTGAATTTTCAAAATTTTACAATCATTTTGCAACTAGGGTAACAGAAATTGTCATCCGAATCGATTTCCACATTCAAGTGGTTATTAAAATGAAATTTTACTTCTCAAAATTCGGTTATTGCCAAAAAAATCTTTATATCCCTTTGAATATACATTAAACTTGCCAATCCTTAGGCAATTTTCCAATTCTAAATTTTCGAATTTTAACCTTAATTTGTAGCCTAGGATAATACAAGTAATCTTCCGATTTCTTTCTGATCATCAATTTGCTCATGAAATATTATTTTAGTACACAAAATCGAAGCAATGCTACGTAAAATAAAGCCTCAAAACAGTTTCTGAGCGCTTTCGTTTCAAAATTTCAACTTCTCATAGAGCTATTCAAAAATAGCTTTTTTTTGCTAAAATTTTGAAATTTGTTTGATTTTTAATGTGTTTTTGAATAAAAAAACACAATTTGGAACCATTTGTTAAAAATGAAATTTTCCATTCAAATACACTCCAAACTGAAATATTTCAAGATTTTCGAAAAATTGAATTTTTTATTTTTAGAATACTTTTTTTTTAATTAAAATTTGGTACAAGAATAATTATAAAACATATATCCAACTGCAATTCGCAATTTGAAAGCATTTGAGCAATTTTCTTGAAAATACAATTCCCCATTGAAATCACATGGCGGACTATTCAATGAATAATTGTTCAAAAAGTAAAATTTTCAAAATTTTTTCCCGTTTGTGATATTGAAGCTTATATATAGGAGAGTCTCCATTTTCAATTTTATAACACTCACTAAATAAAAAGTGGGTCTAAAGTTGTTCCAAAAAGTGTAATTTTCTAAAAAATAAAATTCCCCCATTGAAAACACATGGCGGACTATTCAATGAATAATTGTTCAAAAAGTAAAATTTTCCAAATTTTTTCCCGTGTGTGATATTGAAGCTTATATATAGGAGAATCTCCAATTCCAATTTTATAACACTTACTAAATAAGAAGTGGGTCTAAAGTTGTTCCAAAAAGTGCAATTTTCTAAAAAATAAAATTTCCCCATTGAAAACACATGGCGGACTGTTCAATGAATTATTGTTCAAAAAGTAAAATTTTCAAAATTTTTTCCGGTGTGTGATATTGAAGCTTATATATAGGAGAATCTCCAATTCCACTTTTATAACACTCACTAAATAAGAAGTGGGTCTAAAGTTGCTCCTAAAAATTGAACTTTCAAAATTTTCGTTTAAAATTTTTCCCATGTTAACAGTATGGAAAATTTCACACTTCTGAATTTTCAAAATTTTACAATCATTTTGCGACTATGGTAACAGAAATTGTCATCCGAATCGATTTCCACATTCAAGTGGTTATTAAAATGAAATTTTCCATTCAAATACACTCAAAACTGAAATATTTCAAGATTTTCGAAAAATTGAATTTTTTATTTTTAGAATACTTTTTTTTAATTAAAATTTGGTACAAGAATAATTATAAAACATATATCCAACTGCAATTCGAAATTTGAAAGCATTTGAGCAATTTTCTTGAAAATACAATTCCCCATTGAAAACACATGGTGGACTATTCAATGAATAATTGTTCAAAAATTAAAATTTTCAAAATTTTTTCCCGTGTGTGATATTGAAGCTCATATATCTCGAATTTGAATTTTATAACACTCCCATGTTAACAGTATGGAAAATTTCACACTTCTAAATTTTCAAAATTTTACAATCATTTTGCAACTAGGGTAACAGATATTGTCATCCGAATCGATTTCCACATTCAAGTGGTTATTAAAATGAAATTTTACTTCTCAAAATTCGGTTCTGAGCGCTTTCGTTTCAAAATTTCAACTTCTCATAGAGCTATTCAAAAATAGTTTTTTTTGCCAAAATTTTGAAATTTGTTTGATTTTTAATGTGTTTTTGAATAAAAAAACCCAATTTGGAACCATTTGTTAAAAATGAAATTTTCCATTCAAATACACTCAAAACTGAAATATTTCAAGATTTTCGAAAAATTGAATTTTTTATTTTTAGAATACTTTTTTTTAATTAAAATTTGGTACAAGAATAACTATAAAACATATATCCAACTGCAATTCGCAATTTGAAAGCATTTGAGCAATTTTCTCGAAAATACAATTCCCCAATGAATTCACATGGCGGACTATTCAATGAATAATTGTTCAAAAATTAAAATTTTCAAAATTTTTTCCCGTTTGTGATATTGAAGCTTATATATAGGAGAATATCCAATTTCAATTTTATAACACTCACTAAATAAGAAGTGGGTCCAAAGTTGTTCCAAAAAGTGCAATTTTCTCAAAAATAAGATTTCGCCATTGAAAACACATGACGGACTGTTCAATGAATTATTTTTGAAAAAGGAAAATTTTCAAAATTTTTTCCGGTTTGTGATATTGAAGCTCATATATAGGAGAATCTCCTATTCGAATTTTATAACACTCACTAAATAAGAAGTGGGTCTAAAGTTGGTCCTAAAAATTGAACTTTCATAATTTTGGTTTAAAATTTTTCCCATGTTAACAGTATGGAAAATTTCACACTTCTGAATTAACAAAATTTTACAATCATTTTGCGACTATGGTAACAGAAATTGTCATCCGAATCGATTTCCACATTCAAGTGGTTATTAAAATGAAATTTTACTTCTCAAAATTCGGTTATTGCCAAAAAAATCTTTATATCCCTTTGAATATACATTAAACTTGCCAATTCTCAATTTTCGAATTTTAACCTTAATTTGTAGCCTAGGATAATACAAGTAATCTTCCGATTTCTTTCTGATCATCAATTTGCTCATGAAATATTATTTTAGTACACAAAATCGAAGCAATGCTACGTAAAATAAAGCCTCAAAACAGTTTCTGAGCGCTTTCGTTTCAAAATTTCAACTTCTCATAGAGCTATTCAAAAATAGTTTGTTTGTTTTTGCCAAAATTTTGAAATTTGTTTGATTTTTAATGTGTTTTTGAATAAAAAAACACAATTTGGAACCATTTGTTAAAAATGAAATTTTCCATTCAAATACACTCCAAACTGAAATATTTCAAGATTTTCGAAAAATTGAATTTTTTATTTTTAGAATACTTTTTTTTTAATTAAAATTTGGTACAAGAATAATAATAAAACATATATCCAACTGCAATTCGCAATTTGAAAGCATTTGAGCAATTTTCTTGAAAATACAATTCCCCATTGAAATCACATGGCGGACTATTCAATGAATAATCGTTCAAAAAGTAAAATTTTCAAAATTTTTTTCCCGTGTGTGATATTGAAGCTTATATATAGGAGAATCTACAATTCCAATTTTATAACACTTACTAAATAAGAAGTGGGTCTAAAGTTGTTCCAAAAAGTGCAATTTTCTAAAAAATAAAATTTCCCCATTGAAAACACATGGCGGACTGTTCAATGAATTATTGTTCAAAAAGTAAAATTTTCAAAATTTTTTCCGGTGTGTGATATTGAAGCTTATATATAGGAGAATCTCCAATTCCAATTTTATAACACTCACTAAATAAGAAGTGGGTCTATAGTTGGTTCAAAATGTGCAAATTTCTCAAAAATAAAATTTCCCCATTGAAAACACATGACGGACTGTTCAATGAATTATTTTTCAAAAAGTAAAATTTTCAAATTTTTTTCCGGTTTGTGATATTGAAGCTCATATATAGGAGAATCTCCTATTCGAATTTTATAACACTCACTAAATAAGAAGTGGGTCTAAAGTTGGTCCTAAAAATTGAACTTTCAAAATTTTCGTTTAAAATTTTTCCCATGTTAACAGTATGGAAAATTACACACTTCTGAATTTTCGAAATTTTACAATCATTTTGCAACTAGGGTAACAGAAATTGTCATCCGAATCGATTTCCACATTCAAGTGGTTATTAAAATGAAATTTTACTTCTCAAAATTCGGTTATTGCCAAAAAAATCTTTATATCCCTTTGAATATACATTAAACTTGCCAATCCTTAGGCAATTTTCCAATTCTAAATTTTCGAATTTTAACCTTAATTTGTAGCCTAGGATAATACAAGTAATCTTCCGATTTCTTTCTGATCATCAATTTGCTCATGAAATATTATTTGAGTACACAAAATCGAAGCAATGCTACGTAAAATAAAGCCTCAAAACAGTTTCTGAGCGCTTTCGTTTCAAAATTTCAACTTCTCATAGAGCTATTCAAAAATAGTTTTTTTTTGCTAAAATTTTGAAATTTGTTTGATTTTTAATGTGTTTTTGAATAAAAAAACACAATTTGGAACCATTTATTAAAAATGAAATTTTCCATTCAAATACACTCAAAACTGAAATATTTCAAGATTTTCGAAAAATTGAATTTTTTATTTTTAGAATACTTTTTTTTAATTAAAATTTGGTACAAGAATAATTATAAAACATATATCCAACTGCAATTCGCAATTTGAAAGCATTTGAGCAATTTTCTTGAAAATACAATTCCCCATTGAAATCACATGGCGGATTATTCAATGAATAATTGTTCAAAAAGTAAAATTTTCAAAATTTTTTCCCGTTTGTGATATTGAAGCTTATATATAGGAGAGTCTCCATTTTCAATTTTATAACACTCACTAAATAAAAAGTTTGTCTAAAGTTGTTCCAAAAAGTGCAATTTTCTAAAAAATAAAATTCCCCCATTGAAAACACATGGTGGACTATTCAATGAATAATTGTTCAAAAAGTAAAATTTTCAAAATTTTTTCCCGTGTGTGATATTGAAGCTTATATATAGGAGAATCTCCAATTCCAATTTTATAACACTTACTAAATAAGAAGTGGGTCTAAAGTTGTTCCAAAAAGTGCAATTTTCTAAAAAATAAAATTTCCCCATTGAAAACACATGGCGGACTGTTCAATGAATTATTGTTCAAAAAGTAAAATTTTCAAATTTTTTTCCGGTGTGTGATATTGAAGCTTATATATAGGAGAATCTCCAATTCCAATTTTATAACACTCACTAAATAAGAAGTGGGTCTATAGTTGGTTCAAAATGTGCAAATTTCTCAAAAATAAAATTTCCCCATTGAAAACATATGACGGACTGTTCAATGAATTATTTTTCAAAAAGTAAAATTTTCAAATTTTTTTCCGGTTTGTGATATTGAAGCTCATATATAGGAGAATCTCCTATTCGAATTTTATAACACTCACTAAATAAGAAGTGCGTCTAAAGTTGGTCCTAAAAATTGAACTTTCAAAATTTTCGTTTAAAATTTTTCCCATGTTAACAGTATGGAAAATTTCACACTTCTAAATTTTCAAAATTTTACAATCATTTTGCAACTAGGGTAACAGAATTTGTCAACCGAATCGATTTCCGCATTCAAGTGGTTATTAAAATGAAATTTTACTTCTCAAAATTCGTTTATTGCCAAAAAAATCTTTATATCCCTTTGAATATACATTAAACTTGCCAATCCTTAGGTAATTTTCCAATTCTCAATTTTCGAATTTTAACCTTAATTTGTAGCCTAGGATAATAAAAGTCATCTTCCGATTTCTTTCTGATCATCAATTTGCACATGAAATATTATTTTAGTACACAAAATCGAAGCAATGCAACGTAAAATAAAGCCTCAAAACAGTTTCTGAGCGCTTCCATTTCAAAATTTCAACTTCTCATAGAGCTATTCAAAAATAATTTTTTTTGCCAAAATTTTGAAATTTGTTTGATTTTTAATGTGTTTTTGAATAAAAAAAACACAATTTGGAACCATTTGTTAAAAATGAAATTTTCCATTCAAATACACTCAAAACTGAAATATTTCAAGATTTTCGAAAAATTGAATTTTTTATTTTTAGAATACTTTTTTTTAATTAAAATTTGGTACAAGAATAACTATAAAACATATATCCAACTGCAATTCGCAATTTGAAAGCATTTGAGCAATTTTCTCGAAAATACAATTCCCCATTGAAATCACATGGCGGACTATTCAATGAATAATTGTTCAAAAATTAAAATTTTCAAATTTTTTTCCCGTTTGTTATATTGAAGCTTATATATAGGAGAATATCCAATTTCAATTTTATAACACTCACTAAATAAAAAGTGGGTCTAAAGTTGTTCCAAAAGTGCAATTTTCTAAAAAATAAAATTTCTCCATTGAAAACACATGGCGGACTGTTCAATGAATTATTGTTCAAAAAGTAAAATTTTCAAATTTTTTTCCGGTTTGTGATATTGAAGCTCATATATAGGAGAATCTCGAATTTGAATTTTATAACACTCACTAAATAAGAAGTGGGTCTAAAGTTGTTCCAAAAAGTGCAATTTTCTCAAAAATAAGATTTCGCCATTGAAAACACATGACGGACTGTTCAATGAATAATTGTTCAAAAATTAAAATTTTCAAAATTTTTTCCCGTGTGTGATATTGAAGCTTATATATAGGAGAATCTCTAATTCCAATTTTATAACACTTACTAAATAAGAAGTGGGTCTAAAGTTGTTCCAAAAAGTGCAATTTTCTAAAAAATAAAATTTCCTCATTGAAAACACATGGCGGACTGTTCAATGAATTATTGTTCAAAAAGTAAAATTTTCAAAATTTTTTCCCTTGTGTGATATTGAAGATTATATATAGGAGAATCTCCATTTTCAATTTTATAACACTCACTAAATAAAAAGTGGGTCTAAAGTTGTTCCAAAAAGTGCAATTTTCTCAAAAATAAGATTTCGCCATTGAAAACACATGACGGACTGTTCAATGAATTATTTTTGAAAAAGGAATATTTTCAAATTTTTTTTCCGGTTTGTGATATTGAAGCTCATATATAGGAGAATCTCCTATTCGAATTTTATAACACTCACTAAATAAGAAGTGGGTCTAAAGTTGGTCCTAAAAATTGAACTTTCCCAATTTTGGTTTAAAATTTTTCCCATGTTAACAGTATGGAAAATTTAGCACTTCTGAATTTTCAAAATTTTGCAATCATTTTGCGACTATGGTAACAGAAATTGTCATCCGAATCGATTTCCACATTCAAGTGGTTATTAAAATGAAATTTTACTTCTCAAAATTCAGTTATTGCCAAAAAAATCTTTATATCCCTTTGAATATACATTAAACTTGCCAATCCTTAGGCAATTTTCCAATTCTCATTTTTCGATTTTTAACCTTAATTTGTAAACTAGGATAATAAAAGTCATCTTCCGATTTCTTTCTGATCATCAATTTGCTCATGAAATGTTATTTTAGTACACAAAATCGAAGCAATGCTACGTAAAATAAAGCCTCAAAACAGTTTCTGAGCGCTTTCGTTTCAAAATTTCAACTTCTCAAAGAGCTATTCAAAAATAGTTTTTTTTGCCAAAATTTTGAAATTTGTCTGATTTTTAATGTGTTTTTGAATAAAAAAACACAATTTGGAACCATTTGTTAAAAATGAAATTTTCCATACAAATACACTCAAAACTGAAATATTTCAAGATTTTCGAAAAATTGAATTTTTTATTTTTAGAATACTTTTTTTAAATTAAAATTTGGTACAAGAATAATTATAAAACATATATCCAACTGCAATTCGCAATTTTAAAGCATTTGAGCAATTTTCTTGAAAATACAATTCCCCATTGAAATCACATGGCCGACTATTCAATGAATAAGTGTTCAAAAATTAAAATTTTCAAAATTTTTTCCCGTTTGTGATATTGAAGCTTATATATAGGTGAGTCTCCATTTTCAATTTTATAACACTCACTAAATAAAAAGTGGGTCTAAAGTTGTTCCAAAAAGTGCAATTTTTAAAAAATAAAATTCGCCCATTGAAAACACATGGTGGACTATTCAATGAATAATTGTTCAAAAATTAGAATTTTCAAAATTTTTTCCCGTGTGTGATATTGAAGCTTATATATAGGAGAATCTCTAATTCCAATTTTATAACACTTACTAAATAAGAAGTGGGTCTAAAGTTGTTCCAAAAAGTGCAATTTTCTAAAAAATAAAATTTCCCCATTGAAAACACATGGCGGACTGTTCAATGAATTATTGTTCAAAAAGTAAAATTTTCAATTTTTTTTCCATTGTGTGATATTGAAGCTTATATATAGGAGAATCTCCATTTTCAATTTTATAACACTCACTAAATAAAAAGTGGGTCTAAAGTTGTTCCAAAAAGTGCAATTTTCTAAAAAAAAAAATTCCCCCATTGAAAACACATGGTGGACTATTCAATGAATAATTGTTCAAAAATTAAAATTTTCAAAATTTTTTCACGTATGTGATATTGAAGCTTATATATAGGAGAATCTCTAATTCCAATTTTATAACACTCACTAAATAAGAAGTGGGTCTATAGTTGGTTCAAATTGTGCAAATTTCTCAAAAATAAAATTTCTACATTGAAAACACATGGCGGACTGTTCAATGAATTATTGTTCAAAAAGTAAAATTTTCAAAATTTTTTCCGGTTTGTTATATTGAAGCTCATATATCTCGAATTTGAATTTTATAACACTCACTAAATAAAAAGTGGGTCCAAAGTTGTTCCAAAAAGTGCAATTTTCTCAAAAATAAGATTTCGCCATTGAAAACACATGACGGACTGTTCAATGAATTATTTTTGAAAAAGGAAAATTTTCAAAATTTTTTCCGGTTTGTGATATTGAAGCTCATATATAGGAGAATCTCCTATTCGAATTTTATAACAATCACTAAATAAGAAGTGGGTCTAAAGTTGGTCCTAAAAATTGAACTTTCATAATTTTGGTTTAAAATTTTTCCCATGTTAACAGTATGGAAAATTTCACACTTCTGAATTTTCAAAATTTTACAATCATTTTGCAACTAGGGTAACAGAAATTGTCATCCGAATCGATTTCCACATTCAAGTCGTTATTAAAATGAAATTTTACTTCTCAAAATTCGGTTATTGCCAAAAAAATCTTTATATCCCTTTGAATATACATTAAACTTGCCAATCCTTAGGCAATTTTCCAATTCTCAATTTTCGATTTTTAACCTTAATTTGTAGCCTATTATAATAAAAGTCATCTTCCGATTTCTTTCTGATCATCAATTTGCTCATGAAATGATATTTTAGTACACAAAATCGAAGCAATGCTAAGTAAAATAAAGCCTCAAAACAGTTTCTGAGCGCTTTCGTTTCAAAATTTCAACTTCTCATAGAGCTATTCAAAAATAGTTTTTTTCGCCAAAATTTTGAAATTTGTTTGATTTTTAATGTGTTTTTGAATAAAAAAACACAATTTGGAACCATTTGTTAAAAATGAAATTTTCCATTCAAATACACTCAAAACTGAAATATTTCAAGATTTTCGAAATATTGAATTTTTTATTTTTTAGAATACTTTTTTTTAATTAAAATTTGGTACAAGAATAACTATATAACATATATCCAACTGCAATTCGCAATTTGAAAGCATTTGAGCAATTTTCTCGAAAATACAATTCCCCAATGAATTCACATGGCGGACTATTCCATGAATAATTGTTCAAAAATTAAAATTTTCAAAATTTTTTCCCGTTTGTGATATTGAAGCTTATATATAGGAGAATATCCAATTTCAATTTTATAACACTCACTAAATAAAAAGTGGGTCTAAAGTTGTTCCAAAAAGTGCAATTTTTTAAAAAATAAGATTTCGCCATTGAAAACACATGACGGACTGTTCAATGAATTATTTTTGAAAAAGGAATATTTTCAAAATTTTTTCCGGTTTGTGATATTGAAGCTCATATATAGGAGAATCTCCTATTCGAATTTTATAACACTCACTAAATAAGAAGTGGGTCTAAAGTTGGTCCTAAAAATTGAACTTTCACAATTTTGGTTTAAAATTTTTCCCATGTTAACAGTATGGAAAATTTAGCACTTCTGAATTTTCAAAATTTTACAATCATTTTGCGACTATGGTAACAGAAATTGTCATCCGAATCGATTTCCACATTCAAGTGGTTATTAAAATGAAATTTTACTTCTCAAAATTCAGTTATTGCCAAAAAAATCTTTATATCCCTTTGAATATACATTAAACTTGCCAATCCTTAGGCAATTTTCCAATTCTCAATTTTCGAATTTTAACCTTAATTTGTAGCCTAGGATAAAACAAGTAATCTTCCGATTTCTTTCTGATCATCAATTTGCTCATGAAATATTATTTTAGTACACAAAATCGAAGCAATGCTACGTAAAATAAAGCCTCAAAACAATTTCTGAGCGCTTTCGTTTCAAAATTTCAACTTCTCATAGAGCTATTCAAAAATAGTTTTTTTTGCCAAAATTTTGAAATTTGTTTGATTTTTAATGTGTTTTTGAATAAAAAAACACAATTTGGAACCATTTGTTAAAAATGAAATTTTCCATTCAAATACACTCAAAACTGAAATATTTCAAGATTTTCGAAAAATTGAATTTTTTATTTTTAGAATACTTTTTTTTTTAATTAAAATTTGGTACAAGAATAATTATAAAACATATATCCAACTGTAATTCGCAATTTGAAAGCATTTGAGCAATTTTCTTGAAAATACAATTCCCCATTGAAATCACATGGCGGACTATTCAATGAATAATTGTTCAAAAAGTAAAATTTTCAAAATTTTTTCCCGTTTGTGATATTGAAGCTTATATATAGGAGAGTCTCCATTTTCGATTTTATAACACTCACTAAATAAAAAGTGGGTCTAAAGTTGTTCCAAAAAGTGCAATTTTCTAAAAAATAAAATTTCCCCATTGAAAACACATGGCGGACTGTTCAATGAATTATTGTTCAAAAAGTAAAATTTTCAAAATTTTTTCCGGTGTGTGATATTGAAGCTTATATATAGGAGAATCTCCAATTCCAATTTTATAACACTCACTAAATAAGAAGTGGGTCTATAGTTGGTTCAAAATGTGCAAATTTCTCAAAAATAAAATTTCCCCATTGAAAACACATGACGGAATGTTCAATGAATTATTTTTCAAAAAGTAAAATTTTCAAAATTTTTTCCGGTTTGTGATATTGAAGCTCATATATAGGAGAATCTCCTATTCGAATTTTATAACACTCACTAAATAAGAAGTGGGTCTAAAGTTGGTCCTAAAAATTGAACTTTCAAAATTTTCGTTTAAAATTTTTCCCATGTTAACAGTATGGAAAATTACACACTTCTGAATTTTCAAAATTTTACAATCATTTTGCAACTAGGGTAACAGAAATTGTCATCCGAATCGATTTCCACATTCAAGTGGTTATTAAAATGAAATTTTACTTCTCAAAATTCGGTTATTGCCAAAAAAATCTTTATATCCCTTTGAATATACATTAAACTTGCCAATCCTTAGGCAATTTTCCAATTCTCAATTTTCGATTTTTAACCTTAATTTGTAAACTAGGATAATAAAAGTCATCTTCCGATTTCTTTCTGATCATCAATTTGCTCATGAAATGTTATTTTAGTACACAAAATCGAAGCAATGCTACGTAAAATAAAGCCTCAAAACAGTTTCTGAGCGCTTTCGTTTCAAAATTTCAACTTCTCATAGAGCTATTCAAAAATAGATTTTTTTGCCAAAATTTTGAAATTTGTTTGATTTTTAATGTGTTTTTGAATAAAAAAACACTATTTGGAACCATTTGTTAAAAATGAAATTTTCCATTCAAATACACTCAAAACTGAAATATTTCAAGATTTTCGAAAAATTGAATTTTTTATTTTTAGAATACTTTTTTTAAATTAAAATTTGGTACAAGAATAATTATAAAACATATATCCAACTGCAATTCGCAATTTTAAAGCATTTGAGCAATTTTCTTGAAAATACAATTCCCCATTGAAATCACATGGCCGACTATTCAATGAATAAGTGTTCAAAAATTAAAATTTTCAAAATTTTTTCCCGTTTGTGATATTGAAGCTTATATATAGGTGAGTCTCCATTTTCAATTTTATAACACTCACTAAATAAAAAGTGGGTCTAAAGTTGTTTCAAAAAGTGCAATTTTTAAAAAATAAAATTCGCCCATTGAAAACACATGGTGGACTATTCAATGAATAATTGTTCAAAAATTAGAATTTTCAAAATTTTTTCCCGTGTGTGATATTGAAGCTTATATATAGGAGAATCTCTAATTCCAATTTTATAACACTTACTAAATAAGAAGTGGGTCTAAAGTTGTTCCAAAAAGTGCAATTTTCTAAAAAATAAAATTTCCCCATTGAAAACACATGGCGGACTGTTCAATGAATTATTGTTCAAAAAGTAAAATTTTCAAATTTTTTTCCATTGTGTGATATTGAAGCTTATATATAGGAGAATCTCCATTTTCAATTTTATAACACTCACTAAATAAAAAGTGGGTCTAAAGTTGTTCCAAAAAGTGCAATTTTCTAAAAAAAAAAATTCCCCCATTGAAAACACATGGTGGACTATTCAATGAATAATTGTTCAAAAATTAAAATTTTCAAAATTTTTTCACGTATGTGATATTGAAGCTTATATATAGGAGAATCTCTAATTCCAATTTTATAACACTCACTAAATAAGAAGTGGGTCTATAGTTGGTTCAAATTGTGCAAATTTCTCAAAAATAAAATTTCTACATTGAAAACACATGGCGGACTGTTCAATGAATTATTGTTCAAAAAGTAAAATTTTCAAAATTTTTTCCGGTTTGTTATATTGAAGCTCATATATCTCGAATTTGAATTTTATAACACTCACTAAATAAAAAGTGGGTCCAAAGTTGTTCCAAAAAGTGCAATTTTCTCAAAAATAAGATTTCGCCATTGAAAACACATGACGGACTGTTCAATGAATTATTTTTGAAAAAGGAAAATTTTCAAAATTTTTTCCGGTTTGTGATATTGAAGCTCATATATAGGAGAATCTCCTATTCGAATTTTATAACAATCACTAAATAAGAAGTGGGTCTAAAGTTGGTCCTAAAAATTGAACTTTCATAATTTTGGTTTAAAATTTTTCCCATGTTAACAGTATGGAAAATTTCACACTTCTGAATTTTCAAAATTTTACAATCATTTTGCAACTAGGGTAACAGAAATTGTCATCCGAATCGATTTCCACATTCAAGTCGTTATTAAAATGAAATTTTACTTCTCAAAATTCGGTTATTGCCAAAAAAATCTTTATATCCCTTTGAATATACATTAAACTTGCCAATCCTTAGGCAATTTTCCAATTCTCAATTTTCGATTTTTAACCTTAATTTGTAGCCTATTATAATAAAAGTCATCTTCCGATTTCTTTCTGATCATCAATTTGCTCATGAAATGATATTTTAGTACACAAAATCGAAGCAATGCTACGTAAAATAAAGCCTCAAAACAGTTTCTGAGCGCTTTCGTTTCAAAATTTCAACTTCTCATAGAGCTATTCAAAAATAGTTTTTTTCGCCAAAATTTTGAAATTTGTTTGATTTTTAATGTGTTTTTGAATAAAAAAACACAATTTGGAACCATTTGTTAAAAATGAAATTTTCCATTCAAATACACTCAAAACTGAAATATTTCAAGATTTTCGAAATATTGAATTTTTTATTTTTTAGAATACTTTTTTTTAATTAAAATTTGGTACAAGAATAACTATATAACATATATCCAACTGCAATTCGCAATTTGAAAGCATTTGAGCAATTTTCTCGAAAATACAATTCCCCAATGAATTCACATGGCGGACTATTCAATGAATAATTGTTCAAAAATTAAAATTTTCAAAATTTTTTCCCGTTTGTGATATTGAAGCTTATATATAGGAGAATATCCAATTTCAATTTTATAACACTCACTAAATAAAAAGTGGGTCTAAAGTTGTTCCAAAAAGTGCAATTTTTTAAAAAATAAGATTTCGCCATTGAAAACACATGACGGACTGTTCAATGAATTATTTTTGAAAAAGGAATATTTTCAAAATTTTTTCCGGTTTGTGATATTGAAGCTCATATATAGGAGAATCTCCTATTCGAATTTTATAACACTCACTAAATAAGAAGTGGGTCTAAAGTTGGTCCTA
The DNA here is from genome assembly GCA_963978545.1 of Linyphia triangularis. Classification (NCBI taxonomy): domain Eukaryota; kingdom Metazoa; phylum Arthropoda; class Arachnida; order Araneae; family Linyphiidae; genus Linyphia; species Linyphia triangularis. The sequence continues at coordinate 521,806 of CAXBTE010000002.1, read as the reverse complement.
AAAATTGAACTTTCACAATTTTGGTTTAAAATTTTTCCCATGTTAACAGTATGGAAAATTTAGCACTTCTGAATTTTCAAAATTTTACAATCATTTTGCGACTATGGTAACAGAAATTGTCATCCGAATCGATTTCCACATTCAAGTGGTTATTAAAATGAAATTTTACTTCTCAAAATTCAGTTATTGCCAAAAAAATCTTTATATCCCTTTGAATATACATTAAACTTGCCAATCCTTAGGCAATTTTCCAATTCTCAATTTTCGAATTTTAACCTTAATTTGTAGCCTAGGATAAAACAAGTAATCTTCCGATTTCTTTCTGATCATCAATTTGCTCATGAAATATTATTTTAGTACACAAAATCGAAGCAATGCTACGTAAAATAAAGCCTCAAAACAGTTTCTGAGCGCTTTCGTTTCAAAATTTCAACTTCTCATAGAGCTATTCAAAAATAGTTTTTTTTGCCAAAATTTTGAAATTTGTTTGATTTTTAATGTGTTTTTGAATAAAAAAACACTATTTGGAACCATTTGTTAAAAATGAAATTTTCCATTCAAATACACTCAAAACTGAAATATTTCAAGATTTTCGAAAAATTGAATTTTTTATTTTTAGAATACTTTTTTTTAATTAAAATTTGGTACAAGAATAACTATAAAACATATATCCAACTGCAATTCGCAATTTGAAAGCATTTGAGCAATTTTCTCGAAAATACAATTCCCCAATGAATTCACATGGCGGACTATTCAATGAATAAGTGTTCAAAAATTTAAATTTTCAAATTTTTTTTCCGTTTGTGATATTGAAGCTTATATATAGGTGAGTCTCCATTTTCAATTTTATAACACTCACTAAATAAAAAGTGGGTCTAAAGTTGTTCCAAAAAGTGCAATTTTCTAAAAAATAAAATTCGCCCATTGAAAACACATGGTGGACTATTCAATGAATAATTGTTCAAAAATTAAAATTTTCAAAATTTTTTCCCGTGTGTGATATTGAAGCTTATATATAGGAGAATCTCTAATTCCAATTTTATAACACTTACTAAATAAGAAGTGGGTCTAAAGTTGTTCCAAAAAGTGCAATTTTCTAAAAAATAAAATTTCCCCATTGAAAACAAATGGACGTAGCATTGCTTCGATTTTGTGTACTAAAATAACATTTCATGAGCAAATTGATGATCAGAAAGAAATCGGAAGATGACTTTTATTATCCTAGTTTACAAATTAAGGTTAAAAATCGAAAATTGAGAATTGGAAAATTGCCTAAGGATTGGCAAGTTTAATGTATATTCAAAGGGATATAAAGATTTTTTTGGCAATAACCGAATTTTGAGAAGTAAAATTTCATTTTAATAACCACTTGCATGTGGAAATCGATTCGGATGGCAATTTCTGTTACCCTAGTTGCAAAATGATTGTAAAATTTTGAAAATTCAGAAGTGTGTAATTTTCCATACTGTTAACATGGGAAAAATTTTAAACGAAAATTTTGAAAGTTCAATTTTTAATGACCAACTTTAGACCCACTTCTTATTTAGTGAGTGTTATAAAATTCGAATAGGAGATTCTCCTATATATGAGCTTCAATATCACAAACCGGAAAAAATTTTGAAAATTTTACTTTTTGAAAAATAATTCATTGAACAGTCCGTCATGTGTTTTCAATGGGGAAATTTATTTTTGAGAAATTTGCACATTTTGAACCAACTATAGACCCACTTCTTATTTAGTGAGTGTTATAAAATTGGAATTGGAGATTCTCCTATATATAAGCTTCAATATCACACACCGGAAAAAATTTTGAAAATTTTACTTTTTGAACAATAATTCATTGAACAGTCCGCCATGTGTTTTCAATGGGGAAATTTTATTTTTTAGAAAATTGCACTTTTTGGAACAACTTTAGACCCAATTCTTATTTAGTAAGTGTTATAAAATTGGAATTAGAGATTCTCCTATATATAAGCTTCAATATCACATACGGGAAAAAATTTTGAAAATTTTAATTTTTGAACAATTATTCATTGAATAGTCCACCATGTGTTTTCAATGGGGGAATTTTATTTTTTAGAAAATTGCACTTTTTGGAACAACTTTAGACCCACTTTTTATTTAGTGAGTATTATAAATTTGAAAATGGAGATTCTCCTATATATAAGCTTCAATATCACACAATGGAAAAAAATTTGAAAATTTTACTTTTTGAACAATAATTCATTGAACAGTCCGCCATGTGTTTTCAATGGGGAAATTTTATTTTTTAGAAAATTGCACTTTTTGGAACAACTTTAGATCCACTTCTTATTTAGTAAGTGTTATAAAATTGGAATTAGAGATTCTCCTATATATAAGCTTCAATATCACATACGGGAAAAAATTTTGAAAATTTTACTTTTTGAACAATTATTCATTGAATAGTCCACCATGTGTTTTCAATGGGGGAATTTTATTTTTTAGAAAATTGCACTTTTTGGAACAACTTTAGACCCACTTTTTATTTAGTGAGTGTTATAAAATTGAAAATGGAGACTCTCCTATATATAAGCTTCAATATCACAAATGGGAAAAAATTTTGAAAATTTTACTTTTTGAACAATTATTCATTGAATAGTCCGCCATGTGATTTCAATGGTGAATTGTATTTTCAAGAAAATTGCTCAAATGCTTTCAAATTGCGAATTGCAGTTGGATATATGTTTTATAATTATTCTTGTACCAAATTTTAATTAAAAAAAAAGTATTCTAAAAATAAAAAATTCAATTTTTCGAAAATCTTGAAATATTTCAGTTTGGAGTGTATTTGAATGGAAAATTTCATTTTTAACAAATGGTTCCAAATTGTGTTTTTTTATTCAAAAACACATTAAAAATCAAACAAATTTCAAAATTTTGGAAAAAAAAACAAACTATTTTTGAATAGCTCTATGAGAAATTGAAATTTTGAAACGAAAGCGCTCAGAAACTGTTTTGAGGCTTTATTTTGCGTAGCATTGCTTCGATTTTGTGTACTAAAATAATATTTCATGAGCAAATTGATGATCAGAAAGAAATCGGAAGATTACTTGTATTATCCTAGGCTACAAATTAAGGTTAAAATTCGAAAATTTAGAATTGGAAAATTGCCTAAGGATTGGCAAGTTTAATGTATATTCAAAGGGATATAAAGATTTTTTTGGCAATAACCGAATTTTGAGAAGTAAAATTTCATTTTAATAACCACTTGAATGTGGAAATCGATTCGGATGACAATTTCTGTTACCCTAGTTGCAAAATGATTGTAAAATTTTGAAAATTCAGAAGTGTGTAATTTTCCATACTGTTAAAATGGGAAAAATTTTAAACGAAAATTTTGAAAGTTCAATTTTTAGGACCAACTTTAGACCCACTTCTTATTTAGTGAGTGTTATAAAATTCGAATAGGAGATTCTCCTATATATGAGCTTCAATATCACAAACCGGAAAATTTTTTGAAAATATTCCTTTTTGAAAAATAATTCATTGAACAGTCCGTCATGTGTTTTCAATGGGGAAATTTTATTTTTGAGAAATTTGCACATTTTGAACCAACTATAGACCCACTTCTTATTTAGTGAGTGTTATAAAATTGGAATTGGAGATTCTCCTATATATAAGCTTCAATATCACACACGGGAAAAAATTTTGAAAATTTTAATTTTTGAACAATTATTCATTGAACAGTCCGTCATGTGTTTTCAATGGCGAAATCTTATTTTTGAGAAAATTGCACTTTTTGGAACAACTTTAGACCCACTTCTTATTTAGTGAGTGTTATAAAATTCAAATTCGAGATTCTCCTATATATGAGCTTCGATATCACAAACCGGAAAAAATTTTGAAAATTTTACTTTTTGAACAATAATTCATTGAACAGTCCGCCATGTGTTTTCAATGGCGAAATCTTATTTTTTAGAAAATTGCACTTTTTGGAACAACTTTAGACCCACTTCTTATTTAGTGAGTGTTATAAAATTCAAATTCGAGATTCTCCTATATATGAGCTTCAATATCACAAACCGGAAAAAATTTTGAAAATTTTACTTTTTGAACAATAATTCATTGAACAGTCCGCCATGTGTTTTCAATGGAGAAATTTTATTTTTTAGAAAATTGCACTTTTTGGAACAACTTTAGACCCACTTTTTATTTAGTGAGTGTTATAAAATTGAAATTGGATATTCTCCTATATATAAGCTTCAATATAACAAACGGGAAAAAAATTTGAAAATTTTAATTTTTGAACAATTATTCATTGAATAGTCCGCCATGTGATTTCAATGGGGAATTGTATTTTCGAGAAAATTGCTCAAATGCTTTCAAATTGCGAATTGCAGTTGGATATATGTTTTATAGTTATTCTTGTACCAAATTTTAATTAAAAAAAAGTATTCTAAAAATAAAAAATTCAATTTTTCGAAAATCTTGAAATATTTCAGTTTTGAGTGTATTTGAATGGAAAATTTCATTTTTAACAAATGGTTCCAAATTGTGTTTTTCTTATTCAAAAACACATTAAAAATCAAACAAATTTCAAAATTTTGGCAAAAAAAATTATTTTTGAATAGCTCTATGAGAAGTTGAAATTTTGAAACGGAAGCGCTCAGAAACTGTTTTGAGGCTTTATTTTACGTTGCATTGCTTCGATTTTGTGTACTAAAATAATATTTCATGTGCAAATTGCTGATCAGAAAGAAATCGGAAGATGACTTTTATTATCCTAGGCTACAAATTAAGGTTAAAATTCGAAAATTGAGAATTGGAAAATTACCTAAGGATTGGCAAGTTTAATGTATATTCAAAGGGATATAAAGATTTTTTTGGCAATAACCGAATTTTGAGAAGTAAAATTTCATTTTAATAACCACTTGAATGTGGAAATCGATTCGGATGACAATTTCTGTTACCCTAGTTGCAAAACGATTGTAAAATTTTGAAAAGCCAGAAGTGTGTAATTTTCCATACTGTTAACATGGGAAAAATTTTAAACGAAAATTTTGAAAGTTCAATTTTTAGGACCAACTTTAGACCCACTTCTTTTTTAGTGAGTGTTATAAAATTCAAATAGGAGATTCTCCTATATATGAGCTTCAATATCACAAACCGGAAAAAAATTTGAAAATTTTACTTTTTGAACAATAATTCATTGAACAGTCCGCCATGTGTTTTCAATGGGGAAATTTTATTTTTTAGAAAATTGCACTTTTTGGAACAACTTTAGACCCACTTCTTATTTAGTAAGTGTTATAAAATTGGAATTGGAGATTCTCCTATATATAAGCTTCAATTTCACACACGGGAAAAAATTTTGAAAATTTTACTTTTTGAACAATTATTCATTGAATAGTCCACCATGTGTTTTCAATGGGGGAATTTTATTTTTTAGAAAATTGCACTTTTTGGAACAACTTTAGACAAACTTTTTATTTAGTGAGTGTTATAAAATTGAAAATGGAGACTCTCCTATATATAAGCTTCAATATCACAAACGGGAAAAAATTTTGAAAATTTTACTTTTTGAACAATTATTCATTGAATAATCCGCCATGTGATTTCAATGGGGAATTGTATTTTCAAGAAAATTGCTCAAATGCTTTCAAATTGCGAATTGCAGTTGGATATATGTTTTATAATTATTCTTGTACCAAATTTTAATTAAAAAAAAAGTATTCTAAAAATTAAAAATTCAATTTTTCGAAAATCTTGAAATATTTCAGTTTTGAGTGTATTTGAATGGAAAATTTCATTTTTAACAAATGGTTGCAAATTGTGTTTTTTTATTCAAAAACACATTAAAAATCAAACAAATTTCAAAATTTTAGCAAAAAAAAACTATTTTTGAATAGCTCTATGAGAAGTTGAAATTTTGAAACGAAAGCGCTCAGAAACTGTTTTGAGGCTTTATTTTACGTAGCATTGCTTCGATTTTGTGTACTAAAATAATATTTCATGAGCAAATTGAGGATCAGAAAGAAATCGGAAGATTAATTGTATTATCCTAGGCTACAAATTAAGGTTAAAATTCGAAAATTTAGAATTGGAAAATTGCCTAAGGATTGGCAAGTTTAATGTATATTCAAAGGGATATAAAGATTTTTTTGGCAATAACCAAATTTTGAGAAGTAAAATTTCATTTTAATAACCACTTGAATGTGGAAATCGATTCGGATGACAATTTCTGTTACCCTAGTTGCAAAATGATTGTAAAATTTTGAAAATTCAGAAGTGTGTAATTTTCCATACTGTTAACATGGGAAAAATTTTAAACGAAAATTTTGAAAGTTCAATTTTTAGGACCAACTTTAGACCCACTTCTTATTTAGTGAGTGTTATAAAATTCGAATAGGAGATTCTCCTATATATGAGCTTCAATATCACAAACCGGAAAAAAATTTGAAAATTTTACTTTTTGAAAAATAATTCATTGAACAGTCCGTCATGTGTTTTCAATGGGGAAATTTTATTTTTGAGAAATTTGCACATTTTGAACCAACTATAGACCCACTTCTTATTTAGTGAGTGTTATAAAATTGGAATTGGAGATTCTCCTATATATAAGCTTCAATATCACACACCGGAAAAAAATTTGAAAATTTTACTTTTTGAACAATTATTCATTGAATAGTCCACCATGTGTTTTCAATGGGGGAATTTTATTTTTTAGAAAATTGCACTTTTTGGAACAACTTTAGATCCATTTTTTATTTAGTGAGTGTTATAAAATTGGAATTGGAGATTCTCCTATATATAAGCTTCAATACCACACACTGGAAAAAATTTTGAAAATTTTAATTTTTGAACAATTATTCATTGAATAGTCCACCATGTGTTTTCAATGGGGGAATTTTATTTTTTAGAAAATTGCACTTTTTGGAACAACTTTAGATCCATTTTTTATTTAGTGAGTGTTATAAAATTGGAATTGGAGATTCTCCTATATATAAGATTTAATATCACAAACGGGAAAAAATTTTGAAAATTTTCCTTTTTGAACAATTGTTCATTGAATAGTCCGCCATGTTATTTCAATGGGGAATTGTATTTTCGAGAAAATTGCTCAAATGCTTTCAAATAGCGAATTGCAGTGGATATATGTTTTATAGTTATTCTTGTACCAAATTTTAATTAAAAAAAAGTATTCTAAAAATAAAAAAATTCAATTTTTCGAAAATCATGAAATATTTCAGTTTTGAGTGTATTTGAATTGAAAATTTCATTTTTAACAAATGGTTCCAAATTGTGTTTTTTTATTCAAAAACACATTAAAAATCAAACAAATTTCAAAATTTTAGCAAAAAAAAACTATTTTTGAATAGCTCTATGAGAAGTTGAAATTTTGAAACGAAAACGCTCAGAAACTGTTTTGAGGCTTTATTTCACGTAGCAATGCTTCGTTTTTGTGTACTAAAATAATATTTCATGAGCAAATTGATGATCAGAAAGAAATCGGAAGATGACTTTTATTATCCTAGGCTACAAATTAAGGTTAAAAATCGAAAATTGAGAATTGGAAAATTGCCTAAGGATTGGCAAGTTTAATGTATATTCAAAGGGATATAAAGATTTTTTTGGCAATAACCGAATTTTGAGAAGTAAAATTTCATTTTAATAACCACTTGAATGTGGAAATCGATTCGGATGACAATTTCTGTTACCCTAGTTGCAAAATGATTGTAAAATTTTGAAAATTCAGAAGTGTGTAATTTTCCATACTGTTAACATGGGAAAAACTTTAAACGAAAATTTTGAAAGTTCAATTTTTAGGACCAACTTTAGACCCACTTCTTATTTAGTGAGTGTTATAAAATTCGAATAGGAGATTCTCCTATATATGAACTTCAATATCACAAACCGGAAAAAATTTTGAAAATATTCCTTTTTGAAAAATAATTCATTGAACAGTCCGTAATGTGTTTTCAATGGGGAAATTTTATTTTTGAGAAATTTGCACATTTTGAACCAACTATAGACCCACTTCTTATTTAGTGAGTGTTATAAAATTGGAATTGGAGATTCTCCTATATATAAGCTTCAATATCACACACCGGAAAAAATTTTGAAAATTTTACTTTTTGAACAATAATTCATTGAACAGTCCGCCATGTGTTTTCAATGGGGAAATTTTATTTTTTAGAAAATTGCACTTTTTGGAACAACTTTAGACCCACTTCTTATTTAGTAAGTGTTATAAAATTGGAATTAAAGATTCTCCTCTATATAAGCTTCAATATCACACACGGGAAAAAATTTTGAAAATTTTAATTTTTGAACAATTATTCATTGAATAGTCCACCATGTGTTTTCAATGGGGGAATTTTATTTTTTAGAAAATTGCACTTTTTGGAACAACTTTAGACCCACTTTTTATTTAGTGAGTGTTATAAAATTGAAAATGGAGATTCTCCTATATATAATCTTCAATATCACACAATGGAAAAAATTTTGAAAATTTTACTTTTTGAACAATAATTCATTGAACAGTCCGCCATGTGTTTTCAATGGGGAAATTTTATTTTTTAGAAAATTGCACTTTTGGAACAACTTTAGACCCACTTCTTATTTAGTAAGTGTTATAAAATTGGAATTAGAGATTCTCCTATATATAAGCTTCAATATCACACACGGGAAAAAATTTTGAAAATTTTTATTTTTGAACAATTATTCATTGAACAGTCCGTCATGTGTTTTCAATGGGGAATTGTATTTTCAAGAAAATTGCTCAAATGCTTTCAAATTGCGAATTGCAGTTGGATATATGTTTTATAATTATTCTTGTACCAAATTTTAATTAAAATAAAGTATTCTAAAAATAAAAAATTCAATTTTTCGAAAATCTTGAAATATTTCAGTTTTGAGTGTATTTGAATGGAAAATTTCATTTTTAACAAATGGTTCCAAATTGTGTTTTTTTATTCAAAAACACATTAAAAATCAAACAAATTTCAAAATTTTAGCAAAAAAAAACTATTTTTGAATAGCTCTATGAGAAGTTGAAATTTTGAAACGAAAGCGCTCAGAAACTGTTTTGAGGCTTTATTTTACGTAGCATTGCTTCGATTTTGTGTACTCAAATAATATTTCATGAGCAAATTGATGATCAGAAAGAAATCGGAAGATTACTTGTATTATCCTAGGCTACAAATTAAGGTTAAAATTCGAAAATTTAGAATTGGAAAATTGCCTAAGTATTGGCAAGTTTAATGTATATTCAAAGGGATATAAAGATTTTTTTGGCAATAACCGAATTTTGAGAAGTAAAATTTCATTTTAATAACCACTTGAATGTGGAAATCGATTCGGATGACAATTTCTGTTACCCTAGTTGCAAAATGATTGTAAAATTTTGAAAATTCAGAAGTGTGTAATTTTCCATACTGTTAACATGGGAAAAATTTTAAACGAAAATTTTGAAAGTTCAATTTTTAGGACCAACTTTAGACCCACTTCTTATTTAGTGAGTGTTATAAAATTCGAATAGGAGATTCTCCTATATATGAGCTTCAATATCACAAACAGGAAAAAAATTTGAAAATTTTACTTTTTGAAAAATAATTCATTGAACTGTCCGCCATGTGTTTTCAATGGGGAAATTTTATTTTTGAGAAATTTGCACATTTTGAACCAACTATAGACCCACTTCTTATTTAGTAAGTGTTATAAAATTGGAATTGGAGATTCTCCTATATATAAGCTTCAATACCACACACTTGAAAAAATTTTGAAAATTTTAATTTTTGAACAATTATTCATTGAATAGTCCACCATGTGTTTTCAATGGGGGAATTTTATTTTTTAGAAAATTGCACTTTTTGGAACAACTTTAGATCCATTTTTTATTTAGTGAGTGTTATAAAATTGGAATTGGAGATTCTCCTATATATAAGATTTAATATCACAAACGGGAAAAAATTTTGAAAATTTTCCTTTTTGAACAATTGTTCATTGAATAGTCCGCCATGTTATTTCAATGGGGAATTGTATTTTCGAGAAAATTGCTCAAATGCTTTCAAATAGCGAATTGCAGTGGATATATGTTTTATAGTTATTCTTGTACCAAATTTTAATTAAAAAAAAGTATTCTAAAAATAAACAAATTCTATTTTTCGAAAATCATGAAATATTTCAGTTTTGAGTGTATTTGAATTGAAAATTTCATTTTTAACAAATGGTTCCAAATTGTGTTTTTTTATTCAAAAACACATTAAAAATCAAACAAATTTCAAAATTTTAGCAAAAAAAAACTATTTTTGAATAGCTCTATGAGAAGTTGAAATTTTGAAACGAAAACGCTCAGAAACTGTTTTGAGGCTTTATTTCACGTAGCAATGCTTCGTTTTTGTGTACTAAAATAATATTTCATGAGCAAATTGATGATCAGAAAGAAATCGTAAGATGACTTTTATTATCCTAGGCTACAAATTAAGGTTAAAATTCGAAAATTGAAAATTGGAAAATTGCCTAAGGATTGACAAGTTTAATGTATATTCAAAGGGATATAAAGATTTTTTTGGCAATAACCGAATTTTGAGAAGTAAAATTTCATTTTAATAACCACTTGAATGTGGAAATCGATTCGGGTGACAATTTCTGTTACCCTAGTTGCAAAATGATTGTAAAATTTTGAAAATTCAGAAGTGTGTAATTTTCCATACTGTTAACATGGGAAAAACTTTAAACGAAAATTTTGAAAGTTCAATTTTTAGGACCAACTTTAGACCCACTTCTTATTTAGTGAGTGTTATAAAATTCGAATAGGAGATTCTCCTATATATGAGCTTCAATATCACAAACCGGAAAAATTTTTGAAAATATTCCTTTTTCAAAAATAATTCATTGAACAGTCCGTCATGTGTTTTCAATGGCGAAATCTTATTTTTTAGAAAATTGCACTTTTTGGAACATCTTTAGACCCACTTTTTATTTAGTGAGTGTTATAAAATTGAAATTGGATATTCTCCTATATATAAGCTTCAATATCACAAACGGGAAAAAATTTTGAAAATTTTAATTTTTGAACAATTATTCATTGAATAGTCCGCCATGTGAATTCATTGGGGAATTGTATTTTTGTGAAAATTGCTCAAATGCTTTCAAATTGCGAATTGCAGTTGGATATATGTTATATAGTTATTCTTGTACCAAATTTTAATTAAAAAAAAGTATTCTAAAAATAAAAAATTCAATATTTCGAAAATCTTGAAATATTTCAGTTTTGAGTGTATTTGAATGGAAAATTTCATTTTTAACAAATGGTTCCAAATTGTGTTTTTTTATTCAAAAACACATTAAAAATCAAACAAATTTCAAAATTTTGGCAAAAAAAACTATTTTTGAATAGCTCTATGAGAAGTTGAAATTTTGAAACGAAAGCGCTCAGAAACTGTTTTGAGGCTTTATTTTACGTAGCATTGCTTCGATTTTGTGTACTAAAATAACATTTCATGAGCAAATTGATGATCAGAAAGAAATCGGAAGATGACTTTTATTATCCTAGGCTACAAATTAAGGTTAAAAATCGAAAATTGAGAATTGGAAAATTGCCTAAGGATTGGCAAGTTTAATGTATATTCAAAGGGATATAAAGATTTTTTTGGCAATAACCGAATTTTGAGAAGTAAAATTTCATTTTAATAACCACTTGAATGTGGAAATCGATTCGGATGACAATTTCTGTTACCCTAGTTGCAAAATGATTGTAAAATTTTGAATATTCAGAAGTGTGTAATTTTCCATACTGTTAACATGGGAAAAACTTTAAACGAAAATTTTGAAAGTTCAATTTTTAGGACCAACTTTAGACCCACTTCTTATTTAGTGAGTGTTATAAAATTCGAATAGGAGATTCTCCTATATATGAGCTTCAATATCACAAACCGGAAAAAATTTTGAAAATTTTACTTTTTGAAAAATAATTCATTGAACAGTCCGTCATGTGTTTTCAATGGGGAAATTTTATTTTTGAGAAATTTGCACATTTTGAACCAACTATAGACCCACTTCTTATTTAGTGAGTGTTATAAAATTGGAATTGGAGATTCTCCTATATATAAGCTTCAATATCACACACCGGAAAAAATTTTGAAAATTTTACTTTTTGAACAATAATTCATTGAACAGTCCGCCATGTGTTTTCAATGGGGAAATTTTATTTTTTAGAAAATTGCACTTTTTGGAACAACTTTAGACCCACTTCTTATTTAGTAAGTGTTATAAAATTGGAATTGGAGATTCTCCTATATATAAGCTTCAATATCACACACGGGAAAAAATTTTGAAAATTTTACTTTTTGAACAATTATTCATTGAATAGTCCACCATGTGTTTTCAATGGGGGAATTTTATTTTTTAGAAAATTGCACTTTTTGGAACAACTTTAGACAAACTTTTTATTTAGTGAGTGTTATAAAATTGAAAATGGAGACTCTCCTATATATAAGCTTCAATATCACAAACGGGAAAAAATTTTGAAAATTTTACTTTTGGAACAATTATTCATTGAATAATCCGCCATGTGATTTCAATGGGGAATTGTATTTTCAAGAAAATTGCTCAAATGCTTTCAAATTGCGAATTGCAGTTGGATATATGTTTTATAATTATTCTTGTACCAAATTTTAATTAAAATAAAGTATTCTAAAAATAAAAAATTCAATTTTTCGAAAATCTTGAAATATTTCAGTTTTGAGTGTATTTGAATGGAAAATTTCATTTTTAACAAATGGTTCCAAATTGTGTTTTTTTATTCAAAAACACATTAAAAATCAAACAAATTTCAAAATTTTAGCAAAAAAAAACTATTTTTGAATAGCTCTATGAGAAGTTGAAATTTTGAAACGAAAGCGCTCAGAAACTGTTTTGAGGCTTTATTTTACGTAGCATTGCTTCGATTTTGTGTACTCAAATAATATTTCATGAGCAAATTGATGATCAGAAAGAAATCGGAAGATTACTTGTATTATCCTAGGCTACAAATTAAGGTTAAAATTCGAAAATTTAGAATTGGAAAATTGCCTAAGTATTGGCAAGTTTAATGTATATTCAAAGGGATATAAAGATTTTTTTGGCAATAACCGAATTTTGAGAAGTAAAATTTCATTTTAATAACCACTTGAATGTGGAAATCGATTCGGATGACAATTTCTGTTACCCTAGTTGCAAAATGATTGTAAAATTTTGAAAATTCAGAAGTGTGTAATTTTCCATACTGTTAACATGGGAAAAATTTTAAACGAAAATTTTGAAAGTTCAATTTTTAGGACCAACTTTAGACCCACTTCTTATTTAGTGAGTGTTATAAAATTCGTATAGGAGATTCTCCTATATATGAGCTTCAATATCACAAACCGGAAAATTTTTTGAAAATATTCCTTTTTGAAAAATAATTCATTGAACAGTCCGTCATGTGTTTTCAATGGGGAAATTTTATTTTTGAGAAATTTGCACATTTTGAACCAACTATAGACCCACTTCTTATTTAGTGAGTGTTATAAAATTGGAATTGGAGATTCTCCTATATATAAGCTTCAATATCACAAACAGGAAAAAAATTTGAAAATTTTACTTTTTGAAAAATAATTCATTGAACAGTCCGTCATGTGTTTTCAATGGCGAAATCTTATTTTTGAGAAAATTGCACTTTTTGGAACAACTTTGGACCCACTTCTTATTTAGTGAGTGTTATAAAATTCAAATTCGAGATATATGAGCTTCAATATCACAAACCGGAAAAAATTTTGAAAATTTTACCTTTTGAACAATAATTCATTGAACAGTCCGCCATGTGTTTTCAATGGGGAAATTTTATTTTTGAGAAATTTGCACATTTTGAACCAACTATAGACCCACTTCTTATTTAGTAAGTGTTATAAAATTGGAATTGGAGATTCTCCTATATATAAGCTTCAATACCACACACTTGAAAAAATTTTGAAAATTTTAATTTTTGAACAATTATTCATTGAATAGTCCACCATGTGTTTTCAATGGGGGAATTTTATTTTTTAGAAAATTGCACTTTTTGGAACAACTTTAGATCCATTTTTTATTTAGTGAGTGTTATAAAATTGAAAACGGAGACTCTCCTATATATAAGCTTCAATTCACAAACGGGAAAAAATTTTGAAAATTTTACTTTTTGAACAATTATTCATTGAATAGTCCGCCATGTGATTTCAATGGGGAATTGTATTTTCAAGAAAATTGCTCAAATGCTTTCAAATTGCGAATTGCAGTTGGATATATGTTTTATAATTATTCTTGTACCAAATTTTAATTAAAAAAAAAGTATTCTAAAAATAAAAAATTCAATTTTTCGAAAATCTTGAAATATTTCAGTTTGGAGTGTATTTGAATTTAAAATTTCATTTTTAACAAATGGTTCCAAATTGTGTTTTTTTATTCAAAAACACATTAAAAATCAAACAAATTTCAAAATTTTGGCAAAAAACAAACAAACTATTTTTGAATAGCTCTATGAGAAGTTGAAATTTTGAAACGAAAGCGCTCAGAAACTGTTTTGAGGCTTTATTTTACGTAGCATTGCTTCGATTTTGTGTACTAAAATAATATTTCATGAGCAAATTGATGATCAGAAAGAAATCGGAAGATTACTTGTATTATCCTAGGCTACAAATTAAGGTTAAAGTTCGAAAATTTAGAATTGGAAAATTGCCTAAGAATTGGCAAGTTTAATGTATATTCAAAGGGATATAAAGATTTTTTTGGCAATTACCGAATTTTGAGAAGTAAAATTTCATTTTAATAACCACTTGAATGTGGAAATCGATTCGGATGACAATTTCTGTTACCCTAGTTGCAAAATGATTGTAAAATTTTGAAAATTCAGAAGTGTGTAATTTTCCATACTGTTAACATGGGAAAAATTTTAAACGAAAATTTTGAAAGTTCAATTTTTGGACCAACTTTAGACCCACTTCTTATTTAGTGAGTGTTATAAAATTCGAATAGGAGATTCTCCTATATATGAGCTTCAATATCACAAACCGAAAAAAAATTTGAAAATTTTACTTTTTGAAAAATAATTCATTGAACAGTCCGTCATGTGTTTTCAATGGGGAAATTTTATTTTTGAGAAATTTGCACATTTTGAACCAACTATAGACCCACTTCTTATTTAGTGAGTGTTATAAAATTGGAATTGGAGATTCTCCTATATATAAGCTTCAATATCACACACCGGAAAAAATTTTGAAAATTTTACTTTTTGAACAATAATTCATTGAACAGTCCGCCATGTGTTTTCAATGGGGAAATTTTATTTTTTAGAAAATTGCACTTTTTGGAACAACTTTAGACCCACTTCTTATTTAGTAAGTGTTATAAAATTGGAATTGGAGATTCTCCTATATATAAGCTTCAATATCACACACGGGAAAAAATTTTGAAAATTTTACTTTTTGAACAATTATTCATTGAATAGTCCACCATGTGTTTTCAATGGGTGAATTTTATATTTTAGAAAATTGCACTTTTTGGAACAACTTTAGACCCACTTTTTATTTAGTGCGTGTTATAAAATTGAAAATGGAGACTCTCCTATATATAAGCTTCAATATCACAAACGGGAAAAAATTTTGAAAATTTTACTTTTTGAACAATTATTCATTGAATAGTCCGCCATGTGATTTCAATGGGGAATTGTATTTTCAAGAAAATTGCTCAAATGCTTTCAAATTGCGAATTGCAGTTGGATATATGTTTTATAATTATTCTTGTACCAAATTTTAATTAAAAAAAAAAGTATTCTAAAAATAAAAAATTCAATTTTTCGAAAATCTTGAAATATTTCAGTTTGGAGTGTATTTGAATGGAAAATTTCATTTTTAACAAATGGTTCCAAATTGTGTTTTTTTATTCAAAAACACATTAAAAATCAAACAAATTTCAAAATTTTGGCAAAAAAAACTATTTTTGAATAGCTCTATGAGAAGTTGAAATTTTGAAACGAAAGCGCTCAGAAACTGTTTTGAGGCTTTATTTTACGTAGCATTGCTTCGATTTTGTGTACTAAAATAATATTTCATGAGCAAATTGATGATCAGAAAGAAATCGGAAGATTAATGTATTATCCTAGGCTACAAATTAAGGTTAAAATTCGAAAATTGAGAATTGGAAAATTGCCTAAGGATTGGCAAGTTTAATGTATATTCAAAGGGATATAAAGATTTTTTTGGCAATAACCGAATTTTGAGAAGTAAAATTTCATTTTAATAACCACTTGAATGTGGAAATCGATTCGGATGACAATTTCTGTTACCATAGTCGCAAAATGATTGTAAAATTTTGAAAATTCAGAAGTGTGAAATTTTCCATACTGTTAACATGGGAAAAATTTTAAACCAAAATTATGAAAGTTCAATTTTTAGGACCAACTTTAGACCCACTTCTTATTTAGTGATTGTTATAAAATTCGAATAGGAGATTCTCCTATATATGAGCTTCAATATCACAAACCGGAAAAAATTTTGAAAATTTTCCTTTTTCAAAAATAATTCATTGAACAGTCCGTTATGTGTTTTCAATGGCGAAATCTTATTTTTGAGAAAATTGCACTTTTTGGAACAACTTTAGACCCACTTCTTATTTAGTGAGTGTTATAAAATTCAAATTCGAGATATATGAGCTTCAATATCACAAACCGGAAAAAATTTTGAAAATTTTACCTTTTGAACAATAATTCATTGAACAGTCCGCCATGTGTTTTCAATGGGGAAATTTTATTTTTGAGAAATTTGCACATTTTGAACCAACTATAGACCCACTTCTTATTTAGTGAGTGTTATAAAATTGGAATTAGAGATTCTCCTATATATAAGCTTCAATATCACATACGGGAAAAAATTATGAAAATTTTAATTTTTGAACAATTATTCATTGAATAGTCCACCATGTGTTTTCAATGGGGGAATTTTATTTTTTAGAAAATTGCACTTTGTGGAACAACTTTAGACCCACTTTTTATTTAGTGAGTGTTATAAAATTGAAAATGGAGATTCTCCTATATATAAGCTTCAATATCACACAATGGAAAAAAATTTGAAAATTTTACTTTTTGAACAATAATTCATTGAACAGTCCGCCATGTGTTTTCAATGGGGAAATTTTATTTTTTAGAAAATTGCACTTTTTGGAACAACTTTAGACCCACTTCTTATTTAGTAAGTGTTATAAAATTGGAATTGGAGATTCTCCTATATATAAGCTTCAATATCACACACGGGAAAAAATTTTGAAAATTTTACTTTTTGAACAATTATTCATTGAATAGTCCACCATGTGTTTTCAATGGGGGAATTTTATTTTTTAGAAAATTGCACTTTTTGGAACAACTTTAGACCCACTTTTTATTTAGTGAGTGTTATAAAATTGAAAATGGAGACTCTCCTATATATAAGCTTCAATATCACAAATGGGAAAAAATTTTGAAAATTTTACTTTTTGAACAATTATTCATTGAATAGTCCGCCATGTGATTTCAATGGTGAATTGTATTTTCAAGAAAATTGCTCAAATGCTTTCAAATTGCGAATTGCAGTTGGATATATGTTTTATAATTATTCTTGTACCAAATTTTAATTAAAAAAAAAGTATTCTAAAAATAAAAAATTCAATTTTTCGAAAATCTTGAAATATTTCAGTTTTGAGTGTATTTGAATGGAAAATTTCATTTTTAACAAATGGTTGCAAATTGTGTTTTTTTATTCAAAAACACATTAAAAATCAAACAAATTTCAAAATTTTAGCAAAAAAAAACTATTTTTGAATAGCTCTATGAGAAGTTGAAATTTTGAAACGAAAGCGCTCAGAAACTGTTTTGAGGCTTTATTTTACGTAGCATTGCTTCGATTTTGTGTACTAAAATAATATTTCATGAGCAAATTGATGATCAGAAAGAAATCGGAAGATTACTTGTATTATCCTAGGCTACAAATTAAGGTTAAAATTCGAAAATTTAGAATTGGAAAATTGCCTAAGGATTGGCAAGTTTAATGTATATTCAAAGGGATATAAAGATTTTTTTGGCAATAACCGAATTTTGAGAAGTAAAATTTCATTTTAATAACCACTTGAATGTGGAAATCGATTCGGATGACAATTTCTGTTACCCTAGTTGCAAAATGATTGTAAAATTTTGAAAATTCAGAAGTGTGTAATTTTCCATACTGTTAACATGGGAAAAATTTTAAACGAAAATTTTGAAAGTTCAATTTTTAGGACCAACTTTAGACCCACTTCTTATTTAGTGAGTGTTATAAAATTCGAATAGGAGATTCTCCTATATATGAGCTTCAATATCACAAACCGGAAAAAAATTTGAAAATTTTACTTTTTGAAAAATAATTCATTGAACAGTCCGTCATGTGTTTTCAATGGGGAAATTTTATTTTTGAGAAATTTGCACATTTTGAACCAACTATAGACCCACTTCTTATTTAGTGAGTGTTATAAAATTGGAATTGGAGATTCTCCTATATATAAGCTTCAATATAACAAACGGGAAAAAAATTTGAAAATTTTACTTTTTGAACAATAATTCATTGAATAGTCCACCATGTGTTTTCAATGGGGGAATTTTATTTTTTAGAAAATTGCACTTTTTGGAACAACTTTAGATCCATTTTTTATTTAGTGAGTGTTATAAAATTGGAATTGGAGATTCTCCTATATATAAGCTTCAATACCACACACTGGAAAAAATTTTGAAAATTTTAATTTTTGAACAATTATTCATTGAATAGTCCACCATGGGGGAATTTTATTTTTTAGAAAATTGCACTTTTTGGAACAACTTTAGAACCACTTTTTATTTAGTGCGTGTTATAAAATTGAAAATGGAGACTCTCCTATATATAAGCTTCAATATCACAAACGGGAAAAAATTTTGAAAATTTTACTTTTTGAACAATTATTCA
This sequence comes from Linyphia triangularis, assembly GCA_963978545.1. NCBI lineage: Eukaryota > Metazoa > Arthropoda > Arachnida > Araneae > Linyphiidae > Linyphia > Linyphia triangularis. The sequence continues at coordinate 502,850 of CAXBTE010000002.1, read as the reverse complement.
TTGAATAGTCCGCCATGTGATTTCAATGGGGAATTGTATTTTCAAGAAAATTGCTCAAATGCTTTCAAATTGCGAATTGCAGTTGGATATATGTTTTATAATTATTCTTGTACCAAATTTTAATTAAAAAAAAAAGTATTCAAAAATAAAAAATTCAATTTTTCGAAAATCTTGAAATATTTCAGTTTGGAGTGTATTTGAATGGAAAATTTCATTTTTAACAAATGGTTCCAAATTGTGTTTTTTTATTCAAAAACACATTAAAAATCAAACAAATTTCAAAATTTTGGCAAAAAAAACTATTTTTGAATAGCTCTATGAGAAGTTGAAATTTTGAAACGAAAGCGCTCAGAAACTGTTTTGAGGCTTTATTTTACGTAGCATTGCTTCGATTTTGTGTACTAAAATAATATTTCATGAGCAAATTGATGATCAGAAAGAAATCGGAAGATTAATGTATTATCCTAGGCTACAAATTAAGGTTAAAATTCGAAAATTGAGAATTGGAAAATTGCCTAAGGATTGGCAAGTTTAATGTATATTCAAAGGGATATAAAGATTTTTTTGGCAATAACCGAATTTTGAGAAGTAAAATTTCATTTTAATAACCACTTGAATGTGGAAATCGATTCGGATGACAATTTCTGTTACCATAGTCGCAAAATGATTGTAAAATTTTGAAAATTCAGAAGTGTGAAATTTTCCATACTGTTAACATGGGAAAAATTTTAAACCAAAATTATGAAAGTTCAATTTTTAGGACCAAATTTAGACCAACTTCTTATTTAGTGATTGTTATAAAATTCGAATAGGAGATTATCCTATATATGAGCTTCAATATCACAAACCGGAAAAAATTTTGAAAATTTTCCTTTTTCAAAAATAATTCATTGAACAGTCCGTTATGTGTTTTCAATGGCGAAATCTTATTTTTGAGAAAATTGCACTTTTTGGAACAACTTTGGACCCACTTCTTATTTAGTGAGTGTTATAAAATTCAAATTCAAGATATATGAGCTTCAATATCACAAACCGGAAAAAATTTTGAAAATTTTACCTTTTGAACAATAATTCATTGAACAGTCCGCCATGTGTTTTCAATGGGGAAATTTTATTTTTGAGAAATTTGCACATTTTGAACCAACTATAGACCCACTTCTTATTTAGTGAGTGTTATAAAATTGGAATTAGAGATTCTCCTATATATAAGCTTCAATATCACATACGGGAAAAAATTATGAAAATTTTAATTTTTGAACAATTATTCATTGAATAGTCCACCATGTGTTTTCAATGGGGGAATTTTATTTTTTAGAAAATTGCACTTTTTGGAACAACTTTAGACCCACTTTTTATTTAGTGAGTGTTATAAAATTGAAAATGGAGACTCTCCTATATATAAGCTTCAATATCACACATGGGAAAAAATTTTGAAAATTTTACTTTTTGAACAATTATTCATTGAATAGTCCGCCATGTGATTTCAATGGTGAATTGTATTTTCAAGAAAATTGCTCAAATGCTTTCAAATTGCGAATTGCAGTTGGATATATGTTTTATAATTATTCTTGTACCAAATTTTAATTAAAAAAAAAGTATTCTAAAAATAAAAAATTCAATTTTTCGAAAATCTTGAAATATTTCAGTTTTGAGTGTATTTGAATGGAAAATTTCATTTTTAACAAATGGTTGCAAATTGTGTTTTTTTATTCAAAAACACATTAAAAATCAAACAAATTTCAAAATTTTAGCAAAAAAAAACTATTTTTGAATAGCTCTATGAGAAGTTGACATTTTGAAACGAAAGCGCTCAGAAACTGTTTTGAGGCTTTATTTTACGTAGCATTGCTTCGATTTTGTGTACTAAAATAATATTTCATGAGCAAATTGATGATCAGAAAGAAATCGGAAGATTACTTGTATTATCCTAGGCTACAAATTAAGGTTAAAATTCGAAAATTTAGAATTGGAAAATTGCCTAAGGATTGGCAAGTTTAATGTATATTCAAAGGGATATAAAGATTTTTTTGGCAATAACCGAATTTTGAGAAGTAAAATGTCATTTTAATAACCACTTGAATGTGGAAATCGATTCGGATGACAATTTCTGTTACCCTAGTTGCAAAATGATTGTAAAATTTTGAAAATTCAGAAGTGTGTAATTTTCCATACTGTTAACATGGGAAAAATTTTAAACGAAAATTTTGAAAGTTCAATTTTTAGGACCAACTTTAGACCCACTTCTTATTTAGTGAGTGTTATAAAATTCGAATAGGAGATTCTCCTATATATGAGCTTAAATATCACAAACCGGAAAAAAATTTGAAAATTTTACTTTTGAAAAATAATTCATTGAACAGTCCGTCATGTGTTTTCAATGGGGAAATTTTATTTTTGAGAAATTTGCACATTTTGAACCAACTATAGACCCACTTCTTATTTAGTGAGTGTTATAAAATTGGAATTGGAGATTCTCCTATATATAAGCTTCAATATCACACACCGGAAAAAAATTTGAAAATTTTACTTTTTGAACAATAATTCATTGAATAGTCCACCATGTGTTTTCAATGGGGGAATTTTATTTTTTAGAAAATTGCACTTTTTGGAACAACTTTAGATCCATTTTTTATTTAGTGAGTGTTATAAAATTGGAATTGGAGATTCTCCTATATATAAGCTTCAATACCACACACTGGAAAAAATTTTGAAAATTTTAATTTTTGAACAATTATTCATTGAATAGTCCACCATGTGTTTTCAATGGGGGAATTTTATTTTTTAGAAAATTGCACTTTTTGGAACAACTTTAGATCCATTTTTTATTTAGTGAGTGTTATAAAATTGGAATTGGAGATTCTCCTATATATAAGATTTAATATCACAAACGGGAAAAAATTTTGAAAATTTTCCTTTTTGAACAATTGTTCATTGAATAGTCCGCCATGTTATTTCAATGGGGAATTGTATTTTCGAGAAAATTGCTCAAATGCTTTCAAATAGCGAATTGCAGTGGATATATGTTTTATAGTTATTCTTGTACCAAATTTTAATTAAAAAAAAGTATTCTAAAAATAAAAAAATTCAATTTTTCGAAAATCATGAAATATTTCAGTTTTGAGTGTATTTGAATTGAAAATTTCATTTTTAACAAATGGTTCCAAATTGTGTTTTTTTATTCAAAAACACATTAAAAATCAAACAAATTTCAAAATTTTAGCAAAAAAAAAACTATTTTTGAATAGCTCTATGAGAAGTTGAAATTTTGAAACGAAAACGCTCAGAAACTGTTTTGAGGCTTTATTTCACGTAGCAATGCTTCGTTTTTGTGTACTAAAATAATATTTCATGAGCAAATTGATGATCAGAAAGAAATCGGAAGATGACTTTTATTATCCTAGGCTACAAATTAAGGTTAAAATTCGAAAATTGAAAATTGGAAAATTGCCTAAGGATTGACAAGTTTAATGTATATTCAAAGGGATATAAAGATTTTTTTGGCAATAACCGAATTTTGAGAAGTAAAATTTCATTTTAATAACCACTTGAATGTGGAAATCGATTCGGGTGACAATTTCTGTTACCCTAGTTGCAAAATGATTGTAAAATTTTGAAAATTTAGAAGTGTGAAATTTTCCATACCGTTAACATGGGGAAAATTTTAAACGAAAATTTTGAAAGTTCAATTTTTAGGACCAACTTTAGACCCACTTCTTATTTAGTGAGTGTTATAAAATTCGAATAGAATATTCTCCTATATATGAGCTTCAATATCACAAACCGGAAAAAATTTTGAAAATTTTACTTTTTGAAAAATAATTCATTGAATAGTCCGTCATGTGTTTTCCATGGCGAAATATTATTTTTGAGAAAATTGCACTTTTTGGAACAACTTTAGACCCACTTTTTATTTAGTGAGTGTTATAAAATTGAAATTGGATATTCTCCTATATATAAGCTTCAATATCACAAACGGGAAAAAATTTTGAAAATTTTAATTTTTGAATAATTATTCATTGAATAGTCCGCCATGTGAATTCATTGGGGAATTGTATTTTCGAGAAAATTGCTCAAATGCTTTCAAATTGAAATTGCAGTTGGATATATGTTTTATAGTTATTCTTGTACCAAATTTTAATTAAAAAAAAGTATTCTAAAAATAAAAAATTCAATTTTTCGAAAATCTTGAAATATTTCAGTTTTGAGTGTATTTGAATGGAAAATTTCATTTTTAACAAATGGTTCCAAATTGTGTTTTTTTATTCAAAAACACATTAAAAATCAAACAAATTTCAAAATTTTGGCAAAAAAAACTATTTTTGAATAGCTCTATGAGAAGTTGAAATTTTGAAACGAAAGCGCTCAGAAACTGTTTTGAGGCTTTATTTCACGTAGCAATGCTTCGTTTTTGTGTACTAAAATAATATTTCATGAGCAAATTGATGATCAGAAAGAAATCGGAAGATGACTTTTATTATCCTAGGCTACAAATTAAGGTTAAAATTCGAAAATTGAAAATTGGAAAATTGCCTAAGGATTGACAAGTTTAATGTATATTCAAAGGGATATAAAGATTTTTTTGGCAATAACTGAATTTTGAGAAGTAAAATTTCATTTTAATAACCACTTGAATGTGGAAATCGATTCGGGTGACAATTTCTGTTACCATAGTTGCAAAATGATTGTAAAATTTTGAAAATTTAGAAGTGTGAAATTTTCCATACCGTTAACATGGGGAAAATTTTAAACGAAAATTTTGAAAGTTCAATTTTTAGGACCAACTTTAGACCCACTTCTTATTTAGTGAGTGTTATAAAATTCGAATAGAAGATTCTCCTATATATGAGCTTCAATATCACAAACCGGAAAAAATTTTGAAAATTTTACTTTTTGAAAAATAATTCATTGAACAGTCCGTCATGTGTTTTCCATGGCGAAATATTATTTTTGAGAAAATTGCACTTTTTGGAACAACTTTAGACCCACTTTTTATTTAGTGAGTGTTATAAAATTGAAATTGGATATTCTCCTATATATAAGCTTCAATATCACAAACGGGAAAAAATTTTGAAAATTTTAATTTTTGAACAATTATTCATTGAATAGTCCGCCATGTGAATTCATTGGGGAATTGTATTTTCGAGAAAATTGCTCAAATGCTTTCAAATTGAAATTGCAGTTGGATATATGTTTTATAGTTATTCTTGTACCAAATTTTAATTAAAAAAAAGTATTCTAAAAATAAAAAATTCAATTTTTCGAAAATCTTGAAATATTTCAGTTTGGAGTGTATTTGAATGGAAAATTTCATTTTTAACAAATGGTTCCAAATTGTGTTTTTTTATTCAAAAACACATTAAAAATCAAACAAATTTCAAAATTTTGGCAAAAAAAACTATTTTTGAATAGCTCTATGAGAAGTTGAAATTTTGAAACGAAAGCGCTCAGAAACTGTTTTGAGGCTTTATTTTACATAGCATTGCTTCGATTTTGTGTACTAAAATAACATTTCATGAGCAAATTGATGATCAGAAAGAAATCGGAAGATGACTTTTATTATCCTAGGCTACAAATTAAGGTTAAAAATCGAAAATTGAGAATTGGAAAATTGCCTAAGGATTGGCAAGTTTAATGTATATTCAAAGGGATATAAAGATTTTTTTGGAGATAACCGAATTTTGAGAAGTAAAATTTCATTTTAATAACCACTTGAATGTGGAAATCGATTCGGATGACAATTTCTGTTACCCTAGTTGCAAAATGATTGTAAAATTTTGAAAATTCAGAAGTGTGTAATTTTCCATACTGTTAACATGGGAAAAACTTTAAACGAAAATTTTGAAAGTTCAATTTTTAGGACCAACTTTAGACCCACTTCTTATTTAGTGAGTGTTATAAAATTCGAATAGGAGATTCTCCTATATATGAGCTTCAATATCACAAACCGGAAAAATTTTGAAATATTCCTTTTTGAAAAATAATTCATTGAACCATCCGTCATGTGTTTTCAATGGGGAAATTTTATTTTTGAGAAATTTGCACATTTTGAACCAACTATAGACCCACTTCTTATTTAGTGAGTGTTATAAAATTGGAATTGGAGATTCTCCTATATATAAGCTTCAATATCACACACCGGAAAAAATTTTGAAAATTTTACTTTTTGAACAATAATTCATTGAACATTCCGCCATGTGTTTTCAATGGGGAAATGTTATTTTTTAGAAAATTGCACTTTTTGGAACAACTTTAGACCCACTTCTTATTTAGTAAGTGTTATAAAATTGGAATTAAAGATTCTCCTCTATATAAGCTTCAATATCACACACGGGAAAAAATTTTGAAAATTTTAATTTTTGAACAATTATTCATTGAATAGTCCACCATGTGTTTTCAATGGGGGAATTTTATTTTTTAGAAAATTGCACTTTTTGGAACAACTTTAGACCCACTTTTTATTTAGTGAGTGTTATAAAATTGAAAATGGAGATTCTCCTATATATAATCTTCAATATCACACAATGGAAAAAATTTTGAAAATTTTACTTTTTGAACAATAATTCATTGAACAGTCCGCCATGTGTTTTCAATGGGGAAATTTTATTTTTTAGAAAATTGCACTTTTGGAACAACTTTAGACCCACTTCTTATTTAGTAAGTGTTATAAAATTGGAATTAGAGATTCTCCTATATATAAGCTTCAATATCACACACGGGAAAAAATTTTGAAATTTTTTATTTTTGAACAATTATTCATTGAACAGTCCGTCATGTGTTTTCAATGGCGAAATCTTATTTTTGAGAAAATTGCACTTTTTGGAACAACTTTAGACCCACTTCTTATTTAGTGAGTGTTATAAAATTCAAATTCGAGATTCTCCTATATATGAGCTTCGATATCACAAACCGGAAAAAATTTTGAAAATTTTACTTTTTGAACAATAATTCATTGAACAGTCCGCCATGTGTTTTCAATGGCGAAATCTTATCTTTTAGAAAATTGCACTTTTTGGAACAATTTTAGACCCACTTCTTATTTAGTGAGTGTTATAAAATTCAAATTCGAGATTCTCCTATATATGAGCTTCAATATCACAAACCGGAAAAAATTTTGAAAATTTTACTTTTTGAACAATAATTCATTGAACAGTCCGCCATGTGTTTTCAATGGAGAAATTTTATTTTTTAGAAAATTGCACTTTTTGGAACAACTTTAAACCCACTTTTTATTTAGTGAGTGTTATAAAATTGAAATTGGATATTCTCCTATATATAAGCTTCAATATAACAAACGGGAAAAAAATTTGAAAATTTTAATTTTTGAACAATTATTCATTGAATAGTCCGCCATGTGATTTCAATGGGGAATTGTATTTTCGAGAAAATTGCTCAAATGCTTTCAAATTGCGAATTGCAGTTGGATATATGTTTTATAGTTATTCTTGTACCAAATTTTAATTAAAAAAAAGTATTCTAAAAATAAAAAATTCAATTTTTCGAAAATCTTGAAATATTTCAGTTTTGAGTGTATTTGAATGGAAAATTTCATTTTTAACAAATGGTTCCAAATTGTGTTTTTTTTATTCAAAAACACATTAAAAATCAAACAAATTTCAAAATTTTGGCAAAAAAAATTATTTTTGAATAGCTCTATGAGAAGTTGAAATTTTGAAACGGAAGCGCTCAGAAACTGTTTTGAGGCTTTATTTTACGTTGCATTGCTTCGATTTTGTGTACTAAAATAATATTTCATGTGCAAATTGATGATCAGAAAGAAATCGGAAGATGACTTTTATTATCCTAGGCTACAAATTAAGGTTAAAATTCGAAAATTGAGAATTGGAAAATTACCTAAGGATTGGCAAGTTTAATGTATATTCAAAGGGATATAAAGATTTTTTTGGCAATAACCGAATTTTGAGAAGTAAAATTTCATTTTAATAACCACTTGAATGTGGAAATCGATTCGGATGACAATTTCTGTTACCCTAGTTGCAAAATGATTGTAAAATTTTGAAAATTCAGAAGTGTGTAATTTTCCATACTGTTAACATGGGAAAAACTTTAAACGAAAATTTTGAAAGTTCAATTTTTAGGACCAACTTTAGACCCACTTCTTATTTAGTGAGTGTTATAAAATTCGAATAGGAGATTCTCCTATATATGAGCTTCAATATCACAAACCGGAAAAATTTTGAAATATTCCTTTTTGAAAAATAATTCATTGAACCATCCGTCATGTGTTTTCAATGGGGAAATTTTATTTTTGAGAAATTTGCACATTTTGAACCAACTATAGACCCACTTCTTATTTAGTGAGTGTTATAAAATTGGAATTGGAGATTCTCCTATATATAAGCTTCAATATCACACACCGGAAAAAATTTTGAAAATTTTACTTTTTGAACAATAATTCATTGAACATTCCGCCATGTGTTTTCAATGGGGAAATGTTATTTTTTAGAAAATTGCACTTTTTGGAACAACTTTAGACCCACTTCTTATTTAGTAAGTGTTATAAAATTGGAATTAAAGATTCTCCTCTATATAAGCTTCAATATCACACACGGGAAAAAATTTTGAAAATTTTAATTTTTGAACAATTATTCATTGAATAGTCCACCATGTGTTTTCAATGGGGGAATTTTATTTTTTAGAAAATTGCACTTTTTGGAACAACTTTAGACCCACTTTTTATTTAGTGAGTGTTATAAAATTGAAAATGGAGATTCTCCTATATATAATCTTCAATATCACACAATGGAAAAAATTTTGAAAATTTTACTTTTTGAACAATAATTCATTGAACAGACCGCCATGTGTTTTCAATGGGGAAATTTTATTTTTTAGAAAATTGCACTTTTGGAACAACTTTAGACCCACTTCTTATTTAGTAAGTGTTATAAAATTGGAATTAGAGATTCTCCTATATATAAGCTTCAATATCACACACGGGAAAAAATTTTGAAATTTTTTATTTTTGAACAATTATTCATTGAACAGTCCGTCATGTGTTTTCAATGGCGAAATCTTATTTTTGAGAAAATTGCACTTTTTGGAACAACTTTAGACCCACTTCTTATTTAGTGAGTGTTATAAAATTCAAATTCGAGATTCTCCTATATATGAGCTTCGATATCACAAACCGGAAAAAATTTTGAAAATTTTACTTTTTGAACAATAATTCATTGAACAGTCCGCCATGTGTTTTCAATGGCGAAATCTTATCTTTTAGAAAATTGCACTTTTTGGAACAATTTTAGACCCACTTCTTATTTAGTGAGTGTTATAAAATTCAAATTCGAGATTCTCCTATATATGAGCTTCAATATCACAAACCGGAAAAAATTTTGAAAATTTTACTTTTTGAACAATAATTCATTGAACAGTCCGCCATGTGTTTTCAATGGAGAAATTTTATTTTTTAGAAAATTGCACTTTTTGGAACAACTTTAAACCCACTTTTTATTTAGTGAGTGTTATAAAATTGAAATTGGATATTCTCCTATATATAAGCTTCAATATAACAAACGGGAAAAAAATTTGAAAATTTTAATTTTTGAACAATTATTCATTGAATAGTCCGCCATGTGATTTCAATGGGGAATTGTATTTTCGAGAAAATTGCTCAAATGCTTTCAAATTGCGAATTGCAGTTGGATATATGTTTTATAGTTATTCTTGTACCAAATTTTAATTAAAAAAAAGTATTCTAAAAATAAAAAATTCAATTTTTCGAAAATCTTGAAATATTTCAGTTTTGAGTGTATTTGAATGGAAAATTTCATTTTTAACAAATGGTTCCAAATTGTGTTTTTTTTATTCAAAAACACATTAAAAATCAAACAAATTTCAAAATTTTGGCAAAAAAAATTATTTTTGAATAGCTCTATGAGAAGTTGAAATTTTGAAACGGAAGCGCTCAGAAACTGTTTTGAGGCTTTATTTTACGTTGCATTGCTTCGATTTTGTGTACTAAAATAATATTTCATGTGCAAATTGATGATCAGAAAGAAATCGGAAGATGACTTTTATTATCCTAGGCTACAAATTAAGGTTAAAATTCGAAAATTGAGAATTGGAAAATTACCTAAGGATTGGCAAGTTTAATGTATATTCAAAGGGATATAAAGATTTTTTTGGCAATAACCGAATTTTGAGAAGTAAAATTTCATTTTAATAACCACTTGAATGTGGAAATCGATTCGGATGACAATTTCTGTTACCCTAGTTGCAAAATGATTGTAAAATTTTGAAAATTCAGAAGTGTGTAATTTTCCATACTGTTAACATGGGAAAAATTTTAAACGAAAGTTTTGAAAGTTCAATTTTTAGGACCAACTTTAGACCCACTTCTTATTTAGTGAGTGTTATAAAATTCGAATAGGAGATTCTCCTATATATGAGCTTCAATATCACAAACCGGAAAAAAATTTGAAAATTTTACTTTTTTAAAAATAATTCATTGAACAGTCCGTCATGTGTTTTCAATGGGGAAATTTTATTTTTGAGAAATTTGCACATTTTGAACCAACTATAGACCCACTTCTTATTTAGTGAGTAATATAAAATTGGAATTGGAGATTCTCCTATATATAAGCTTCAATATCACACACCGGAAAAAATTTTGAAAATTTTACTTTTTGAACAATAATTCATTGAACAGTCCGCCATGTGTTTTCAATGGGGAAATTTTATTTTTTAGAAAATTGCACTTTTTGGAACAACTTTAGACCCACTTCTTATTTAGTAAGTGTTATAAAATTGGAATTGGATATTCTCCTATATATAAGCTTCAATATCACACACGGGAAAAAATTTTGAAAATTTTACTTTTTGAACAATTATTCATTGAATAGTCCACCATGTGTTTTCATTGGGGGAATTTTATTTTTTAGAAAATTGCACTTTTTGGAACAACTTTAGACTAACTTTTTATTTAGTGAGTGTTATAAAATTGAAAATGGAGACTCTCCTATATATGAGCTTCAATATCACAAACCGGAAAAAAATTTGAAAATTTTACTTTTTGAAAAATAATTCATTGAACAGTCCGTCATGTGTTTTCAATGGCGAAATCTTATTTTTGAGAAAATTGCACTTTTTGGAACAACTTTGGACCCACTTCTTATTTAGTGAGTGTTATAAAATTCAAATTCGAGATATATGAGCTTCAATATCACAAACCGGAAAAATTTTTGAAAATTTTACCTTTTGAACAATAATTCATTGAATAGTCCGCCATGTGTTTTCAATGGGGAAATTTTATTTTTGAGAAATTTGCACATTTTGAACCAACTATAGACCCACTTCTTATTTAGTAAGTGTTATAAAATTGGAATTGGAGATTCTCCTATATATAAGCTTCAATACCACACACTTGAAAAAATTTTGAAAATTTTAATTTTTGAACAATTATTCATTGAATAGTCCACCATGTGTTTTCAATGGGGGAATTTTATTTTTTAGAAAATTGCACTTTTTGGAACAACTTTAGATCCATTTTTTATTTAGTGAGTGTTATAAAATTGGAATTGGAGATTCTCCTATATATAAGATTTAATATCACAAACGGGAAAAAATTTTGAAAATTTTCCTTTTTGAACAATTGTTCATTGAATAGTCCACCATGTTATTTCAATGGGGAATTGTATTTTCGAGAAAATTGCTCAAATGCTTTCAAATAGCGAATTGCAGTGGATATATGTTTTATAGTTATTCTTGTACCAAATTTTAATTAAAAAAAAGTATTCTAAAAATAAACAAATTCTATTTTTCGAAAATCATGAAATATTTCAGTTTTGAGTGTATTTGAATTGAAAATTTCATTTTTAACAAATGGTTCCAAATTTTGTTTTTTTATTCAAAAACACATTAAAAATCAAACAAATTTCAAAATTTTAGCAAAAAAAAACTATTTTTGAATAGCTCTATGAGAAGTTGAAATTTTGAAACGAAAACGCTCAGAAACTGTTTTGAGGCTTTATTTCACGTAGCAATGCTTCGTTTTTGTGTACTAAAATAATATTTCATGAGCAAATTGATGATCAGAAAGAAATCGTAAGATGACTTTTATTATCCTAGGTTACAAATTAAGGTTAAAATTCGAAAATTGAAAATTGGAAAATTGCCTAAGGATTGACAAGTTTAATGTATATTCAAAGGGATATAAAGATTTTTTTGGCAATAACCGAATTTTGAGAAGTAAAATTTCATTTTAATAACCACTTGAATGTGGAAATCGATTCGGGTGACAATTTCTGTTACCCTAGTTGCAAAATGATTGTAAAATTTTGAAAATTCAGAAGTGTGTAATTTTCCATACTGTTAACATGGGAAAAACTTTAAACGAAAATTTTGAAAGTTCAATTTTTAGGACCAACTTTAGACCCACTTCTTATTTAGTGAGTGTTATAAAATTCGAATAGGAGATTCTCCTATATATGAGCTTCAATATCACAAACCGGAAAAAATGTTTGAAAATATTCCTTTTTCAAAAATAATTCATTGAACAGTCCGTCATGTGTTTTCAATGGCGAAATCTTATTTTTTAGAAAATTGCACTTTTTGGAACAACTTTAGACCCACTTTTTATTTAGTGAGTGTTATAAAATTGAAATTGGATATTCTCCTATATATAAGCTTCAATATCACAAACGGGAAAAAATTTTGAAAATTTTAATTTTTGAACAATTATTCATTGAATAGTCCGCCATGTGAATTCATTGGGGAATTGTATTTTTGTGAAAATTGCTCAAATGCTTTCAAATTGCGAATTGCAGTTGGATATATGTTATATAGTTATTCTTGTACCAAATTTTAATTAAAAAAAAGTATTCTAAAAATAAAAAATTCAATATTTCGAAAATCTTGAAATATTTCAGTTTTGAGTGTATTTGAATGGAAAATTTCATTTTTAACAAATGGTTCCAAATTGTGTTTTTTTATTCAAAAACACATTAAAAATCAAACAAATTTCAAAATTTTGGCAAAAAAAACTATTTTTGAATAGCTTTATGAGAAGTTGAAATTTTGAAACGAAAGCGCTCAGAAACTGTTTTGAGGCTTTATTTTACGTAGCATTGCTTCGATTTTGTGTACTAAAATAATATTTCATGAGCAAATTGATGATCAGAAAGAAATCGGAAGATTAATGTATTATCCTAGGCTACAAATTAAGGTTAAAATTTGAAAATTGAGAATTGGAAAATTGCCTAAGGATTGGCAAGTTTAATGTATATTCAAAGGGATATAAAGATTTTTTTGGCAATAACCGAATTTTGAGAAGTAAAATTTCATTTTAATAACCACTTGAATGTGGAAATCGATTCGGATGACAATTTCTGTTACCATAGTCGCAAAATGATTGTAAAATTTTGTAAATTCAGAAGTGTGAAATTTTCCATACTGTTAACATGGGAAAAATTTTAAACCAAAATTATGAAAGTTCAATTTTTAGGACCAACTTTAGACCCACTTCTTATTTAGTGATTGTTATAAAATTCGAATAGGAGATTATCCTATATATGAGCTTCAATATCACAAACCGGAAAAAATTTTGAAAATTTTCCTTTTTCAAAAATAATTCATTGAACAGTCCGTTATGTGTTTTCAATGGCGAAATCTTATTTTTGAGAAAATTGCACTTTTTGGAACAACTTTGGACCCATTTCTTATTTAGTGAGTGTTATAAAATTCAAATTCGAGATATATGAGCTTCAATATCACAAACCGGAAAAAATTTTGAAAATTTTACCTTTTGAACAATAATTCATTGAACAGTCCGCCATGTGTTTTCAATGGGGAAATTTTATTTTTGAGAAATTTGCACATTTTGAACCAACTATAGACCCACTTCTTATTTAGTGAGTGTTATAAAATTGGAATTAGAGATTCTCCTATATATAAGCTTCAATATCACATACGGGAAAAAATTATGAAAATTTTAATTTTTGAACAATTATTCATTGAATAGTCCACCATGTGTTTTCAATGGGGGAATTTTATTTTTTAGAAAATTGCACTTTTTGGAACAACTTTAGACCCACTTTTTATTTAGTGAGTGTTATAAAATTGAAAATGGAGATTCTTCTATATATAAGCTTCAATATCACACAATGGAAAAAAATTTGAAAATTTTACTTTTTGAACAATAATTCATTGAACAGTCCGCCATGTGTTTTCAATGGGGAAATTTTATTTTTTAGAAAATTGCACTTTTTGGAACAACTTTAGACCCACTTCTTATTTTGTAAGTGTTATAAAATTGGAATTGGAGATTCTCCTATATATAAGCTTCAATATCACACACGGGAAAAAATTTTGAAAATTTTACTTTTTGAACAATTATTCATTGAATAGTCCACCATGTGTTTTCAATGGGGGAATTTTATTTTTTAGAAAATTGCACTTTTTGGAACAACTTTAGACCCACTTTTTATTTAGTGAGTGTTATAAAATTGAAAATGGAGACTCTCCTATATATAAGCTTCAATATCACAAATGGGAAAAAATTTTGAAAATTTTACTTTTTGAACAATTATTCATTGAATAGTCCGCCATGTGATTTCAATGGTGAATTGTATTTTCAAGAAAATTGCTCAAATGCTTTCAAATTGCGAATTGCAGTTGGATATATGTTTTATAATTATTCTTGTACCAAATTTTAATTAAAAAAAAAGTATTCTAAAAATAAAAAATTCAATTTTTCGAAAATCTTGAAATATTTCAGTTTTGAGTGTATTTGAATGGAAAATTTCATTTTTAACAAATGGTTGCAAATTGTGTTTTTTTATTCAAAAACACATTAAAAATCAAACAAATTTCAAAATTTTAGCAAAAAAAAACTATTTTTGAATAGCTCTATGAGAAGTTGAAATTTTGAAACGAAAGCGCTCAGAAACTGTTTTGAGGCTTTATTTTACGTAGCATTGCTTCGATTTTGTGTACTAAAATAATATTTCATGAGCAAATTGATGATCAGAAAGAAATCGGAAGATTACTTGTATTATCCTAGGCTACAAATTAAGGTTAAAATTCGAAAATTTAGAATTGGAAAATTGCCTAAGGATTGGCAAGTTTAATGTATATTCAAAGGGATATAAAGATTTTTTTGGCAATAACCGAATTTTGAGAAGTAAAATTTCATTTTAATAACCACTTGAATGTGGAAATCGATTCGGATGACAATTTCTGTTACCCTAGTTGCAAAATGATTGTAAAATTTTGAAAATTCAGAAGTGTGTAATTTTCCATACTGTTAACATGGGAAAAATTTTAAACGAAAATTTTGAAAGTTCAATTTTTAGGACCAACTTTAGACCCACTTCTTATTTAGTGAGTGTTATAAAATTCGAATAGGAGATTCTCCTATATATGAGCTTCAATATCACAAACCGGAAAAAAATTTGAAAATTTTACTTTTTGAAAAATAATTCATTGAACAGTCCGTCATGTGTTTTCAATGGGGAAATTTTATTTTTGAGAAATTTGCACATTTTGAACCAACTATAGACCCACTTCTTATTTAGTGAGTGTTATAAAATTGGAATTGGAGATTCTCCTATATATAAGCTTCAATATCACACACCGGAAAAAAATTTGAAAATTTTACTTTTTGAACAATAATTCATTGAATAGTCCACCATGTGTTTTCAATGGGGGAATTTTATTTTTTAGAAAATTGCACTTTTTGGAACAACTTTAGATCCATTTTTTATTTAGTGAGTGTTATAAAATTGGAATTGGAGATTCTCCTATATATAAGCTTCAATACCACACACTGGAAAAAATTTTGAAAATTTTAATTTTTGAACAATTATTCATTGAATAGTCCACCATGTGTTTTCAATGGGGGAATTTTATTTTTTAGAAAATTGCACTTTTTGGAACAACTTTAGATCCATTTTTTATTTAGTGAGTGTTATAAAATTGGAATTGGAGATTCTCCTATATATAAGATTTAATATCACAAACGGGAAAAAATTTTGAAAATTTTCCTTTTTGAACAATTGTTCATTGAATAGTCCGCCATGTTATTTCAATGGGGAATTGTATTTTCGAGAAAATTGCTCAAATGCTTTCAAATAGCGAACTGCAGTGGATATATGTTTTATAGTTATTCTTGTACCAAATTTTAATTAAAAAAAAGTATTCTAAAAATAAAAAAATTCAATTTTTCGAAAATCATGAAATATTTCAGTTTTGAGTGTATTTGAATTGAAAATTTCATTTTTAACAAATGGTTCCAAATTGTGTTTTTTTATTCAAAAACACATTAAAAATCAAACAAATTTCAAAATTTTAGCAAAAAAAAACTATTTTTGAATAGCTCTATGAGAAGTTGAAATTTTGAAACGAAAACGCTCAGAAACTGTTTTGAGGCTTTATTTCACGTAGCAATGCTTCGTTTTTGTGTACTAAAATAATATTTCATGAGCAAATTGATGATCAGAAAGAAATCGGAAGATGACTTTTATTATCCTAGGCTACAAATTAAGGTTAAAATTCGAAAATTGAAAATTGGAAAATTGCCTAAGGATTGACAAGTTTAATGTATATTCAAAGGGATATAAAGATTTTTTTGGCAATAACTGAATTTTGAGAAGTAAAATTTCATTTTAATAACCACTTGAATGTGGAAATCGATTCGGGTGACAATTTCTGTTACCCTAGTTGCAAAATGATTGTAAAATTTTGAAAATTTAGAAGTGTGAAATTTTCCATACCGTTAACATGGGGAAAATTTTAAACGAAAATTTTGAAAGTTCAATTTTTAGGACCAACTTTAGACCCACTTCTTATTTAGTGAGTGTTATAAAATTCGAATAGAAGATTCTCCTATATATGAGCTTCAATATCACAAACCGGAAAAAATTTTGAAAATTTTACTTTTTGAAAAATAATTCATTGAACAGTCCGTCATGTGTTTTCCATGGCGAAATATTATTTTTGAGAAAATTGCACTTTTTGGAACAACTTTAGACCCACTTTTTATTTAGTGAGTGTTATAAAATTGAAATTGGATATTCTCCTATATATAAGCTTCAATATCACAAACGGGAAAAAATTTTGAAAATTTTAATTTTTGAACAATTATTCATTGAATAGTCCGCCATGTGAATTCATTGGGGAATTGTATTTTCGAGAAAATTGCTCAAATGCTTTCAAATTGAAATTGCAGTTGGATATATGTTTTATAGTTATTCTTGTACCAAATTTTAATTAAAAAAAAGTATTCTAAAAATAAAAAATTCAATTTTTCGAAAATCTTGAAATATTTCAGTTTGGAGTGTATTTGAATGGAAAATTTCATTTTTAACAAATGGTTCCAAATTGTGTTTTTTTATTCAAAAACACATTAAAAATCAAACAAATTTCAAAATTTTGGCAAAAAAAACTATTTTTGAATAGCTCTATGAGAAGTTGAAATTTTGAAACGAAAGCGCTCAGAAACTGTTTTGAGGCTTTATTTTACGTAGCATTGCTTCGATTTTGTGTACTAAAATAACATTTCATGAGCAAATTGATGATCAGAAAGAAATCGGAAGATGACTTTTATTATCCTAGGCTACAAATTAAGGTTAAAAATCGAAAATTGAGAATTGGAAAATTGCCTAAGGATTGGCAAGTTTAATGTATATTCAAAGGGATATAAAGATTTTTTTGGAGATAACCGAATTTTGAGAAGTAAAATTTCATTTTAATAACCACTTGAATGTGGAAATCGATTCGGATGACAATTTCTGTTACCCTAGTTGCAAAATGATTGTAAAATTTTGAAAATTCAGAAGTGTGTAATTTTCCATACTGTTAACATGGGAAAAACTTTAAACGAAAATTTTGAAAGTTCAATTTTTAGGACCAACTTTAGACCCACTTCTTATTTAGTGAGTGTTATAAAATTCGAATAGGAGATTCTCCTATATATGAGCTTCAATATCACAAACCGGAAAAATTTTGAAATATTCCTTTTTGAAAAATAATTCATTGAACCATCCGTCATGTGTTTTCAATGGGGAAATTTTATTTTTGAGAAATTTGCACATTTTGAACCAACTATAGACCCACTTCTTATTTAGTGAGTGTTATAAAATTGGAATTGGAGATTCTCCTATATATAAGCTTCAATATCACACACCGGAAAAAATTTTGAAAATTTTACTTTTTGAACAATAATTCATTGAACATTCCGCCATGTGTTTTCAATGGGGAAATTTTATTTTTTAGAAAATTGCACTTTTTGGAACAACTTTAGACCCACTTCTTATTTAGTAAGTGTTATAAAATTGGAATTAAAGATTCTCCTCTATATAAGCTTCAATATCACACACGGGAAAAAATTTTGAAAATTTTAATTTTTGAACAATTATTCATTGAATAGTCCACCATGTGTTTTCAATGGGGGAATTTTATTTTTTAGAAAATTGCACTTTTTGGAACAACTTTAGACCCACTTTTTATTTAGTGAGTGTTATAAAATTGAAAATGGAGATTCTCCTATATATAATCTTCAATATCACACAATGGAAAAAATTTTGAAAATTTTACTTTTTGAACAATAATTCATTGAACAGTCCGCCATGTGTTTTCAATGGGGAAATTTTATTTTTTAGAAAATTGCACTTTTGGAACAACTTTAGACCCACTTCTTATTTAGTAAGTGTTATAAAATTGGAATTAGAGATTCTCCTATATATAAGCTTCAATATCACACACGGGAAAAAATTTTGAAAATTTTTATTTTTGAACAATTATTCATTGAACAGTCCGTCATGTGTTTTCAATGGCGAAATCTTATTTTTGAGAAAATTGCACTTTTTGGAACAACTTTAGACCCACTTCTTATTTAGTGAGTGTTATAAAATTCAAATTCGAGATTCTCCTATATATGAGCTTCGATATCACAAACCGGAAAAAATTTTGAAAATTTTACTTTTTGAACAATAATTCATTGAACAGTCCGCCATGTGTTTTCAATGGCGAAATCTTATTTTTTAGAAAATTGCACTTTTTGGAACAATTTTAGACCCACTTCTTATTTAGTGAGTGTTATAAAATTCAAATTCGAGATTCTCCTATATATGAGCTTCAATATCACAAACCGGAAAAAATTTTGAAAATTTTACTTTTTGAACAATAATTCATTGAACAGTCCGCCATGTGTTTTCAATGGAGAAATTTTATTTTTTAGAAAATTGCACTTTTTGGAACAACTTTAAACCCACTTTTTATTTAGTGAGTGTTATAAAATTGAAATTGGATATTCTCCTATATATAAGCTTCAATATAACAAACGGGAAAAAAATTTGAAAATTTTAATTTTTGAACAATTATTCATTGAATAGTCCGCCATGTGATTTCAATGGGGAATTGTATTTTCGAGAAAATTGCTCAAATGCTTTCAAATTGCGAATTGCAGTTGGATATATGTTTTATAGTTATTCTTGTACCAAATTTTAATTAAAAAAAAGTATTCTAAAAATAAAAAATTCAATTTTTCGAAAATCTTGAAATATTTCAGTTTTGAGTGTATTTGAATGGAAAATTTCATTTTTAACAAATGGTTCCAAATTGTGTTTTTTTTATTCAAAAACACATTAAAAATCAAACAAATTTCAAAATTTTGGCAAAAAAAATTATTTTTGAATAGCTCTATGAGAAGTTGAAATTTTGAAACGGAAGCGCTCAGAAACTGTTTTGAGGCTTTATTTTACGTTGCATTGCTTCGATTTTGTGTACTAAAATAATATTTCATGTGCAAATTGATGATCAGAAAGAAATCGGAAGATGACTTTTATTATCCTAGGCTACAAATTAAGGTTAAAATTCGAAAATTGAGAATTGGAAAATTACCTAAGGATTGGCAAGTTTAATGTATATTCAAAGGGATATAAAGATTTTTTTGGCAATAACCGAATTTTGAGAAGTAAAATTTCATTTTAATAACCACTTGAATGTGGAAATCGATTCGGATGACAATTTCTGTTACCCTAGTTGCAAAATGATTGTAAAATTTTGAAAATTCAGAAGTGTGTAATTTTCCATACTGTTAACATGGGAAAAATTTTAAACGAAAGTTTTGAAAGTTCAATTTTTAGGACCAACTTTAGACCCACTTCTTATTTAGTGAGTGTTATAAAATTCGAATAGGAGATTCTCCTATATATGAGCTTCAATATCACAAACCGGAAAAAAATTTGAAAATTTTACTTTTTTAAAAATAATTCATTGAACAGTCCGTCATGTGTTTTCAATGGGGAAATTTTATTTTTGAGAAATTTGCACATTTTGAACCAACTATAGACCCACTTCTTATTTAGTGAGTAATATAAAATTGGAATTGGAGATTCTCCTATATATAAGCTTCAATATCACACACCGGAAAAAATTTTGAAAATTTTACTTTTTGAACAATAATTCATTGAACAGTCCGCCATGTGTTTTCAATGGGGAAATTTTATTTTTTAGAAAATTGCACTTTTTGGAACAACTTTAGACCCACTTCTTATTTAGTAAGTGTTATAAAATTGGAATTGGATATTCTCCTATATATAAGCTTCAATATCACACACGGGAAAAAATTTTGAAAATTTTACTTTTTGAACAATTATTCATTGAATAGTCCACCATGTGTTTTCATTGGGGGAATTTTATTTTTTAGAAAATTGCACTTTTTGGAACAACTTTAGACAAACTTTTTATTTAGTGAGTGTTATAAAATTGAAAATGGAGACTCTCCTATATATGAGCTTCAATATCACAAACCGGAAAAAAATTTGAAAATTTTACTTTTTGAAAAATAATTCATTGAACAGTCCGTCATGTGTTTTCAATGGGGAAATTTTATTTTTGAGAAATTTGCACATTTTGAACCAACTATAGACCCACTTCTTATTTAGTGAGTAATATAAAATTGGAATTGGAGATTCTCCTATATATAAGCTTCAATATCACACACCGGAAAAAATTTTGAAAATTTTACTTTTTGAACAATAATTCATTGAACAGTCCGCCATGTGTTTTCAATGGGGAAATTTTATTTTTTAGAAAATTGCACTTTTTGGAACAACTTTAGACCCACTTCTTATTTAGTAAGTGTTATAAAATTGGAATTGGATATTCTCCTATATATAAGCTTCAATATCACACACGGGAAAAAATTTTGAAAATTTTACTTTTTGAACAATTATTCATTGAATAGTCCACCATGTGTTTTCATTGGGGGAATTTTATTTTTTAGAAAATTGCACTTTTTGGAACAACTTTAGACTAACTTTTTATTTAGTGAGTGTTATAAAATTGAAAATGGAGACTCTCCTATATATGAGCTTCAATATCACAAACCGGAAAAAAATTTGAAAATTTTACTTTTTGAAAAATAATTCATTGAACAGTCCGTCATGTGTTTTCAATGGCGAAATCTTATTTTTGAGAAAATTGCACTTTTTGGAACAACTTTGGACCCACTTCTTATTTAGTGAGTGTTATAAAATTCAAATTCGAGATATATGAGCTTCAATATCACAAACCGGAAAAAATTTTGAAAATTTTACCTTTTGAACAATAATTCATTGAATAGTCCGCCATGTGTTTTCAATGGGGAAATTTTATTTTTGAGAAATTTGCACATTTTGAACCAACTATAGACCCACTTCTTATTTAGTAAGTGTTATAAAATTGGAATTGGAGATTCTCCTATATATAAGCTTCAATACCACACACTTGAAAAAATTTTGAAAATTTTAATTTTTGAACAATTATTCATTGAATAGTCCACCATGTGTTTTCAATGGGGGAATTTTATTTTTTAGAAAATTGCACTTTTTGGAACAACTTTAGATCCATTTTTTATTTAGTGAGTGTTATAAAATTGGAATTGGAGATTCTCCTATATATAAGATTTAATATCACAAACGGGAAAAAATTTTGAAAATTTTCCTTTTTGAACAATTGTTCATTGAATAGTCCACCATGTTATTTCAATGGGGAATTGTATTTTCGAGAAAATTGCTCAAATGCTTTCAAATAGCGAATTGCAGTGGATATATGTTTTATAGTTATTCTTGTACCAAATTTTAATTAAAAAAAAGTATTCTAAAAATAAACAAATTCTATTTTTCGAAAATCATGAAATATTTCAGTTTTGAGTGTATTTGAATTGAAAATTTCATTTTTAACAAATGGTTCCAAATTTTGTTTTTTTATTCAAAAACACATTAAAAATCAAACAAATTTCAAAATTTTAGCAAAAAAAAACTATTTTTGAATAGCTCTATGAGAAGTTGAAATTTTGAAACGAAAACGCTCAGAAACTGTTTTGAGGCTTTATTTCACGTAGCAATGCTTCGTTTTTGTGTACTAAAATAATATTTCATGAGCAAATTGATGATCAGAAAGAAATCGTAAGATGACTTTTATTATCCTAGGTTACAAATTAAGGTTAAAATTCGAAAATTGAAAATTGGAAAATTGCCTAAGGATTGACAAGTTTAATGTATATTCAAAGGGATATAAAGATTTTTTTGGCAATAACCGAATTTTGAGAAGTAAAATTTCATTTTAATAACCACTTGAATGTGGAAATCGATTCGGGTGACAATTTCTGTTACCCTAGTTGCAAAATGATTGTAAAATTTTGAAAATTCAGAAGTGTGTAATTTTCCATACTGTTAACATGGGAAAAACTTTAAACGAAAATTTTGAAAGTTCAATTTTTAGGACCAACTTTAGACCCACTTCTTATTTAGTGAGTGTTATAAAATTCGAATAGGAGATTCTCCTATATATGAGCTTCAATATCACAAACCGGAAAAAATGTTTGAAAATATTCCTTTTTCAAAAATAATTCATTGAACAGTCCGTCATGTGTTTTCAATGGCGAAATCTTATTTTTTAGAAAATTGCACTTTTTGGAACAACTTTAGACCCACTTTTTATTTAGTGAGTGTTATAAAATTGAAATTGGATATTCTCCTATATATAAGCTTCAATATCACAAACGGGAAAAAATTTTGAAAATTTTAATTTTTGAACAATTATTCATTGAATAGTCCGCCATGTGAATTCATTGGGGAATTGTATTTTTGTGAAAATTGCTCAAATGCTTTCAAATTGCGAATTGCAGTTGGATATATGTTATATAGTTATTCTTGTACCAAATTTTAATTAAAAAAAAGTATTCTAAAAATAAAAAATTCAATATTTCGAAAATCTTGAAATATTTCAGTTTTGAGTGTATTTGAATGGAAAATTTCATTTTTAACAAATGGTTCCAAATTGTGTTTTTTTATTCAAAAACACATTAAAAATCAAACAAATTTCAAAATTTTGGCAAAAAAAACTATTTTTGAATAGCTTTATGAGAAGTTGAAATTTTGAAACGAAAGCGCTCAGAAACTGTTTTGAGGCTTTATTTTACGTAGCATTGCTTCGATTTTGTGTACTAAAATAATATTTCATGAGCAAATTGATGATCAGAAAGAAATCGGAAGATTAATGTATTATCCTAGGCTACAAATTAAGGTTAAAATTCGAAAATTGAGAATTGGAAAATTGCCTAAGGATTGGCAAGTTTAATGTATATTCAAAGGGATATAAAGATTTTTTTGGCAATAACCGAATTTTGAGAAGTAAAATTTCATTTTAATAACCACTTGAATGTGGAAATCGATTCGGATGACAATTTCTGTTACCATAGTCGCAAAATGATTGTAAAATTTTGTAAATTCAGAAGTGTGAAATTTTCCATACTGTTAACATGGGAAAAATTTTAAACCAAAATTATGAAAGTTCAATTTTTAGGACCAACTTTAGACCCACTTCTTATTTAGTGATTGTTATAAAATTCGAATAGGAGATTATCCTATATATGAGCTTCAATATCACAAACCGGAAAAAATTTTGAAAATTTTCCTTTTTCAAAAATAATTCATTGAACAGTCCGTTATGTGTTTTCAATGGCGAAATCTTATTTTTGAGAAAATTGCACTTTTTGGAACAACTTTGGACCCATTTCTTATTTAGTGAGTGTTATAAAATTCAAATTCGAGATATATGAGCTTCAATATCACAAACCGGAAAAAATTTTGAAAATTTTACCTTTTGAACAATAATTCATTGAACAGTCCGCCATGTGTTTTCAATGGGGAAATTTTATTTTTGAGAAATTTGCACATTTTGAACCAACTATAGACCCACTTCTTATTTAGTGAGTGTTATAAAATTGGAATTAGAGATTCTCCTATATATAAGCTTCAATATCACATACGGGAAAAAATTATGAAAATTTTAATTTTTGAACAATTATTCATTGAATAGTCCACCATGTGTTTTCAATGGGGGAATTTTATTTTTTAGAAAATTGCACTTTTTGGAACAACTTTAGACCCACTTTTTATTTAGTGAGTGTTATAAAATTGAAAATGGAGATTCTTCTATATATAAGCTTCAATATCACACAATGGAAAAAAATTTGAAAATTTTACTTTTTGAACAATAATTCATTGAACAGTCCGCCATGTGTTTTCAATGGGGAAATTTTATTTTTTAGAAAATTGCACTTTTTGGAACAACTTTAGACCCACTTCTTATTTTGTAAGTGTTATAAAATTGGAATTGGAGATTCTCCTATATATAAGCTTCAATATCACACACGGGAAAAAATTTTGAAAATTTTACTTTTTGAACAATTATTCATTGAATAGTCCACCATGTGTTTTCAATGGGGGAATTTTATTTTTTAGAAAATTGCACTTTTTGGAACAACTTTAGACCCACTTTTTATTTAGTGAGTGTTATAAAATTGAAAATGGAGACTCTCCTATATATAAGCTTCAATATCACAAATGGGAAAAAATTTTGAAAATTTTACTTTTTGAACAATTATTCATTGAATAGTCCGCCATGTGATTTCAATGGTGAATTGTATTTTCAAGAAAATTGCTCAAATGCTTTCAAATTGCGAATTGCAGTTGGATATATGTTTTATAATTATTCTTGTACCAAATTTTAATTAAAAAAAAAGTATTCTAAAAATAAAAAATTCAATTTTTCGAAAATCTTGAAATATTTCAGTTTTGAGTGTATTTGAATGGAAAATTTCATTTTTAACAAATGGTTGCAAATTGTGTTTTTTTATTCAAAAACACATTAAAAATCAAACAAATTTCAAAATTTTAGCAAAAAAAAACTATTTTTGAATAGCTCTATGAGAAGTTGAAATTTTGAAACGAAAGCGCTCAGAAACTGTTTTGAGGCTTTATTTTACGTAGCATTGCTTCGATTTTGTGTACTAAAATAATATTTCATGAGCAAATTGATGATCAGAAAGAAATCGGAAGATTACTTGTATTATCCTAGGCTACAAATTAAGGTTAAAATTCGAAAATTTAGAATTGGAAAATTGCCTAAGGATTGGCAAGTTTAATGTATATTCAAAGGGATATAAAGATTTTTTTGGCAATAACCGAATTTTGAGAAGTAAAATTTCATTTTAATAACCACTTGAATGTGGAAATCGATTCGGATGACAATTTCTGTTACCCTAGTTGCAAAATGATTGTAAAATTTTGAAAATTCAGAAGTGTGTAATTTTCCATACTGTTAACATGGGAAAAATTTTAAACGAAAATTTTGAAAGTTCAATTTTTAGGACCAACTTTAGACCCACTTCTTATTTAGTGAGTGTTATAAAATTCGAATAGGAGATTCTCCTATATATGAGCTTCAATATCACAAACCGGAAAAAAATTTGAAAATTTTACTTTTTGAAAAATAATTCATTGAACAGTCCGTCATGTGTTTTCAATGGGGAAATTTTATTTTTGAGAAATTTGCACATTTTGAACCAACTATAGACCCACTTCTTATTTAGTGAGTGTTATAAAATTGGAATTGGAGATTCTCCTATATATAAGCTTCAATATCACACACCGGAAAAAAATTTGAAAATTTTACTTTTTGAACAATAATTCATTGAATAGTCCACCATGTGTTTTCAATGGGGGAATTTTATTTTTTAGAAAATTGCACTTTTTGGAACAACTTTAGATCCATTTTTTATTTAGTGAGTGTTATAAAATTGGAATTGGAGATTCTCCTATATATAAGATTTAATATCACAAACGGGAAAAAATTTTGAAAATTTTCCTTTTTGAACAATTGTTCATTGAATAGTCCGCCATGTTATTTCAATGGGGAATTGTATTTTCGAGAAAATTGCTCAAATGCTTTCAAATAGCGAACTGCAGTGGATATATGTTTTATAGTTATTCTTGTACCAAATTTTAATTAAAAAAAAGTATTCTAAAAATAAAAAAATTCAATTTTTCGAAAATCATGAAATATTTCAGTTTTGAGTGTATTTGAATTGAAAATTTCATTTTTAACAAATGGTTCCAAATTGTGTTTTTTTATTCAAAAACACATTAAAAATCAAACAAATTTCAAAATTTTAGCAAAAAAAAACTATTTTTGAATAGCTCTATGAGAAGTTGAAATTTTGAAACGAAAACGCTCAGAAACTGTTTTGAGGCTTTATTTCACGTAGCAATGCTTCGTTTTTGTGTACTAAAATAATATTTCATGAGCAAATTGATGATCAGAAAGAAATCGGAAGATGACTTTTATTATCCTAGGCTACAAATTAAGGTTAAAAATCGAAAATTGAGAATTGGAAAATTGCCTAAGGATTGGCAAGTTTAATGTATATTCAAAGGGATATAAAGATTTTTTTGGCAATAACTGAATTTTGAGAAGTAAAATTTCATTTTAATAACCACTTGAATGTGGAAATCGATTCGGGTGACAATTTCTGTTACCCTAGTTGCAAAATGATTGTAAAATTTTGAAAATTTAGAAGTGTGAAATTTTCCATACCGTTAACATGGGGAAAATTTTAAACGAAAATTTTGAAAGTTCAATTTTTAGGACCAACTTTAGACCCACTTCTTATTTAGTGAGTGTTATAAAATTCGAATAGAAGATTCTCCTATATATGAGCTTCAATATCACAAACCGGAAAAAATTTTGAAAATTTTACTTTTTGAAAAATAATTCATTGAACAGTCCGTCATGTGTTTTCCATGGCGAAATATTATTTTTGAGAAAATTGCACTTTTTGGAACAACTTTAGACCCACTTTTTATTTAGTGAGTGTTATAAAATTGAAATTGGATATTCTCCTATATATAAGCTTCAATATCACAAACGGGAAAAAATTTTGAAAATTTTAATTTTTGAACAATTATTCATTGAATAGTCCGCCATGTGAATTCATTGGGGAATTGTATTTTCGAGAAAATTGCTCAAATGCTTTCAAATTGAAATTGCAGTTGGATATATGTTTTATAGTTATTCTTGTACCAAATTTTAATTAAAAAAAAGTATTCTAAAAATAAAAAATTCAATTTTTCGAAAATCTTGAAATATTTCAGTTTGGAGTGTATTTGAATGGAAAATTTCATTTTTAACAAATGGTTCCAAATTGTGTTTTTTTATTCAAAAACACATTAAAAATCAAACAAATTTCAAAATTTTGGCAAAAAAAACTATTTTTGAATAGCTCTATGAGAAGTTGAAATTTTGAAACGAAAGCGCTCAGAAACTGTTTTGAGGCTTTATTTTACGTAGCATTGCTTCGATTTTGTGTACTAAAATAACATTTCATGAGCAAATTGATGATCAGAAAGAAATCGGAAGATGACTTTTATTATCCTAGGCTACAAATTAAGGTTAAAAATCGAAAATTGAGAATTGGAAAATTGCCTAAGGATTGGCAAGTTTAATGTATATTCAAAGGGATATAAAGATTTTTTTGGAGATAACCGAATTTTGAGAAGTAAAATTTCATTTTAATAACCACTTGAATGTGGAAATCGATTCGGATGACAATTTCTGTTACCCTAGTTGCAAAATGATTGTAAAATTTTGAAAATTCAGAAGTGTGTAATTTTCCATACTGTTAACATGGGAAAAACTTTAAACGAAAATTTTGAAAGTTCAATTTTTAGGACCAACTTTAGACCCACTTCTTATTTAGTGAGTGTTATAAAATTCGAATAGGAGATTCTCCTATATATGAGCTTCAATATCACAAACCGGAAAAATTTTGAAATATTCCTTTTTGAAAAATAATTCATTGAACCATCCGTCATGTGTTTTCAATGGGGAAATTTTATTTTTGAGAAATTTGCACATTTTGAACCAACTATAGACCCACTTCTTATTTAGTGAGTGTTATAAAATTGGAATTGGAGATTCTCCTATATATAAGCTTCAATATCACACACCGGAAAAAATTTTGAAAATTTTACTTTTTGAACAATAATTCATTGAACATTCCGCCATGTGTTTTCAATGGGGAAATTTTATTTTTTAGAAAATTGCACTTTTTGGAACAACTTTAGACCCACTTCTTATTTAGTAAGTGTTATAAAATTGGAATTAAAGATTCTCCTCTATATAAGCTTCAATATCACACACGGGAAAAAATTTTGAAAATTTTAATTTTTGAACAATTATTCATTGAATAGTCCACCATGTGTTTTCAATGGGGGAATTTTATTTTTTAGAAAATTGCACTTTTTGGAACAACTTTAGACCCACTTTTTATTTAGTGAGTGTTATAAAATTGAAAATGGAGATTCTCCTATATATAATCTTCAATATCACACAATGGAAAAAATTTTGAAAATTTTACTTTTTGAACAATAATTCATTGAACAGTCCGCCATGTGTTTTCAATGGGGAAATTTTATTTTTTAGAAAATTGCACTTTTGGAACAACTTTAGACCCACTTCTTATTTAGTAAGTGTTATAAAATTGGAATTAGAGATTCTCCTATATATAAGCTTCAATATCACACACGGGAAAAAATTTTGAAAATTTTTATTTTTGAACAATTATTCATTGAACAGTCCGTCATGTGTTTTCAATGGCGAAATCTTATTTTTGAGAAAATTGCACTTTTTGGAACAACTTTAGACCCACTTCTTATTTAGTGAGTGTTATAAAATTCAAATTCGAGATTCTCCTATATATGAGCTTCGATATCACAAACCGGAAAAAATTTTGAAAATTTTACTTTTTGAACAATAATTCATTGAACAGTCCGCCATGTGTTTTCAATGGCGAAATCTTATTTTTTAGAAAATTGCACTTTTTGGAACAATTTTAGACCCACTTCTTATTTAGTGAGTGTTATAAAATTCAAATTCGAGATTCTCCTATATATGAGCTTCAATATCACAAACCGGAAAAAATTTTGAAAATTTTACTTTTTGAACAATAATTCATTGAACAGTCCGCCATGTGTTTTCAATGGAGAAATTTTATTTTTTAGAAAATTGCACTTTTTGGAACAACTTTAAACCCACTTTTTATTTAGTGAGTGTTATAAAATTGAAATTGGATATTCTCCTATATATAAGCTTCAATATAACAAACGGGAAAAAAATTTGAAAATTTTAATTTTTGAACAATTATTCATTGAATAGTCCGCCATGTGATTTCAATGGGGAATTGTATTTTCGAGAAAATTGCTCAAATGCTTTCAAATTGCGAATTGCAGTTGGATATATGTTTTATAGTTATTCTTGTACCAAATTTTAATTAAAAAAAAGTATTCTAAAAATAAAAAATTCAATTTTTCGAAAATCTTGAAATATTTCAGTTTTGAGTGTATTTGAATGGAAAATTTCATTTTTAACAAATGGTTCCAAATTGTGTTTTTTTTATTCAAAAACACATTAAAAATCAAACAAATTTCAAAATTTTGGCAAAAAAAATTATTTTTGAATAGCTCTATGAGAAGTTGAAATTTTGAAACGGAAGCGCTCAGAAACTGTTTTGAGGCTTTATTTTACGTTGCATTGCTTCGATTTTGTGTACTAAAATAATATTTCATGTGCAAATTGATGATCAGAAAGAAATCGGAAGATGACTTTTATTATCCTAGGCTACAAATTAAGGTTAAAATTCGAAAATTGAGAATTGGAAAATTACCTAAGGATTGGCAAGTTTAATGTATATTCAAAGGGATATAAAGATTTTTTTGGCAATAACCGAATTTTGAGAAGTAAAATTTCATTTTAATAACCACTTGAATGTGGAAATCGATTCGGATGACAATTTCTGTTACCCTAGTTGCAAAATGATTGTAAAATTTTGAAAATTCAGAAGTGTGTAATTTTCCATACTGTTAACATGGGAAAAATTTTAAACGAAAGTTTTGAAAGTTCAATTTTTAGGACCAACTTTAGACCCACTTCTTATTTAGTGAGTGTTATAAAATTCGAATAGGAGATTCTCCTATATATGAGCTTCAATATCACAAACCGGAAAAAAATTTGAAAATTTTACTTTTTTAAAAATAATTCATTGAACAGTCCGTCATGTGTTTTCAATGGGGAAATTTTATTTTTGAGAAATTTGCACATTTTGAACCAACTATAGACCCACTTCTTATTTAGTGAGTAATATAAAATTGGAATTGGAGATTCTCCTATATATAAGCTTCAATATCACACACCGGAAAAAATTTTGAAAATTTTACTTTTTGAACAATAATTCATTGAACAGTCCGCCATGTGTTTTCAATGGGGAAATTTTATTTTTTAGAAAATTGCACTTTTTGGAACAACTTTAGACCCACTTCTTATTTAGTAAGTGTTATAAAATTGGAATTGGATATTCTCCTATATATAAGCTTCAATATCACACACGGGAAAAAATTTTGAAAATTTTTATTTTTGAACAATTATTCATTGAACAGTCCGTCATGTGTTTTCAATGAGGAAATCTTATTTTTGAGAAAATTGCACTTTTTGGAACAACTTTAGACCCACTTCTTATTTAGTGAGTGTTATAAAATTCAAATTCGAGATTCTCCTATATATGAGCTTCGATATCACAAACCGGAAAAAATTTTGAAAATTTTACTTTTTGAACAATAATTCATTGAACAGTCCGCCATGTGTTTTCAATGGCGAAATCTTATTTTTTAGAAAATTGCACTTTTTGGAACAATTTTAGACCCACTTCTTATTTAGTGAGTGTTATAAAATTCAAATTCGAGATTCTCCTATATATGAGCTTCAATATCACAAACCGGAAAAAATTTTGAAAATTTTACTTTTTGAACAATAATTCATTGAACAGTCCGCCATGTGTTTTCAATGGAGAAATTTTATTTTTTAGAAAATTGCACTTTTTGGAACAACTTTAAACCCACTTTTTATTTAGTGAGTGTTATAAAATTGAAATTGGATATTCTCCTATATATAAGCTTCAATATAACAAACGGGAAAAAAATTTGAAAATTTTAATTTTTGAACAATTATTCATTGAATAGTCCGCCATGTGATTTCAATGGGGAATTGTATTTTCGAGAAAATTGCTCAAATGCTTTCAAATTGCGAATTGCAGTTGGATATATGTTTTATAGTTATTCTTGTACCAAATTTTAATTAAAAAAAAGTATTCTAAAAATAAAAAATTCAATTTTTCGAAAATCTTGAAATATTTCAGTTTTGAGTGTATTTGAATGGAAAATTTCATTTTTAACAAATGGTTCCAAATTGTGTTTTTTTTATTCAAAAACACATTAAAAATCAAACAAATTTCAAAATTTTGGCAAAAAAAATTATTTTTGAATAGCTCTATGAGAAGTTGAAATTTTGAAACGGAAGCGCTCAGAAACTGTTTTGAGGCTTTATTTTACGTTGCATTGCTTCGATTTTGTGTACTAAAATAATATTTCATGTGCAAATTGATGATCAGAAAGAAATCGGAAGATGACTTTTATTATCCTAGGCTACAAATTAAGGTTAAAATTCGAAAATTGAGAATTGGAAAATTACCTAAGGATTGGCAAGTTTAATGTATATTCAAAGGGATATAAAGATTTTTTTGGCAATAACCGAATTTTGAGAAGTAAAATTTCATTTTAATAACCACTTGAATGTGGAAATCGATTCGGATGACAATTTCTGTTACCCTAGTTGCAAAATGATTGTAAAATTTTGAAAATTCAGAAGTGTGTAATTTTCCATACTGTTAACATGGGAAAAATTTTAAACGAAAGTTTTGAAAGTTCAATTTTTAGGACCAACTTTAGACCCACTTCTTATTTAGTGAGTGTTATAAAATTCGAATAGGAGATTCTCCTATATATGAGCTTCAATATCACAAACCGGAAAAAAATTTGAAAATTTTACTTTTTTAAAAATAATTCATTGAACAGTCCGTCATGTGTTTTCAATGGGGAAATTTTATTTTTGAGAAATTTGCACATTTTGAACCAACTATAGACCCACTTCTTATTTAGTGAGTAATATAAAATTGGAATTGGAGATTCTCCTATATATAAGCTTCAATATCACACACCGGAAAAAATTTTGAAAATTTTACTTTTTGAACAATAATTCATTGAACAGTCCGCCATGTGTTTTCAATGGGGAAATTTTATTTTTTAGAAAATTGCACTTTTTGGAACAACTTTAGACCCACTTCTTATTTAGTAAGTGTTATAAAATTGGAATTGGATATTCTCCTATATATAAGCTTCAATATCACACACGGGAAAAAATTTTGAAAATTTTACTTTTTGAACAATTATTCATTGAATAGTCCACCATGTGTTTTCATTGGGGGAATTTTATTTTTTAGAAAATTGCACTTTTTGGAACAACTTTAGACAAACTTTTTATTTAGTGAGTGTTATAAAATTGAAAATGGAGATTCTCCTATATATAATCTTCAATATCACACAATGGAAAAAATTTTGAAAATTTTACTTTTTGAACAATAATTCATTGAACAGTCCGCCATGTGTTTTCAATGGGGAAATTTTATTTTTTAGAAAATTGCACTTTTGGAACAACTTTAGACCCACTTCTTATTTAGTAAGTGTTATAAAATTGGAATTAGAGATTCTCCTATATATAAGCTTCAATATCACACACGGGAAAAAATTTTGAAAATTTTTATTTTTGAACAATTATTCATTGAACAGTCCGTCATGTGTTTTCAATGGCGAAATCTTATTTTTGAGAAAATTGCACTTTTTGGAACAACTTTAGACCCACTTCTTATTTAGTGAGTGTTATAAAATTCAAATTCGAGATTCTCCTATATATGAGCTTCGATATCACAAACCGGAAAAAATTTTGAAAATTTTACTTTTTGAACAATAATTCATTGAACAGTCCGCCATGTGTTTTCAATGGCGAAATCTTATTTTTTAGAAAATTGCACTTTTTGGAACAATTTTAGACCCACTTCTTATTTAGTGAGTGTTATAAAATTCAAATTCGAGATTCTCCTATATATGAGCTTCAATATCACAAACCGGAAAAAATTTTGAAAATTTTACTTTTTGAACAATAATTCATTGAACAGTCCGCCATGTGTTTTCAATGGAGAAATTTTATTTTTTAGAAAATTGCACTTTTTGGAACAACTTTAAACCCACTTTTTATTTAGTGAGTGTTATAAAATTGAAATTGGATATTCTCCTATATATAAGCTTCAATATAACAAACGGGAAAAAAATTTGAAAATTTTAATTTTTGAACAATTATTCATTGAATAGTCCGCCATGTGATTTCAATGGGGAATTGTATTTTCGAGAAAATTGCTCAAATGCTTTCAAATTGCGAATTGCAGTTGGATATATGTTTTATAGTTATTCTTGTACCAAATTTTAATTAAAAAAAAGTATTCTAAAAATAAAAAATTCAATTTTTCGAAAATCTTGAAATATTTCAGTTTTGAGTGTATTTGAATGGAAAATTTCATTTTTAACAAATGGTTCCAAATTGTGTTTTTTTTATTCAAAAACACATTAAAAATCAAACAAATTTCAAAATTTTGGCAAAAAAAATTATTTTTGAATAGCTCTATGAGAAGTTGAAATTTTGAAACGGAAGCGCTCAGAAACTGTTTTGAGGCTTTATTTTACGTTGCATTGCTTCGATTTTGTGTACTAAAATAATATTTCATGTGCAAATTGATGATCAGAAAGAAATCGGAAGATGACTTTTATTATCCTAGGCTACAAATTAAGGTTAAAATTCGAAAATTGAGAATTGAAAAATTACCTAAGGATTGGCAAGTTTAATGTATATTCAAAGGGATATAAAGATTTTTTTGGCAATAACCGAATTTTGAGAAGTAAAATTTCATTTTAATAACCACTTGAATGTGGAAATCGATTCGGATGACAATTTCTGTTACCCTAGTTGCAAAATGATTGTAAAATTTTGAAAATTCAGAAGTGTGTAATTTTCCATACTGTTAACATGGGAAAAATTTTAAACGAAAGTTTTGAAAGTTCAATTTTTAGGACCAACTTTAGACCCACTTCTTATTTAGTGAGTGTTATAAAATTCGAATAGGAGATTCTCCTATATATGAGCTTCAATATCACAAACCGGAAAAAAATTTGAAAATTTTACTTTTTTAAAAATAATTCATTGAACAGTCCGTCATGTGTTTTCAATGGGGAAATTTTATTTTTGAGAAATTTGCACATTTTGAACCAACTATAGACCCACTTCTTATTTAGTGAGTAATATAAAATTGGAATTGGAGATTCTCCTATATATAAGCTTCAATATCACACACCGGAAAAAATTTTGAAAATTTTACTTTTTGAACAATAATTCATTGAACAGTCCGCCATGTGTTTTCAATGGGGAAATTTTATTTTTTAGAAAATTGCACTTTTTGGAACAACTTTAGACCCACTTCTTATTTAGTAAGTGTTATAAAATTGGAATTGGATATTCTCCTATATATAAGCTTCAATATCACACACGGGAAAAAATTTTGAAAATTTTTATTTTTGAACAATTATTCATTGAACAGTCCGTCATGTGTTTTCAATGGCGAAATCTTATTTTTGAGAAAATTGCACTTTTTGGAACAACTTTAGACCCACTTCTTATTTAGTGAGTGTTATAAAATTCAAATTCGAGATTCTCCTATATATGAGCTTCGATATCACAAACCGGAAAAAATTTTGAAAATTTTACTTTTTGAACAATAATTCATTGAACAGTCCGCCATGTGTTTTCAATGGCGAAATCTTATTTTTTAGAAAATTGCACTTTTTGGAACAATTTTAGACCCACTTCTTATTTAGTGAGTGTTATAAAATTCAAATTCGAGATTCTCCTATATATGAGCTTCAATATCACAAACCGGAAAAAATTTTGAAAATTTTACTTTTTGAACAATAATTCATTGAACAGTCCGCCATGTGTTTTCAATGGAGAAATTTTATTTTTTAGAAAATTGCACTTTTTGGAACAACTTTAAACCCACTTTTTATTTAGTGAGTGTTATAAAATTGAAATTGGATATTCTCCTATATATAAGCTTCAATATAACAAACGGGAAAAAAATTTGAAAATTTTAATTTTTGAACAATTATTCATTGAATAGTCCG
This sequence comes from Linyphia triangularis, assembly GCA_963978545.1. NCBI lineage: Eukaryota > Metazoa > Arthropoda > Arachnida > Araneae > Linyphiidae > Linyphia > Linyphia triangularis. The sequence continues at coordinate 467,397 of CAXBTE010000002.1, read as the reverse complement.
CCATGTGATTTCAATGGGGAATTGTATTTTCGAGAAAATTGCTCAAATGCTTTCAAATTGCGAATTGCAGTTGGATATATGTTTTATAGTTATTCTTGTACCAAATTTTAATTAAAAAAAAGTATTCTAAAAATAAAAAATTCAATTTTTCGAAAATCTTGAAATATTTCAGTTTTGAGTGTATTTGAATGGAAAATTTCATTTTTAACAAATGGTTCCAAATTGTGTTTTTTTTATTCAAAAACACATTAAAAATCAAACAAATTTCAAAATTTTGGCAAAAAAAATTATTTTTGAATAGCTCTATGAGAAGTTGAAATTTTGAAACGGAAGCGCTCAGAAACTGTTTTGAGGCTTTATTTTACGTTGCATTGCTTCGATTTTGTGTACTAAAATAATATTTCATGTGCAAATTGATGATCAGAAAGAAATCGGAAGATGACTTTTATTATCCTAGGCTACAAATTAAGGTTAAAATTCGAAAATTGAGAATTGGAAAATTACCTAAGGATTGGCAAGTTTAATGTATATTCAAAGGGATATAAAGATTTTTTTGGCAATAACCGAATTTTGAGAAGTAAAATTTCATTTTAATAACCACTTGAATGTGGAAATCGATTCGGATGACAATTTCTGTTACCCTAGTTGCAAAATGATTGTAAAATTTTGAAAATTCAGAAGTGTGTAATTTTCCATACTGTTAACATGGGAAAAATTTTAAACGAAAGTTTTGAAAGTTCAATTTTTAGGACCAACTTTAGACCCACTTCTTATTTAGTGAGTGTTATAAAATTCGAATAGGAGATTCTCCTATATATGAGCTTCAATATCACAAACCGGAAAAAAATTTGAAAATTTTACTTTTTTAAAAATAATTCATTGAACAGTCCGTCATGTGTTTTCAATGGGGAAATTTTATTTTTGAGAAATTTGCACATTTTGAACCAACTATAGACCCACTTCTTATTTAGTGAGTAATATAAAATTGGAATTGGAGATTCTCCTATATATAAGCTTCAATATCACACACCGGAAAAAATTTTGAAAATTTTACTTTTTGAACAATAATTCATTGAACAGTCCGCCATGTGTTTTCAATGGGGAAATTTTATTTTTTAGAAAATTGCACTTTTTGGAACAACTTTAGACCCACTTCTTATTTAGTAAGTGTTATAAAATTGGAATTGGATATTCTCCTATATATAAGCTTCAATATCACACACGGGAAAAAATTTTGAAAATTTTACTTTTTGAACAATTATTCATTGAATAGTCCACCATGTGTTTTCATTGGGGGAATTTTATTTTTTAGAAAATTGCACTTTTTGGAACAACTTTAGACAAACTTTTTATTTAGTGAGTGTTATAAAATTGAAAATGGAGACTCTCCTATATATGAGCTTCAATATCACAAACCGGAAAAAAATTTGAAAATTTTACTTTTTGAAAAATAATTCATTGAACAGTCCGTCATGTGTTTTCAATGGCGAAATCTTATTTTTGAGAAAATTGCACTTTTTGGAACAACTTTGGACCCACTTCTTATTTAGTGAGTGTTATAAAATTCAAATTCGAGATATATGAGCTTCAATATCACAAACCGGAAAAAATTTTGAAAATTTTACCTTTTGAACAATAATTCATTGAATAGTCCGCCATGTGTTTTCAATGGGGAAATTTTATTTTTGAGAAATTTGCACATTTTGAACCAACTATAGACCCACTTCTTATTTAGTAAGTGTTATAAAATTGGAATTGGAGATTCTCCTATATATAAGCTTCAATACCACACACTTGAAAAAATTTTGAAAATTTTAATTTTTGAACAATTATTCATTGAATAGTCCACCATGTGTTTTCAATGGGGGAATTTTATTTTTTAGAAAATTGCACTTTTTGGAACAACTTTAGATCCATTTTTTATTTAGTGAGTGTTATAAAATTGGAATTGGAGATTCTCCTATATATAAGATTTAATATCACAAACGGGAAAAAATTTTGAAAATTTTCCTTTTTGAACAATTGTTCATTGAATAGTCCACCATGTTATTTCAATGGGGAATTGTATTTTCGAGAAAATTGCTCAAATGCTTTCAAATAGCGAATTGCAGTGGATATATGTTTTATAGTTATTCTTGTACCAAATTTTAATTAAAAAAAAGTATTCTAAAAATAAACAAATTCTATTTTTCGAAAATCATGAAATATTTCAGTTTTGAGTGTATTTGAATTGAAAATTTCATTTTTAACAAATGGTTCCAAATTTTGTTTTTTTATTCAAAAACACATTAAAAATCAAACAAATTTCAAAATTTTAGCAAAAAAAAACTATTTTTGAATAGCTCTATGAGAAGTTGAAATTTTGAAACGAAAACGCTCAGAAACTGTTTTGAGGCTTTATTTCACGTAGCAATGCTTCGTTTTTGTGTACTAAAATAATATTTCATGAGCAAATTGATGATCAGAAAGAAATCGTAAGATGACTTTTATTATCCTAGGTTACAAATTAAGGTTAAAATTCGAAAATTGAAAATTGGAAAATTGCCTAAGGATTGACAAGTTTAATGTATATTCAAAGGGATATAAAGATTTTTTTGGCAATAACCGAATTTTGAGAAGTAAAATTTCATTTTAATAACCACTTGAATGTGGAAATCGATTCGGGTGACAATTTCTGTTACCCTAGTTGCAAAATGATTGTAAAATTTTGAAAATTCAGAAGTGTGTAATTTTCCATACTGTTAACATGGGAAAAACTTTAAACGAAAATTTTGAAAGTTCAATTTTTAGGACCAACTTTAGACCCACTTCTTATTTAGTGAGTGTTATAAAATTCGAATAGGAGATTCTCCTATATATGAGCTTCAATATCACAAACCCGAAAAAATGTTTGAAAATATTCCTTTTTCAAAAATAATTCATTGAACAGTCCGTCATGTGTTTTCAATGGCGAAATCTTATTTTTTAGAAAATTGCACTTTTTGGAACAACTTTAGACCCACTTTTTATTTAGTGAGTGTTATAAAATTGAAATTGGATATTCTCCTATATATAAGCTTCAATATCACAAACGGGAAAAAATTTTGAAAATTTTAATTTTTGAACAATTATTCATTGAATAGTCCGCCATGTGAATTCATTGGGGAATTGTATTTTTGTGAAAATTGCTCAAATGCTTTCAAATTGCGAATTGCAGTTGGATATATGTTATATAGTTATTCTTGTACCAAATTTTAATTAAAAAAAAGTATTCTAAAAATAAAAAATTCAATATTTCGAAAATCTTGAAATATTTCAGTTTTGAGTGTATTTGAATGGAAAATTTCATTTTTAACAAATGGTTCCAAATTGTGTTTTTTTATTCAAAAACACATTAAAAATCAAACAAATTTCAAAATTTTGGCAAAAAAAACTATTTTTGAATAGCTCTATGAGAAGTTGAAATTTTGAAACGAAAGCGCTCAGAAACTGTTTTGAGGCTTTATTTTACGTAGCATTGCTTCGATTTTGTGTACTAAAATAATATTTCATGAGCAAATTGATGATCAGAAAGAAATCGGAAGATTAATGTATTATCCTAGGCTACAAATTAAGGTTAAAATTCGAAAATTGAGAATTGGAAAATTGCCTAAGGATTGGCAAGTTTAATGTATATTCAAAGGGATATAAAGATTTTTTTGGCAATAACCGAATTTTGAGAAGTAAAATTTCATTTTAATAACCACTTGAATGTGGAAATCGATTCGGATGACAATTTCTGTTACCATAGTCGCAAAATGATTGTAAAATTTTGTAAATTCAGAAGTGTGAAATTTTCCATACTGTTAACATGGGAAAAATTTTAAACCAAAATTATGAAAGTTCAATTTTTAGGACCAACTTTAGACCCACTTCTTATTTAGTGATTGTTATAAAATTCGAATAGGAGATTATCCTATATATGAGCTTCAATATCACAAACCGGAAAAAATTTTGAAAATTTTCCTTTTTCAAAAATAATTCATTGAACAGTCCGTTATGTGTTTTCAATGGCGAAATCTTATTTTTGAGAAAATTGCACTTTTTGGAACAACTTTGGACCCATTTCTTATTTAGTGAGTGTTATAAAATTCAAATTCGAGATATATGAGCTTCAATATCACAAACCGGAAAAAATTTTGAAAATTTTACCTTTTGAACAATAATTCATTGAACAGTCCGCCATGTGTTTTCAATGGGGAAATTTTATTTTTGAGAAATTTGCACATTTTGAACCAACTATAGACCCACTTCTTATTTAGTGAGTGTTATAAAATTGGAATTAGAGATTCTCCTATATATAAGCTTCAATATCACATACGGGAAAAAATTATGAAAATTTTAATTTTTGAACAATTATTCATTGAATAGTCCACCATGTGTTTTCAATGGGGGAATTTTATTTTTTAGAAAATTGCACTTTTTGGAACAACTTTAGACCCACTTTTTATTTAGTGAGTGTTATAAAATTGAAAATGGAGATTCTCCTATATATAAGCTTCAATATCACACAATGGAAAAAAATTTGAAAATTTTACTTTTTGAACAATAATTCATTGAACAGTCCGCCATGTGTTTTCAATGGGGAAATTTTATTTTTTAGAAAATTGCACTTTTTGGAACAACTTTAGACCCACTTCTTATTTTGTAAGTGTTATAAAATTGGAATTGGAGATTCTCCTATATATAAGCTTCAATATCACACACGGGAAAAAATTTTGAAAATTTTACTTTTTGAACAATTATTCATTGAATAGTCCACCATGTGTTTTCAATGGGGGAATTTTATTTTTTAGAAAATTGCACTTTTTGGAACAACTTTAGACCCACTTTTTATTTAGTGAGTGTTATAAAATTGAAAATGGAGACTCTCCTATATATAAGCTTCAATATCACAAATGGGAAAAAATTTTGAAAATTTTACTTTTTGAACAATTATTCATTGAATAGTCCGCCATGTGATTTCAATGGTGAATTGTATTTTCAAGAAAATTGCTCAAATGCTTTCAAATTGCGAATTGCAGTTGGATATATGTTTTATAATTATTCTTGTACCAAATTTTAATTAAAAAAAAAGTATTCTAAAAATAAAAAATTCAATTTTTCGAAAATCTTGAAATATTTCAGTTTTGAGTGTATTTGAATGGAAAATTTCATTTTTAACAAATGGTTGCAAATTGTGTTTTTTTATTCAAAAACACATTAAAAATCAAACAAATTTCAAAATTTTAGCAAAAAAAAACTATTTTTGAATAGCTCTATGAGAAGTTGAAATTTTGAAACGAAAGCGCTCAGAAACTGTTTTGAGGCTTTATTTTACGTAGCATTGCTTCGATTTTGTGTACTAAAATAATATTTCATGAGCAAATTGATGATCAGAAAGAAATCGGAAGATTACTTGTATTATCCTAGGCTACAAATTAAGGTTAAAATTCGAAAATTTAGAATTGGAAAATTGCCTAAGGATTGGCAAGTTTAATGTATATTCAAAGGGATATAAAGATTTTTTTGGCAATAACCGAATTTTGAGAAGTAAAATTTCATTTTAATAACCACTTGAATGTGGAAATCGATTCGGATGACAATTTCTGTTACCCTAGTTGCAAAATGATTGTAAAATTTTGAAAATTCAGAAGTGTGTAATTTTCCATACTGTTAACATGGGAAAAATTTTAAACGAAAATTTTGAAAGTTCAATTTTTAGGACCAACTTTAGACCCACTTCTTATTTAGTGAGTGTTATAAAATTCGAATAGGAGATTCTCCTATATATGAGCTTCAATATCACAAACCGGAAAAAAATTTGAAAATTTTACTTTTTGAAAAATAATTCATTGAACAGTCCGTCATGTGTTTTCAATGGGGAAATTTTATTTTTGAGAAATTTGCACATTTTGAACCAACTATAGACCCACTTCTTATTTAGTGAGTGTTATAAAATTGGAATTGGAGATTCTCCTATATATAAGCTTCAATATCACACACCGGAAAAAAATTTGAAAATTTTACTTTTTGAACAATAATTCATTGAATAGTCCACCATGTGTTTTCAATGGGGGAATTTTATTTTTTAGAAAATTGCACTTTTTGGAACAACTTTAGATCCATTTTTTATTTAGTGAGTGTTATAAAATTGGAATTGGAGATTCTCCTATATATAAGCTTCAATACCACACACTGGAAAAAATTTTGAAAATTTTAATTTTTGAACAATTATTCATTGAATAGTCCACCATGTGTTTTCAATGGGGGAATTTTATTTTTTAGAAAATTGCACTTTTTGGAACAACTTTAGATCCATTTTTTATTTAGTGAGTGTTATAAAATTGGAATTGGAGATTCTCCTATATATAAGATTTAATATCACAAACGGGAAAAAATTTTGAAAATTTTCCTTTTTGAACAATTGTTCATTGAATAGTCCGCCATGTTATTTCAATGGGGAATTGTATTTTCGAGAAAATTGCTCAAATGCTTTCAAATAGCGAACTGCAGTGGATATATGTTTTATAGTTATTCTTGTACCAAATTTTAATTAAAAAAAAGTATTCTAAAAATAAAAAAATTCAATTTTTCGAAAATCATGAAATATTTCAGTTTTGAGTGTATTTGAATTGAAAATTTCATTTTTAACAAATGGTTCCAAATTGTGTTTTTTTATTCAAAAACACATTAAAAATCAAACAAATTTCAAAATTTTAGCAAAAAAAAACTATTTTTGAATAGCTCTATGAGAAGTTGAAATTTTGAAACGAAAACGCTCAGAAACTGTTTTGAGGCTTTATTTCACGTAGCAATGCTTCGTTTTTGTGTACTAAAATAATATTTCATGAGCAAATTGATGATCAGAAAGAAATCGGAAGATGACTTTTATTATCCTAGGCTACAAATTAAGGTTAAAATTCGAAAATTGAAAATTGGAAAATTGCCTAAGGATTGACAAGTTTAATGTATATTCAAAGGGATATAAAGATTTTTTTGGCAATAACTGAATTTTGAGAAGTAAAATTTCATTTTAATAACCACTTGAATGTGGAAATAGATTCGGGTGACAATTTCTGTTACCCTAGTTGCAAAATGATTGTAAAATTTTGAAAATTTAGAAGTGTGAAATTTTCCATACCGTTAACATGGGGAAAATTTTAAACGAAAATTTTGAAAGTTCAATTTTTAGGACCAACTTTAGACCCACTTCTTATTTAGTGAGTGTTATAAAATTCGAATAGAAGATTCTCCTATATATGAGCTTCAATATCACAAACCGGAAAAAATTTTGAAAATTTTACTTTTTGAAAAATAATTCATTGAACAGTCCGTCATGTGTTTTCCATGGCGAAATATTATTTTTAAAAAAATTGCACTTTTTGGAACAACTTTAGACCCACTTTTTATTTAGTGAGTGTTATAAAATTGAAATTGGATATTCTCCTATATATAAACTTCAATATCACAAACGGGAAAAAATTTTGAAAATTTTAATTTTTGAACAATTATTCATTGAATAGTCCGCCATGTGAATTCATTGGGGAATTGTATTTTCGAGAAAATTGCTCAAATGCTTTCAAATTGAAATTGCAGTTGGATATATGTTTTATAGTTATTCTTGTACCAAATTTTAATTAAAAAAAAGTATTCTAAAAATAAAAAATTCAATTTTTCGAAAATCTTGAAATATTTCAGTTTGGAGTGTATTTGAATGGAAAATTTCATTTTTAACAAATGGTTCCAAATTGTGTTTTTTTATTCAAAAACACATTAAAAATCAAACAAATTTCAAAATTTTGGCAAAAAAAAACAAACTATTTTTGAATAGCTCTATGAGAAGTTGAAATTTTGAAACGAAAGCGCTCAGAAACTGTTTTGAGGCTTTATTTTACGTAGCATTGCTTCGATTTTGTGTACTAAAATAATATTTCATGAGCAAATTGATGATCAGAAAGAAATCGGAAGATTACTTGTATTATCCTAGGCTACAAATTAAGGTTAAAATTCGAAAATTGAGAATTGGAAAATTGCCTAAGGATTGGCAAGTTTAATGTATATTCAAAGGGATATAAAGATTTTTTTGGCAATAACCGAATTTTGAGAAGTAAAATTTCATTTTAATAACCACTTGAATGTGGAAATCGATTCGGATGACAATTTCTGTTACCATAGTCGCAAAATGATTGTAAAATTTTGAAAATTCAGAAGTGTGAAATTTTCCATACTGTTAACATGGGAAAAATTTTAAACCAAAATTATGAAAGTTCAATTTTTAGGACCAACTTTAGACCCACTTCTTATTTAGTGATTGTTATAAAATTCGAATAGGAGATTCTCCTATATATGAGCTTCAATATCACAAACCGGAAAAAATTTTGAAAATTTTCCTTTTTCAAAAATAATTCATTGAACAGTCCGTCATGTGTTTTCAATGGCGAAATCTTATTTTTGAGAAAATTGCAATTTTTGGAACAACTTTGGACCCACTTCTTATTTAGTGAGTGTTATAAAATTCAAATTCGAGATATATGAGCTTCAATATCACAAACCGGAAAAAATTTTGAAAATTTTACCTTTTGAACAATAATTCATTGAACAGTCCGCCATGTGTTTTCAATGGGGAAATTTTATTTTTGAGAAATTTGCACATTTTGAACCAACTATAGACCCACTTCTTATTTAGTGAGTGTTATAAAATTGAAAATGGAGATTCTCCTATATATAAGCTTCAATATCACACAATGGAAAAAAATTTGAAAATTTTACTTTTTGAACAATAATTCATTGAACAGTCCGCCATGTGTTTTCAATGGGGAAATTTTATTTTTTAGAAAATTGCACTTTTTGGAACAACTTTAGATCCACTTCTTATTTAGTAAGTGTTATAAAATTGGAATTAGAGATTCTCCTATATATAAGCTTCAATATCACACACGGGAAAAAATTTTGAAAATTTTAATTTTTGAACAATTATTCATTGAAGAGTCCACCATGTGTTTTCAATGGGCGAATTTTATTTTTTAGAAAATTGCACTTTTTGGAACAACTTTAGACCCACTTTTTATTTAGTGAGTGTTATAAAATTGAAAATGGAGACTCACCTATATATAAGCTTCAATATCACAAACGGGAAAAAATTTTGAAAATTTTACTTTTTGAACAATAATTCATTGAACAGTCCGCCATGTGTTTTCAATGGGGAAATTTTATTTTTTAGAAAATTGCACTTTTTGGAACAACTTTAGACCTACTTTTTATTTAGTGAGTGTTAGAAAATTGAAAATGGAGACTCTCCTATATATAAGCTTCAATATCACAAATGGGAAAAAATTTTGAAAATTTTACTTTTTGAACAATTATTCATTGAATTGTCCGCCATGTGATTTCAATGGTGAATTGTATTTTCAAGAAAATTGCTCAAATGCTTTCAAATTGCGAATTGCAGTTGGATATATGTTTTATAATTATTCTTGTACCAAATTTTAATTAAAAAAAAAGTATTCTAAAAATAAAAAATTCAATTTTTCGAAAATCTTGAAATATTTCAGTTTTGAGTGTATTTGAATGGAAAATTTCATTTTTAAGAAATGGTTCCATATTGTGTTTTTTTATTCAAAAACACATTAAAAATCAAACAAATTTCAAAATTTTGGCAAAAAAAACAAACTATTTTTGAATAGCTCTATGAGAAGTTGAAATTTTGAAACGAAAGCGCTCAGAAACTGTTTTGAGGCTTTATTTTACGTAGCATTGCTTCGATTTTGTGTACTAAAATAATATTTCATGAGCAAATTGATGATCAGAAAGAAATCGGAAGATTACTTGTATTATCCTAGGCTACAAATTAAGGTTAAAATCGAAAATTGAGAATTGGAAAATTGCCTAAGGATTGGCAAGTTTAATGTATATTCAAAGGGATATAAAGATTTTTTTGGCAATAACCGAATTTTGAGAAGTAAAATTTCATTTTAATAACCACTTGAATGTGGAAATCGATTCGGATGGCAATTTCTGTTACCCTAGTTGCAAAATGATTGTAAAATTTTGAAAATTCAGAAGTGTGTAATTTTCCATACTGTTAACATGGGAAAAATTTTAAACGAAAATTTTGAAAGTTCAATTTTTAGGACCAACTTTAGACCCACTTCTTATTTAGTGAGTGTTATAAAATTCGAATAGGAGATTCTCCTATATATGAGCTTCAATATCACAAACCGGAAAAAATTTTGAAAATTTTACTTTTTGAAAAATAATTCATTGAACAGTCCTTCATGTGTTTTCAATGGGGAAATTTTATTTTTGAGAAATTTGCACATTTTGAACCAACTATAGACCCACTTCTTATTTAGTGAGTGTTATAAAATTGGAATTGGAGATTCTCCTATATATAAGCTTCAATATCACACACCGGAAAAAATTTTGAAAATTTTACTTTTTGAACAATAATTCATTGAACAGTCCGCCATGTGTTTTCAATGGGGAAATTTTATTTTTTAGAAAATTGCACTTTTTGGAACATTTTAGACCCACTTTTTATTTAGTGAGTGTTATAAAATCGAAAATGGAGACTCTCCTATATATAAGCTTCAATATCACAAACGGGAAAAAATTTTGAAAATTTTACTTTTTGAACAATTATTCATTGAATAGTCCGCCATGTGATTTCAATGGGGAATTGTATTTTCAAGAAAATTGCTCAAATGCTTTCAAATTGCGAATTGCAGTTGGATATATGTTATATAGTTATTCTTGTACCAAATTTTAATTAAAAAAAAGTATTCTAAAAATAAAAAATTCAATATTTCGAAAATCTTGAAATATTTCAGTTTTGAGTGTATTTGAATGGAAAATTTCATTTTTAACAAATGGTTCCAAATTGTGTTTTTTTATTCAAAAACACATTAAAAATCAAACAAATTTCAAAATTTTGGCAAAAAAAACTATTTTTGAATAGCTCTATGAGAAGTTGAAATTTTGAAACGAAAGCGCTCAGAAACTGTTTTGAGGCTTTATTTTACGTAGCATTGCTTCGATTTTGTGTACTAAAATAATATTTCATGAGCAAATTGATGATCAGAAAGAAATCGGAAGATTACTTGTATTATCCTAGGCTACAAATTAAGGTTAAAATTCGAAAATTTAGAATTGGAAAATTGCCTAAGGATTGGCAAGTTTAATGTATATTCAAAGGGATATAAACATTTTTTTGGCAATAACCGAATTTTGAGAAGTAAAATTTCATTTTAATAACCACTTGAATGTGGAAATCGATTCGGATGACAATTTCTGTTACCCTAGTTGCAAAATGATTGTAAAATTTTGAAAATTCAGAAGTGTGTAATTTTCCATACTGTTAAAATGGGAAAAATTTTAAACGAAAATTTTGAAAGTTCAATTTTTAGGACCAACTTTAGACCCACTTCTTATTTAGTGAGTGTTATAAAATTCGAATAGGAGATTCTCCTATATATGAGCTTCAATATCACAAACCGGAAAAAATTTTGAAAATTTTACTTTTTGAAAAATAATTCATTGAACAGACCGTCATGTGTTTTCAATGGGGAAATTTTATTTTTGAGAAATTTGCACATTTTGAACCAAATATAGTCCCACTTCTTATTTAGTAAGTGTTATAAAATTGGAATTGGAGATTCTCCTATATATAAGCTTCAATATCACACACGGGAAAAAATTTTGAAAATTTTACTTTTTGAACAATTATTCATTGAATAGTCCACCATGTGTTTTCAATGGGGGAATTTTATTTTTTAGAAAATTGCACTTTATGGAACAACTTTAGACCCACTTTTTATTTAGTGAGTGTTATAAAATTGAAAATGGAGACTCTCCTATATATAAGCTTCAATATCACAAACGGGAAAAAATTTTGAAAATTTTACTTTTTGAACAATTATTCATTGAATAGTCCACCATGTGTTTTCAATGGGGGAATTTTATTTTTTAGAAAATTGCACTTTTTGGAACAACTTTAGACCCACTTTTTATTTAGTGAGTGTTATAAAATTGAAAATGGAGACTCTCCTATATATAAGCTTAAATATCACAAACGGGAAAAAATTTTGAAAATTTTACTTTTTGAACAATTATTCATTGAATAGTCCGCCATGTGATTTCAATGGTGAATTGTATTTTCAAGAAAATTGCTCAAATGCTTTCAAATTGCGAATTGCAGTTGGATATATGTTTTATAATTATTCTTGTACCAAATTTTAATTAAAAAAAAAGTATTCTAAAAATAAAAAATTCAATTTTTCGATAATCTTGAAATATTTCAGTTTTGAGTGTATTTGAATGGAAAATTTCATTTTTAACAAATGGTTCCAAATTGTGTTTTTTTATTCAAAAACACATTAAAAATCAAACAAATTTCAAAATTTTGGCAAAAAAAAAACTATTTTTGAATAGCTCTATGAGAAGTTGAAATTTTGAAACGAAAGCGCTCAGAAACTGTTTTGAGGCTTTATTTTACGTAGCATTGCTTCGATTTTGTGTACTAAAATAATTGTTCATGAGCAAATTGATGATCAGAAAGAAATCGGAAGATTACTTGTATTATCCTAGGCTACAAATTAAGGTTAAAAATCGAAAATTGAGAATTGGAAAATTGCCTAAGGATTGGCAAGTTTAATGTATATTCAAAGGGATATAAACATTTTTTTGGCAATAACCGAATTTTGAGAAGTAAAATTTCATTTTAATAACCACTTGAATGTGGAAATCGATTCGGATGACAATTTCTGTTACCCTAGTTGCAAAATGATTGTAAAATTTTGAAAATTCAGAAGTGTGTAATTTTCCATACTGTTAACATGGGAAAAATTTTAAACGAAAATTTTGAAAGTTCAATTTTTAGGACCAACTTTAGACCCACTTCTTATTTAGTGAGTTTTATAAAATTCGAATAGGAGATTCTCCTATATATGAGCTTCAATATCACAAACCGGAAAAAATTTTGTAAATTTTACTTTTTGAAAAATAATTCATTGAACAGTCCGTCATGTGTTTTCAATGGGAAAATTTTATTTTTGAGAAATTTGCACATTTTGAACCAACTATAGACCCACTTCTTATTTAGTGAGTGTTATAAAATTGGAAAAGGAGATTCTCCTATATATAAGCTTCAATATCACATACCGGAAAAAATTTTGAAAATTTTACTTTTTGAACAATAATTCATTGAACAGTCCGCCATGTGTTTTCAATGGGGAAATTTTATTTTTTAGAAAATTGCACTTTTTGGAACAACTTTAGACCCACTTCTTATTTAGTAAGTGTTATAAAATTGGAATTGGAGATTCTCCTATATATAAGCTTCAATATCACACACGGGAAAAAATTTTGAAACTTTTACTTTTTGAACAATTATTCATTGAATAGTCCACCATGTGTTTTCAATAGGGGAATTTTATTTTTTAGAAAATTGCACTTTTTGGAACAACTTTAGACCCACTTTTTATTTAGTGAGTGTTATAAAATCGAAAATGGAGACTCTCCTATATATAAGCTTCAATATCACAAACGGGAAAAAAATTTGAAAATTTTACTTTTTGAACAATTATTCATTGAATAGTCCGCCATGTGATTTCAATGGGGAATTGTATTTTCAAGAAAATTGCTCAAATGCTTTCAAATTGCGAATTGCAGTTGGATATATGTTTTATAATTATTCTTGTACCAAATTTTAATTAAAAAAAAGTATTCTAAAAATAAAAAATTCAATTTTTCGAAAATCTTGAAATATTTCAGTTTTGAGTGTATTTGAATGGAAAATTTCATTTTTAACAAATGGTTCCAAATTGTGTTTTTTTATGCAAAAACACATTAAAAATCAAACAAATTTCAAAATTTTGGCAAAAAAAACTATTTTTGAATAGCTCTATGAGAAGTTGAAATTTTGAAACGAAAGCGCTCAGAAATTGTTTTGAGGCTTTATTTTACGTAGCATTGCTTCGATTTTGTGTACTAAAATAATATTTCATGAGCAAATTGATGATCAGAAAGAAATCGGAAGATTACTGTTTTATCCTAGGCTACAAATTAAGGTTAAAATTCGAAAATTGATAATTGGAAAATTGCCTAAGGATTGGCAAGTTTAATGTATATTCAAAGGGATATAAAGATTTTTTTGGCAATAACCGAATTTTGAGAAGTAAAATTTCATTTTAATAACCACTTGAATGTGGAAATAGATTCGGGTGACAATTTCTGTTACCCTAGTTGCAAAATGATTGTAAAATTTTGAAAATTTAGAAGTGTGAAATTTTCCATACCGTTAACATGGGGAAAATTTTAAACGAAAATTTTGAAAGTTCAATTTTTAGGACCAACTTTAGACCCACTTCTTATTTAGTGAGTGTTATAAAATTCGAATAGAAGATTCTCCTATATATGAGCTTCAATATCACAAACCGGAAAAAATTTTGAAAATTTTACTTTTTGAAAAATAATTCATTGAACAGTCCGTCATGTGTTTTCCATGGCGAAATATTATTTTTAAAAAAATTGCACTTTTTGGAACAACTTTAGACCCACTTTTTATTTAGTGAGTGTTATAAAATTGAAATTGGATATTCTCCTATATATAAACTTCAATATCACAAACGGGAAAAAATTTTGAAAATTTTAATTTTTGAACAATTATTCATTGAATAGTCCGCCATGTGAATTCATTGGGGAATTGTATTTTCGAGAAAATTGCTCAAATGCTTTCAAATTGAAATTGCAGTTGGATATATGTTTTATAGTTATTCTTGTACCAAATTTTAATTAAAAAAAAGTATTCTAAAAATAAAAAATTCAATTTTTCGAAAATCTTGAAATATTTCAGTTTGGAGTGTATTTGAATGGAAAATTTCATTTTTAACAAATGGTTCCAAATTGTGTTTTTTTATTCAAAAACACATTAAAAATCAAACAAATTTCAAAATTTTGGCAAAAAAAAACAAACTATTTTTGAATAGCTCTATGAGAAGTTGAAATTTTGAAACGAAAGCGCTCAGAAACTGTTTTGAGGCTTTATTTTACGTAGCATTGCTTCGATTTTGTGTACTAAAATAATATTTCATGAGCAAATTGATGATCAGAAAGAAATCGGAAGATTACTTGTATTATCCTAGGCTACAAATTAAGGTTAAAATTCGAAAATTGAGAATTGGAAAATTGCCTAAGGATTGGCAAGTTTAATGTATATTCAAAGGGATATAAAGATTTTTTTGGCAATAACCGAATTTTGAGAAGTAAAATTTCATTTTAATAACCACTTGAATGTGGAAATCGATTCGGATGACAATTTCTGTTACCATAGTCGCAAAATGATTGTAAAATTTTGAAAATTCAGAAGTGTGAAATTTTCCATACTGTTAACATGGGAAAAATTTTAAACCAAAATTATGAAAGTTCAATTTTTAGGACCAACTTTAGACCCACTTCTTATTTAGTGATTGTTATAAAATTCGAATAGGAGATTCTCCTATATATGAGCTTCAATATCACAAACCGGAAAAAATTTTGAAAATTTTCCTTTTTCAAAAATAATTCATTGAACAGTCCGTCATGTGTTTTCAATGGCGAAATCTTATTTTTGAGAAAATTGCAATTTTTGGAACAACTTTGGACCCACTTCTTATTTAGTGAGTGTTATAAAATTCAAATTCGAGATATATGAGCTTCAATATCACAAACCGGAAAAAATTTTGAAAATTTTACCTTTTGAACAATAATTCATTGAACAGTCCGCCATGTGTTTTCAATGGGGAAATTTTATTTTTGAGAAATTTGCACATTTTGAACCAACTATAGACCCACTTCTTATTTAGTGAGTGTTATAAAATTGAAAATGGAGATTCTCCTATATATAAGCTTCAATATCACACAATGGAAAAAAATTTGAAAATTTTACTTTTTGAACAATAATTCATTGAACAGTCCGCCATGTGTTTTCAATGGGGAAATTTTATTTTTTAGAAAATTGCACTTTTTGGAACAACTTTAGATCCACTTCTTATTTAGTAAGTGTTATAAAATTGGAATTAGAGATTCTCCTATATATAAGCTTCAATATCACACACGGGAAAAAATTTTGAAAATTTTAATTTTTGAACAATTATTCATTGAAGAGTCCACCATGTGTTTTCAATGGGCGAATTTTATTTTTTAGAAAATTGCACTTTTTGGAACAACTTTAGACCCACTTTTTATTTAGTGAGTGTTATAAAATTGAAAATGGAGACTCACCTATATATAAGCTTCAATATCACAAACGGGAAAAAATTTTGAAAATTTTACTTTTTGAACAATAATTCATTGAACAGTCCGCCATGTGTTTTCAATGGGGAAATTTTATTTTTTAGAAAATTGCACTTTTTGGAACAACTTTAGACCTACTTTTTATTTAGTGAGTGTTAGAAAATTGAAAATGGAGACTCTCCTATATATAAGCTTCAATATCACAAATGGGAAAAAATTTTGAAAATTTTACTTTTTGAACAATTATTCATTGAATTGTCCGCCATGTGATTTCAATGGTGAATTGTATTTTCAAGAAAATTGCTCAAATGCTTTCAAATTGCGAATTGCAGTTGGATATATGTTTTATAATTATTCTTGTACCAAATTTTAATTAAAAAAAAAGTATTCTAAAAATAAAAAATTCAATTTTTCGAAAATCTTGAAATATTTCAGTTTTGAGTGTATTTGAATGGAAAATTTCATTTTTAAGAAATGGTTCCATATTGTGTTTTTTTATTCAAAAACACATTAAAAATCAAACAAATTTCAAAATTTTGGCAAAAAAAACAAACTATTTTTGAATAGCTCTATGAGAAGTTGAAATTTTGAAACGAAAGCGCTCAGAAACTGTTTTGAGGCTTTATTTTACGTAGCATTGCTTCGATTTTGTGTACTAAAATAATATTTCATGAGCAAATTGATGATCAGAAAGAAATCGGAAGATTACTTGTATTATCCTAGGCTACAAATTAAGGTTAAAATCGAAAATTGAGAATTGGAAAATTGCCTAAGGATTGGCAAGTTTAATGTATATTCAAAGGGATATAAAGATTTTTTTGGCAATAACCGAATTTTGAGAAGTAAAATTTCATTTTAATAACCACTTGAATGTGGAAATCGATTCGGATGGCAATTTCTGTTACCCTAGTTGCAAAATGATTGTAAAATTTTGAAAATTCAGAAGTGTGTAATTTTCCATACTGTTAACATGGGAAAAATTTTAAACGAAAATTTTGAAAGTTCAATTTTTAGGACCAACTTTAGACCCACTTCTTATTTAGTGAGTGTTATAAAATTCGAATAGGAGATTCTCCTATATATGAGCTTCAATATCACAAACCGGAAAAAATTTTGAAAATTTTACTTTTTGAAAAATAATTCATTGAACAGTCCTTCATGTGTTTTCAATGGGGAAATTTTATTTTTGAGAAATTTGCACATTTTGAACCAACTATAGACCCACTTCTTATTTAGTGAGTGTTATAAAATTGGAATTGGAGATTCTCCTATATATAAGCTTCAATATCACACACCGGAAAAAATTTTGAAAATTTTACTTTTTGAACAATAATTCATTGAACAGTCCGCCATGTGTTTTCAATGGGGAAATTTTATTTTTTAGAAAATTGCACTTTTTGGAACATTTTAGACCCACTTTTTATTTAGTGAGTGTTATAAAATCGAAAATGGAGACTCTCCTATATATAAGCTTCAATATCACAAACGGGAAAAAATTTTGAAAATTTTACTTTTTGAACAATTATTCATTGAATAGTCCGCCATGTGATTTCAATGGGGAATTGTATTTTCAAGAAAATTGCTCAAATGCTTTCAAATTGCGAATTGCAGTTGGATATATGTTTTATAATTATTCTTGTACCAAATTTTAATTAAAAAAAAGTATTCTAAAAATAAAAAATTCAATTTTTCGAAAATCTTGAAATATTTCAGTTTTGAGTGTATTTGAATGGAAAATTTCATTTTTAACAAATGGTTCCAAATTGTGTTTTTTTATGCAAAAACACATTAAAAATCAAACAAATTTCAAAATTTTGGCAAAAAAAACTATTTTTGAATAGCTCTATGAGAAGTTGAAATTTTGAAACGAAAGCGCTCAGAAATTGTTTTGAGGCTTTATTTTACGTAGCATTGCTTCGATTTTGTGTACTAAAATAATATTTCATGAGCAAATTGATGATCAGAAAGAAATCGGAAGATTACTGTTTTATCCTAGGCTACAAATTAAGGTTAAAATTCGAAAATTGATAATTGGAAAATTGCCTAAGGATTGGCAAGTTTAATGTATATTCAAAGGGATATAAAGATTTTTTTGGCAATAACCGAATTTTGAGAAGTAAAATTTCATTTTAATAACCACTTGAATGTGGAAATCGATTCGGGTGACAATTTCTGTTACCCTAGTTGCAAAATGATTGTAAAATTTTGAAAATTTAGAAGTGTGAAATTTTCCATACCGTTAACATGGGAAAA
Source organism: Linyphia triangularis (assembly GCA_963978545.1). Classification (NCBI taxonomy): domain Eukaryota; kingdom Metazoa; phylum Arthropoda; class Arachnida; order Araneae; family Linyphiidae; genus Linyphia; species Linyphia triangularis. The sequence continues at coordinate 448,875 of CAXBTE010000002.1, read as the reverse complement.
ATTTTAAACCAAAATTGTGAAAGTTCAATTTTTAGGACCAACTTTAGACCCACTTCTTATTTAGTGAGTGTTATAAAATTCGAATAGGAGATTTTCCTATATATGAGCTTCAATATCACAAACCGGAAAAAATTTTGAAAATATTCCTTTTTCAAAAATAATTCATTGAACAGTCCGTCATGTGTTTTCAATGGCGAAATCTTATTTTTGAGAAAATTGCACTTTTTGGAACAACTTTGGACCAACTTCTAATTTAGTGAGTGTTATAAAATTCAAATTCGAGATATATGAGCTTCAATATCACAAACCGGAAAAAATTTTGAAAATTTTACCTTTTGAACAATAATTCATTGAACAGTCCGCCATGTGTTTTCAATGGGGAAATTTTATTTTTGAGAAATTTGCACATTTTGAACCAACTATAGACCCACTTTTTATTTAGTGAGTGTTATAAAATTGGAATTAGAGATTCTCCTATATATAAGCTTCAATATCACACAATGGAAAAAATTTTGAAAATTTTACTTTTTGAACAATAATTCATTGAACAGTCCGCCATGTGTTTTCAATGGGGAAATTTTATTTTTTAGAAAATTGCACTTTTTGGAACAACTTTAGACCCACTTCTTATTTAGTAAGTGTTATAAAATTGGAATTAGAGATTCTCCTATATATAAGCTTCAATATCACACACGGGAAAAAATTTTGAAAATTTTAATTTTTGAACAATTATTCATTGAACAGTCCGTCATGTGTTTTCAATGGCGAAATCTTATTTTTTAGAAAATTGCACTTTTTGGAACAACTTTAGATCCACTTCTTATTTAGTAAGTGTTATAAAATTGGAATTAGAGATTCTCCTATATATAAGCTTCAATATCACACACGGGAAAAAATTTTGAAAATTTTAATTTTTGAACAATTATTCATTGAAGAGTCCACCATGTGTTTTCAATGGGCGAATTTTATTTTTTAGAAAATTGCACTTTTTGGAACAACTTTAGACCCACTTTTTATTTAGTGAGTGTTATAAAATTGAAAATGGAGACTCACCTATATATAAGCTTCAATATCACAAACGGGAAAAAATTTTGAAAATTTTACTTTTTGAACAATAATTCATTGAACAGTCCGCCATGTGTTTTCAATGGGGAAATTTTATTTTTTAGAAAATTGCACTTTTTGGAACAACTTTAGACCCACTTCTTATTTAGTAAGTGTTATAAAATTGGAATTGGAGATTCTCCTATATATAAGCTTCAATATAACAAACGGGAAAAAAATTTGAAAATTTTAATTTTTGAACAATTATTCATTGAATAGTCCGCCATGTGAATTCATTGGGGAATTGTATTTTCGAGAAAATTGCTCAAATGCTTTCAAATTGCGAATTGCAGTTGGATATATGTTTTATAGTTATTCTTGTACCAAATTTTAATTAAAAAAAGTATTCTAAAAATAAAAAATTCAATTTTTCGAAAATCTTGAAATATTTCAGTTTTGAGTGTATTTGAATGGAAAATTTCATTTTTAACAAATGGTTCCAAATTGTGTTTTTTTATTCAAAAACACATTAAAAATCAAACAAATTTCAAAATTTTGGCAAAAAAAACTATTTTTGAATAGCTCTATGTGAAGTTGAAATTTTGAAACGAAAGCGCTCAGAAACTGTTTTGAGGCTTTATTTTACGTAGCATTGCTTCGATTTTGTGTACTAAAATAACATTTCATGAGCAAATTGATGATCAGAAAGAAATCGGAAGATGACTTTTATTATCCTAGGCTACAAATTAAGGTTAAAAATCGAAAATTGAGAATTGGAAAATTGCCTAAGGATTGGCAAGTTTAATGTATATTCAAAGGGATATAAAGATTTTTTTGGCAATAACCGAATTTTGAGAAGTAAAATTTCATTTTAATAACCACTTGAATGTGGAAATCGATTCGGATGACAATTTCTGTTACCCTAGTTGCAAAATGATTGTAAAATTTTGAAAATTCAGAAGTGTGTAATTTTCCATACTGTTAACATGGGAAAAACTTTAAACGAAAATTTTGAAAGTTCAATTTTTAGGACCAACTTTAGACCCACTTCTTATTTAGTGAGTGTTATAAAATTCGAATAGGAGATTCTCCTATATATGAGATTCAATATCACAAACCGGAAAAAATTTTGAAAATTTTACTTTTTGAAAAATAATTCATTGAACAGTCCGTCATGTGTTTTCAATGGGGAAATTTTATTTTTGAGAAATTTGCACTTTTTGGAACAACTTTAGACCCACTTCTTATTTAGTGAGTGTTATAAAATTGGAATTGGAGATTCTCCTATATATAAGCTTCAATATCACACACCGGAAAAAATTTTGAAAATTTTACTTTTTGAACAATAATTCATTGAACAGTCCGCCATGTGTTTTCAATGGGGGAATTTTATTTTTTAGAAAATTGCACTTTTTGGAACAACTTTAGACCCACTTTTTATTTAGTGAGTGTTATAAAATTGAAATTGGATATTCTCCTATATATAAGCTTCAATATAACAAACGGGAAAAAAATTTGAAAATTTTAATTTTTGAACAATTATTCATTGAATAGTCCGCCATGTGAATTCATTGGGGAATTGTATTTTCGAGAAAATTGCTCAAATGCTTTCAAATTGCGAATTGCAGTTGGATATATGTTTTATAGTTATTCTTGTACCAAATTTTAATTAAAAAAAGTATTCTAAAAATAAAAAATTCAATTTTTCGAAAATCTTGAAATATTTCAGTTTTGAGTGTATTTGAATGGAAAATTTCATTTTTAACAAATGGTTCCAAATTGTGTTTTTTTATTCAAAAACACATTAAAAATCAAACAAATTTCAAAATTTTGGCAAAAAAAACTATTTTTGAATAGCCCTATGAGAAGTTGAAATTTTGAAACGAAAGCGCTCAGAAACTGTTTTGAGGCTTTATTTTACATAGCATTGCTTCGATTTTGTGTACTAAAATAATATTTCATGAGCAAATTGATGATCAGAAAGAAATCAGGAGATGTCTTTTATTATCCTAGGCTACAAATTAAGGTTAAAAATCGAAAATTGAGAATTGGAAAATTGCCTAAGGATTGGCAAGTTTAATGTATATTCAAAGGGATATAAAGATTTTTTTGGCAATAACCGAATTTTGAGAAGTAAAATTTCATTTTAATAACCACTTGAATGTGGAAATCGATTCGGATGACAATTTCTGTTACCCTAGTTGCAAAATGATTGTAAAATTTTGAAAATTTAGAAGTGTGAAATTTTCCTTACGGTTAACATGGGAAAAATTTTAAACGAAAATTTTGAAAGTTCTATTTTTAGGACCAACTTTAGACCCACTTCTTATTTAGTGAGTGTTATAAAATTCGAATAGGAGATTCTCCTACATATAAGCTTCAATACCACAAACCGGAAAAAATTTTGAAAATTTTACTTTTTGAACAATAATTCATTGAACAGTCCGCCATGTGTTTTCAATGGGGAAATTTTATTTTTGAGAAAATTGCACTTTTTGGAACAACTTTAGACCCACTTTTTATTTAGTGAGTGTTATAAAATTGAAATTGGATATTCTCCTATATATAAGCTTCAATATCACAAACGGGAAAAAATTTTGAAAATTTTAATTTTTGAACAATTATTCATTGAATAGTCCGCCATGTGAATTCATTGGGGAATTGTATTTTTGTGAAAATTGCTCAAATGCTTTCAAATTGCGAATTGCAGTTGGATATATGTTATATAGTTATTCTTGTACCAAATTTTAATTAAAAAAAAGTATTCTAAAAATAAAAAATTCAATATTTCGAAAATCTTGAAATATTTCAGTTTTGAGTGTATTTGAATGGAAAATTTCATTTTTAACAAATGGTTCCAAATTGTGTTTTTTTATTCAAAAACACATTAAAAATCAAACAAATTTCAAAATTTTGGCAAAAAAAACTATTTTTGAATAGCTCTATGAGAAGTTGAAATTTTGAAACGAAAGCGCTCAGAAACTGTTTTGAGGCTTTATTTTACGTAGCATTGCTTCGATTTTGTGTACTAAAATAATATTTCATGAGCAAATTGATGATCAGAAAGAAATCGGAAGATTAATGTATTATCCTAGGCTACAAATTAAGGTTAAAATTCGAAAATTGAGAATTGGAAAATTGCCTAAGGATTGGCAAGTTTAATGTATATTCAAAGGGATATAAAGATTTTTTTGGCAATAACCGAATTTTGAGAAGTAAAATTTCATTTTAATAACCACTTGAATGTGGAAATCGATTCGGATGACAATTTCTGTTACCCTAGTTGCAAAATGATTGTAAAATTTTGAAAATTTAGAAGTGTGAAATTTTCCTTACGGTTAACATGGGAAAAATTTTAAACGAAAATTTTGAAAGTTCTATTTTTAGGACCAACTTTAGACCCACTTCTTATTTAGTGAGTGTTATAAAATTCGAATAGGAGATTCTCCTACATATAAGCTTCAATACCACAAACCGGAAAAAATTTTGAAAATTTTACTTTTTGAACAATAATTCATTGAACAGTCCGCCATGTGTTTTCAATGGGGAAATTTTATTTTTGAGAAAATTGCACTTTTTGGAACAACTTTAGACCCACTTTTTATTTAGTGAGTGTTATAAAATTGAAATTGGATATTCTCCTATATATAAGCTTCAATATCACAAACGGGAAAAAATTTTGAAAATTTTAATTTTTGAACAATTATTCATTGAATAGTCCGCCATGTGAATTCATTGGGGAATTGTATTTTTGTGAAAATTGCTCAAATGCTTTCAAATTGCGAATTGCAGTTGGATATATGTTATATAGTTATTCTTGTACCAAATTTTAATTAAAAAAAAGTATTCTAAAAATAAAAAATTCAATATTTCGAAAATCTTGAAATATTTCAGTTTTGAGTGTATTTGAATGGAAAATTTCATTTTTAACAAATGGTTCCAAATTGTGTTTTTTTATTCAAAAACACATTAAAAATCAAACAAATTTCAAAATTTTGGCAAAAAAAACTATTTTTGAATAGCTCTATGAGAAGTTGAAATTTTGAAACGAAAGCGCTCAGAAACTGTTTTGAGGCTTTATTTTACGTAGCATTGCTTCGATTTTGTGTACTAAAATAATATTTCATGAGCAAATTGATGATCAGAAAGAAATCGGAAGATTAATGTATTATCCTAGGCTACAAATTAAGGTTAAAATTCGAAAATTGAGAATTGGAAAATTGCCTAAGGATTGGCAAGTTTAATGTATATTCAAAGGGATATAAAGATTTTTTTGGCAATAACCGAATTTTGAGAAGTAAAATTTCATTTTAATAACCACTTGAATGTGGAAATCGATTCGGATGACAATTTCTGTTACCATAGTCGCAAAATGATTGTAAAATTTTGAAAATTCAGAAGTGTGAAATTTTCCATACTGTTAACATGGGAAAAATTTTAAACCAAAATTATGAAAGTTCAATTTTTAGGACCAACTTTAGACCCACTTCTTATTTAGTGATTGTTATAAAATTCGAATAGGAGATTCTCCTATATATGAGCTTCAATATCACAAACCGGAAAAAATTTTGAAAATTTTCCTTTTTCAAAAATAATTCATTGAACAGTCCGTCATGTGTTTTCAATGGCGAAATCTTATTTTTGAGAAAATTGCACTTTTTGGAACAACTTTGGACCCACTTCTTATTTAGTGAGTGTTATAAAATTCAAATTCGAGATATATGAGCTTCAATATCACAAACCGGAAAAAATTTTGAAAATTTTACCTTTTGAACAATAATTCATTGAACAGTCCGCCATGTGTTTTCAATGGGGAAATTTTATTTTTGAGAAATTTGCACATTTTGAACCAACTATAGACCCACTTCTTATTTAGTGAGTGTTATAAAATTGGAATTAGAGATTCTCCTATATATAAGCTTCAATATCACATACGGGAAAAAATTTTGAAAATTTTAATTTTTGAACAATTATTCATTGAATAGTCCACCATGTGTTTTCAATGGGTGAATTTTATTTTTTAGAAAATTGCACTTTTTGGAACAACTTTAGACCCACTTTTTATTTAGTGAGTGTTATAAAATTGAAAATGGAGATTCTCCTATATATAAGCTTCAATATCACACAATGGAAAAAAATTTGAAAATTTTACTTTTTGAACAATAATTCATTGAACAGTCCGCCATGTGTTTTCAATGGGGAAATTTTATTTTTTAGAAAATTGCACTTTTTGGAACAACTTTAGATCCACTTCTTATTTAGTAAGTGTTATAAAATTGGAATTAGAGATTCTCCTATATATAAGCTTCAATATCACACACGGGAAAAAATTTTGAAAATTTTAATTTTTGAACAATTATTCATTGAAGAGTCCACCATGTGTTTTCAATGGGCGAATTTTATTTTTTAGAAAATTGCACTTTTTGGAACAACTTTAGACCCACTTTTTATTTAGTGAGTGTTATAAAATTGAAAATGGAGACTCACCTATATATAAGCTTCAATATCACAAACGGGAAAAAATTTTGAAAATTTTACTTTTTGAACAATAATTCATTGAACAGTCCGCCATGTGTTTTCAATGGGGAAATTTTATTTTTTAGAAAATTGCACTTTTTGGAACAACTTTAGACCCACTTCTTATTTAGTAAGTGTTATAAAATTGGAATTGGAGATTCTCCTATATATAAGCTTCAATATCACACACGGGAAAAAATTTTGAAAATTTTAATTTTTGAACAATTATTCATTGAATAGTCCGCCATGTGAATTCATTGGGGAATTGTATTTTCGAGAAAATTGCTCAAATGCTTTCAAATTGCGAATTGCAGTTGGATATTTGTTTTATAGTTATTCTTGTACCAAATTTTAATTAAAAAAAAGTATTCTAAAAATAAAAAATTCAATATTTCGAAAATCTTGAAATATTTCAGTTTTGAGTGTATTTGAATGGAAAATTTCATTTTTAACAAATGGTTCCAAATTGTGTTTTTTTATTCAAAAACACATTAAAAATCAAACAAATTTCAAAATTTTGGCAAAAAAAACTATTTTTGAATAGCTCTATGTGAAGTTGAAATTTTGAAACGAAAGCGCTCAGAAACTGTTTTGAGGCTTTATTTTACGTAGCATTGCTTCGATTTTGTGTACTAAAATAACATTTCATGAGCAAATTGATGATCAGAAAGAAATCGGAAGATGACTTTTATTATCCTAGGCTACAAATTAAGGTTAAAAATCGAAAATTGAGAATTGGAAAATTGCCTAAGGATTGGCAAGTTTAATGTATATTCAAAGGGATATAAAGATTTTTTTGGCAATAACCGAATTTTGAGAAGTAAAATTTCATTTTAATAACCACTTGAATGTGGAAATCGATTCGGATGACAATTTCTGTTACCCTAGTTGCAAAATGATTGTAAAATTTTGAAAATTCAGAAGTGTGTAATTTTCCATACTGTTAACATGGGAAAAACTTTAAACGAAAATTTTGAAAGTTCAATTTTTAGGACCAACTTTAGACCCACTTCTTATTTAGTGAGTGTTATAAAATTCGAATAGGAGATTCTCCTATATATGAGATTCAATATCACAAACCGGAAAAATTTTTGAAAATTTTACTTTTTGAAAAATAATTCATTGAACAGTCCGTCATGTGTTTTCAATGGGGAAATTTTATTTTTGAGAAATTTGCACTTTTTGGAACAACTTTAGACCCACTTCTTATTTAGTGAGTGTTATAAAATTGGAATTGGAGATTCTCCTATATATAAGCTTCAATATCACACACCGGAAAAAATTTTGAAAATTTTACTTTTTGAACAATAATTCATTGAACAGTCCGCCATGTGTTTTCAATGGGGGAATTTTATTTTTTAGAAAATTGCACTTTTTGGAACAACTTTAGACCCACTTTTTATTTAGTGAGTGTTATAAAATTGAAATTGGATATTCTCCTATATATAAGCTTCAATATAACAAACGGGAAAAAAATTTGAAAATTTTAATTTTTGAACAATTATTCATTGAATAGTCCGCCATGTGAATTCATTGGGGAATTGTATTTTCGAGAAAATTGCTCAAATGCTTTCAAATTGCGAATTGCAGTTGGATATATGTTTTATAGTTATTCTTGTACCAAATTTTAATTAAAAAAAGTATTCTAAAAATAAAAAATTCAATTTTTCGAAAATCTTGAAATATTTCAGTTTTGAGTGTATTTGAATGGAAAATTTCATTTTTAACAAATGGTTCCAAATTGTGTTTTTTTATTCAAAAACACATTAAAAATCAAACAAATTTCAAAATTTTGGCAAAAAAAACTATTTTTGAATAGCCCTATGAGAAGTTGAAATTTTGAAACGAAAGCGCTCAGAAACTGTTTTGAGGCTTTATTTTACATAGCATTGCTTCGATTTTGTGTACTAAAATAATATTTCATGAGCAAATTGATGATCAGAAAGAAATCAGGAGATGTCTTTTATTATCCTAGGCTACAAATTAAGGTTAAAAATCGAAAATTGAGAATTGGAAAATTGCCTAAGGATTGGCAAGTTTAATGTATATTCAAAGGGATATAAAGATTTTTTTGGCAATAACCGAATTTTGAGAAGTAAAATTTCATTTTAATAACCACTTGAATGTGGAAATCGATTCGGATGACAATTTCTGTTACCCTAGTTGCAAAATGATTGTAAAATTTTGAAAATTTAGAAGTGTGAAATTTTCCTTACGGTTAACATGGGAAAAATTTTAAACGAAAATTTTGAAAGTTCTATTTTTAGGACCAACTTTAGACCCACTTCTTATTTAGTGAGTGTTATAAAATTCGAATAGGAGATTCTCCTACATATAAGCTTCAATACCACAAACCGGAAAAAATTTTGAAAATTTTACTTTTTGAACAATAATTCATTGAACAGTCCGCCATGTGTTTTCAATGGGGAAATTTTATTTTTGAGAAAATTGCACTTTTTGGAACAACTTTAGACCCACTTTTTATTTAGTGAGTGTTATAAAATTGAAATTGGATATTCTCCTATATATAAGCTTCAATATCACAAACGGGAAAAAATTTTGAAAATTTTAATTTTTGAACAATTATTCATTGAATAGTCCGCCATGTGAATTCATTGGGGAATTGTATTTTTGTGAAAATTGCTCAAATGCTTTCAAATTGCGAATTGCAGTTGGATATATGTTATATAGTTATTCTTGTACCAAATTTTAATTAAAAAAAAGTATTCTAAAAATAAAAAATTCAATATTTCGAAAATCTTGAAATATTTCAGTTTTGAGTGTATTTGAATGGAAAATTTCATTTTTAACAAATGGTTCCAAATTGTGTTTTTTTATTCAAAAACACATTAAAAATCAAACAAATTTCAAAATTTTGGCAAAAAAAACTATTTTTGAATAGCTCTATGAGAAGTTGAAATTTTGAAACGAAAGCGCTCAGAAACTGTTTTGAGGCTTTATTTTACGTAGCATTGCTTCGATTTTGTGTACTAAAATAATATTTCATGAGCAAATTGATGATCAGAAAGAAATCGGAAGATTAATGTATTATCCTAGGCTACAAATTAAGGTTAAAATTCGAAAATTGAGAATTGGAAAATTGCCTAAGGATTGGCAAGTTTAATGTATATTCAAAGGGATATAAAGATTTTTTTGGCAATAACCGAATTTTGAGAAGTAAAATTTCATTTTAATAACCACTTGAATGTGGAAATCGATTCGGATGACAATTTCTGTTACCCTAGTTGCAAAATGATTGTAAAATTTTGAAAATTTAGAAGTGTGAAATTTTCCTTACGGTTAACATGGGAAAAATTTTAAACGAAAATTTTGAAAGTTCTATTTTTAGGACCAACTTTAGACCCACTTCTTATTTAGTGAGTGTTATAAAATTCGAATAGGAGATTCTCCTACATATAAGCTTCAATACCACAAACCGGAAAAAATTTTGAAAATTTTACTTTTTGAACAATAATTCATTGAACAGTCCGCCATGTGTTTTCAATGGGGAAATTTTATTTTTGAGAAAATTGCACTTTTTGGAACAACTTTAGACCCACTTTTTATTTAGTGAGTGTTATAAAATTGAAATTGGATATTCTCCTATATATAAGCTTCAATATCACAAACGGGAAAAAATTTTGAAAATTTTAATTTTTGAACAATTATTCATTGAATAGTCCGCCATGTGTTTTCAATGGGGAAATTTTATTTTTGAGAAATTTGCACATTTTGAACCAACTATAGACCCACTTCTTATTTAGTGAGTGTTATAAAATTGGAATTAGAGATTCTCCTATATATAAGCTTCAATATCACATACGGGAAAAAATTATGAAAATTTTAATTTTTGAACAATTATTCATTGAATAGTCCACCATGTGTTTTCAATGGGGGAATTTTATTTTTTAGAAAATTGCACTTTTTGGAACAACTTTAGACCCACTTTTTATTTAGTGAGTGTTATAAAATTGAAAATGGAGATTCTCCTATATATAAGCTTCAATATCACACAATGGAAAAAAATTTGAAAATTTTACTTTTTGAACAATAATTCATTGAACAGTCCGCCATGTGTTTTCAATGGGGAAATTTTATTTTTTAGAAAATTGCACTTTTTGGAACAACTTTAGACCCACTTCTTATTTTGTAAGTGTTATAAAATTGGAATTGGAGATTCTCCTATATATAAGCTTCAATATCACACACGGGAAAAAATTTTGAAAATTTTACTTTTTGAACAATTATTCATTGAATAGTCCACCATGTGTTTTCAATGGGGGAATTTTATTTTTTAGAAAATTGCACTTTTTGGAACAACTTTAGACCCACTTTTTATTTAGTGAGTGTTATAAAATTGAAAATGGAGACTCTCCTATATATAAGCTTCAATATCACAAATGGGAAAAAATTTTGAAAATTTTACTTTTTGAACAATTATTCATTGAATAGTCCGCCATGTGATTTCAATGGTGAATTGTATTTTCAAGAAAATTGCTCAAATGCTTTCAAATTGCGAATTGCAGTTGGATATATGTTTTATAATTATTCTTGTACCAAATTTTAATTAAAAAAAAAGTATTCTAAAAATAAAAAATTCAATTTTTCGAAAATCTTGAAATATTTCAGTTTTGAGTGTATTTGAATGGAAAATTTCATTTTTAACAAATGGTTGCAAATTGTGTTTTTTTATTCAAAAACACATTAAAAATCAAACAAATTTCAAAATTTTAGCAAAAAAAAACTATTTTTGAATAGCTCTATGAGAAGTTGAAATTTTGAAACGAAAGCGCTCAGAAACTGTTTTGAGGCTTTATTTTACGTAGCATTGCTTCGATTTTGTGTACTAAAATAATATTTCATGAGCAAATTGATGATCAGAAAGAAATCGGAAGATTACTTGTATTATCCTAGGCTACAAATTAAGGTTAAAATTCGAAAATTTAGAATTGGAAAATTGCCTAAGGATTGGCAAGTTTAATGTATATTCAAAGGGATATAAAGATTTTTTTGGCAATAACCGAATTTTGAGAAGTAAAATTTCATTTTAATAACCACTTGAATGTGGAAATCGATTCGGATGACAATTTCTGTTACCCTAGTTGCAAAATGATTGTAAAATTTTGAAAATTCAGAAGTGTGTAATTTTCCATACTGTTAACATGGGAAAAATTTTAAACGAAAATTTTGAAAGTTCAATTTTTAGGACCAACTTTAGACCCACTTTTTATTTAGTGAGTGTTATAAAATTCGAATAGGAAATTTTCCTATATATGAGCTTCAATATCACAAACCGGAAAAAATTTTGAAAATTTTACTTTTTGAAAAATAATTCATTGAACAGTCCGTCATGTGTTTTCAATGGCGAAATCTTATTTTTGAGAAAATTGCACTTTTTGGAACAACTTTAGACCCACTTCTTATTTAGTGAGTGTTATAAAATTCAAATTCGAGATTCTCCTATATATGAGCTTCAATTTCACAAACCGGAAAAATTTTTGAAAATTTTACTTTTTGAACAATAATTCATTGAACAGTCCGCCATGTGTTTCAATGGGGAAATTTTATTTTTGAGAAATTTGCAAATTTTGAACCAACTACAGACCCACTTCTTATTTAGTGAGTGTTATAAAATTGGAATTTTTGATTCTCCTATATATAAGCTTCAATATCACACACCGGAAAAAAATTTGAAAATTTTACTTTTTCAACAATAATTCATTGAACAGTCCGCCATGTGTTTTCATTGGCGAAATCTTATTTTTGAGAAAATTGCACTTTTTGGAACAATTTTAGACCCATTTTTTATTTAGTGAGTGTTATAAAATTGAAATTGGATATTCTCCTATATATAAGCTTCAATATAACAAACGGGAAAAAATTTTGAAAATTTTAATTTTTGAACAATTATTCATTGAATAGTCCGCCATGTGATTTCAATGGGGAATTGTATTTTCGAGAAAATTGCTCAAATGCTTTCAAATTGCGAATTGCAGTTGGATATATGTTTTATAGTTATTCTTGTACCAAATTTTAATTAAAAAAAAGTATTCTAAAAATAAAAAATTCAATTTTTCGAAAATCTTGAAATATTTCAGTTTTGAGTGTATTTGAATGGAAAATTTCATTTTTAACAAATGGTTCCAAATTGGGTTTTTTTATTCAAAAACACATTAAAAATCAAACAAATTTCAAAATTTTGGCAAAAAAAATTATTTTTGAATAGCTCTATGAGAAGTTGAAATTTTGAAACGGAAGCGCTCAGAAACTGTTTTGAGGCTTTATTTTACGTTGCATTGCTTCGATTTTGTGTACTAAAATAATATTTCATGAGCAAATTGATGATCAGAAAGAAATCGGAAGATGACTTTTATTATCCTAGGCTACAAATTAAGGTTAAAATTCGAAAATTGAGAATTGGAAAATTGCCTAAGGATTGGCAAGTTTAATGTATATTCAAAGGGATATAAAGATTTTTTTGGCAATAACCGAATTTTGAGAAGTAAAATTTCATTTTAATAACCACTTGAATGTGGAAATCGATTCGGATGACAATTTCTGTTACCCTAGTTGCAAAATGATTGTAAAATTTTGAAAATTTAGAAGTGTGAAATTTTCCTTACGGTTAACATGGGAAAAATTTTAAACGAAAATTTTGAAAGTTCAATTTTTAGGACCAACTTTAGACCCACTTCTTATTTAGTGAGTGTTATAAAATTCGAATAGGAGATTCTCCTACATATAAGCTTCAATACCACAAACCGGAAAAAATTTTGAAAATTTTACTTTTTGAACAATAATTCATTGAACAGTCCGCCATGTGTTTTCAATGGGGAAATTTTATTTTTTAGAAAATTGCACTTTTTGGAACAACTTTAGACCCACTTCTTATTTTGTAAGTGTTATAAAATTGGAATTGGAGATTCTCCTATATATAAGCTTCAATATCACACACGGGAAAAAATTTTGAAAATTTTACTTTTTGAACAATTATTCATTGAATAGTCCACCATGTGTTTTCAATGGGGGAATTTTATTTTTTAGAAAATTGCACTTTTTGGAACAACTTTAGACCCACTTTTTATTTAGTGAGTGTTATAAAATTGAAAATGGAGACTCTCCTATATATAAGCTTCAATATCACAAATGGGAAAAAATTTTGAAAATTTTACTTTTTGAACAATTATTCATTGAATAGTCCGCCATGTGATTTCAATGGTGAATTGTATTTTCAAGAAAATTGCTCAAATGCTTTCAAATTGCGAATTGCAGTTGGATATATGTTTTATAATTATTCTTGTACCAAATTTTAATTAAAAAAAAAGTATTCTAAAAATAAAAAATTCAATTTTTCGAAAATCTTGAAATATTTCAGTTTTGAGTGTATTTGAATGGAAAATTTCATTTTTAACAAATGGTTGCAAATTGTGTTTTTTTATTCAAAAACACATTAAAAATCAAACAAATTTCAAAATTTTAGCAAAAAAAAACTATTTTTGAATAGCTCTATGAGAAGTTGAAATTTTGAAACGAAAGCGCTCAGAAACTGTTTTGAGGCTTTATTTTACGTAGCATTGCTTCGATTTTGTGTACTAAAATAATATTTCATGAGCAAATTGATGATCAGAAAGAAATCGGAAGATTACTTGTATTATCCTAGGCTACAAATTAAGGTTAAAATTCGAAAATTTAGAATTGGAAAATTGCCTAAGGATTGGCAAGTTTAATGTATATTCAAAGGGATATAAAGATTTTTTTGGCAATAACCGAATTTTGAGAAGTAAAATTTCATTTTAATAACCACTTGAATGTGGAAATCGATTCGGATGACAATTTCTGTTACCCTAGTTGCAAAATGATTGTAAAATTTTGAAAATTCAGAAGTGTGTAATTTTCCATACTGTTAACATGGGAAAAATTTTAAACGAAAATTTTGAAAGTTCAATTTTTAGGACCAACTTTAGACCCACTTCTTATTTAGTGAGTGTTATAAAATTCGAATAGGAGATTCTCCTATATATGAGCTTCAATATCACAAACCGGAAAAAAATTTGAAAATTTTACTTTTTGAAAAATAATTCATTGAACAGTCCGTCATGTGTTTTCAATGGGGAAATTTTATTTTTGAGAAATTTGCACATTTTGAACCAACTATAGACCCACTTCTTATTTAGTGAGTGTTATAAAATTGGAATTGGAGATTCTCCTATATATAAGCTTCAATATCACACACCGGAAAAAAAATTTGAAAATTTTACTTTTTGAACAATAATTCATTGAATAGTCCACCATGTGTTTTCAATGGGGGAATTTTATTTTTTAGAAAATTGCACTTTTTGGAACAACTTTAGATCCATTTTTTATTTAGTGAGTGTTATAAAATTGGAATTGGAGATTCTCCTATATATAAGCTTCAATACCACACACTGGAAAAAATTTTGAAAATTTTAATTTTTGAACAATTATTCATTGAATAGTCCACCATGTGTTTTCAATGGGGGAATTTTATTTTTTAGAAAATTGCACTTTTTGGAACAACTTTAGATCCATTTTTTATTTAGTGAGTGTTATAAAATTGGAATTGGAGATTCTCCTATATATAAGATTTAATATCACAAACGGGAAAAAATTGTGAAAATTTTCCTTTTTGAACAATTGTTCATTGAATAGTCCGCCATGTTATTTCAATGGGGAATTGTATTTTCGAGAAAATTGCTCAAATGCTTTCAAATAGCGAACTGCAGTGGATATATGTTTTATAGTTATTCTTGTACCAAATTTTAATTAAAAAAAAGTATTCTAAAAATAAAAAAATTCAATTTTTCGAAAATCATGAAATATTTCAGTTTTGAGTGTATTTGAATTGAAAATTTCATTTTTAACAAATGGTTCCAAATTGTGTTTTTTTATTCAAAAACACATTAAAAATCAAACAAATTTCAAAATTTTAGCAAAAAAAAACTATTTTTGAATAGCTCTATGAGAAGTTGAAATTTTGAAACGAAAACGTTCAGAAACTGTTTTGAGGCTTTATTTCACGTAGCAATGCTTCGTTTTTGTGTACTAAAATAATATTTCATGAGCAAATTGATGATCAGAAAGAAATCGGAAGATGACTTTTATTATCCTAGGCTACAAATTAAGGTTAAAATTCGAAAATTGAAAATTGGAAAATTGCCTAAGGATTGACAAGTTTAATGTATATTCAAAGGGATATAAAGATTTTTTTGGCAATAACTGAATTTTGAGAAGTAAAATTTCATTTTAATAACCACTTGAATGTGGAAATCGATTCGGGTGACAATTTCTGTTACCCTAGTTGCAAAATGATTGTAAAATTTTGAAAATTTAGAAGTGTGAAATTTTCCATACCGTTAACATGGGGAAAATTTTAAACGAAAATTTTGAAAGTTCAATTTTTAGGACCAACTTTAGACCCACTTCTTATTTAGTGAGTGTTATAAAATTCGAATAGAAGATTCTCCTATATATGAGCTTCAATATCACAAACCGGAAAAAATTTTGAAAATTTTACTTTTTGAAAAATAATTCATTGAACAGTCCGTCATGTGTTTTCCATGGCGAAATATTATTTTTGAGAAAATTGCACTTTTTGGAACAACTTTAGACCCACTTTTTATTTAGTGAGTGTTATAAAATTGAAATTGGATATTCTCCTATATATAAGCTTCAATATCACAAACGGGAAAAAATTTTGAAAATTTTAATTTTTGAACAATTATTCATTGAATAGTCCGCCATGTGAATTCATTGGGGAATTGTATTTTCGAGAAAATTGCTCAAATGCTTTCAAATTGAAATTGCAGTTGGATATATGTTTTATAGTTATTCTTGTACCAAATTTTAATTAAAAAAAAGTATTCTAAAAATAAAAAATTCAATTTTTCGAAAATCTTGAAATATTTCAGTTTTGAGTGTATTTGAATGGAAAATTTCATTTTTAACAAATGGTTCCAAATTGTTTTTTTTTATTCAAAAACACATTAAAAATCAAACAAATTTCAAAATTTTGGCAAAAAAAACTATTTTTGAATAGCTCTATGAGAAGTTTAAATTTTGAAACGAAAGCGCTCAGAAACTGTTTTGAGGCTTTATTTTACGTAGCATTGCTTCGATTTTGTGTACTAAAATAATATTTCATGAGCAAATTGATGATCAGAAAGAAATCGGAAGATTACTTGTATTATCCTAGGCTACAAATTAAGGTTAAAGTTCGAAAATTTAGAATTGGAAAATTGCCTAAGAATTGGCAAGTTTAATGTATATTCAAAGGGATATAAAGATTTTTTTGGCAATAACCGAATTTTGAGAAGTAAAATTTCATTTTAATAACCACTTGAATGTGGAAATCGATTCGGATGACAATTTCTGTTAACCTAGTTGCAAAATGATTGTAAAATTTTGAAAATTCAGAAGTGTGTAATTTTCCATACTGTTAACATGGGAAAAATTTTAAACGAAAATTTTGAAAGTTCAATTTTTAGGACCAACTTTAGACCCACTTCTTATTTAGTGAGTGTTATAAAATTCGAATAGGAGATTCTCCTATATATGAGCTTCTATATCACAAACCGAAAAAAAATTTGAAAATTTTACTTTTTGAAAAATAATTCATTGAACAGTCCGTCATGTGTTTTCAATACGGAAATTTTATTTTTGAGAAATTTGCACATTTTGAACCAACTATAGACCCACTTCTTATTTAGTGAGAGTTATAAAATTGGAATTGGAGATTCTCCTATATATAAGCTTCAATATCACACACCGGAAAAAATTTTGAAAATTTTACTTTTTGAACAATAATTCATTGAACAGTCCGCCATGTGTTTTCAATGGGGAAATTTTATTTTTTAGAAAATTGCACTTTTTGGAACAACTTTAGACCCACTTCTTATTTAGTAAGTGTTATAAAATTGGAATTGGAGATTCTCCTATATATAAGCTTCAATATCACACACGGGAAAAAATTTTGAAAATTTTACTTTTTGAACAATTATTCATTGAATAGTCCACCATGTGTTTTCAATGGGGGAATTTTATTTTTTAGAAAATTGCACTTTTTGGAACAACTTTAGACCCACTTTTTATTTAGTGAGTGTTATAAAATTGAAAATGGAGACTCTCCTATCTATAAGCTTCAATATCACAAACGGGAAAAAATTTTGAAAATTTTACTTTTTGAACAATTATTCATTGAATAGTCCGCCATGTGATTTCAATCGGGAATTGTATTTTCAAGAAAATTGCTCAAATGTTTTCAAATTGCGAATTGCAGTTGGATATATGTTTTATAATTATTCTTGTACCAAATTTTAATTAAAAAAAAAAGTATTCTAAAAATAAAAAATTCAATTTTTCGAAAATCTTGAAATATTTCAGTTTGGAGTGTATTTGAATGGAAAATTTCATTTTTAACAAATGGTTCCAAATTGTGTTTTTTTATTCAAAAACACATTAAAAATCAAACAAATTTCAAAATTTTGGCAAAAAAAAACAAACTATTTTTGAATAGCTCTATGAGAAGTTGAAATTTTGAAACGAAAGCGCTCAGAAACTGTTTTGAGGCTTTATTTTACGTAGCATTGCTTCGATTTTGTGTACTAAAATAATATTTCATGAGCAAATTGATGATCAGAAAGAAATCGGAAGATTACTTGTATTATCCTAGGCTACAAATTAAGGTTAAAATTCGAAAATTGAGAATTGGAAAATTGCCTAAGGATTGGCAAGTTTAATGTATATTCAAAGGGATATAAAGATTTTTTTGGCAATAACCGAATTTTGAGAAGTAAAATTTCATTTTAATAACCACTTGAATGTGGAAATCGATTCGGATGACAATTTCTGTTACCATAGTCGCAAAATGATTGTAAAATTTTGAAAATTCAGAAGTGTGAAATTTTCCATACTGTTAACATGGGAAAAATTTTAAACCAAAATTATGAAAGTTCAATTTTTAGGACCAACTTTAGACCCACTTCTTATTTAGTGAGTGTTATAAAATTCGAATAGGAAATTTTCCTATATATGAGCTTCAATATCACAAACCGGAAAAAATTTTGAAAATTTTACTTTTTGAAAAATAATTCATTGAACAGTCCGTCATGTGTTTTCAATGGCGAAATCTTATTTTTGAGAAAATTGCACTTTTTGGAACAACTTTAGACCCACTTCTTATTTAGTGAGTGTTATAAAATTCAAATTCGAGATTCTCCTATATATGAGCTTCAATTTCACAAACCGGAAAAATTTTTGAAAATTTTACTTTTTGAACAATTATTCATTGAACAGTCCGCCATGTGTTTCAATGGGGAAATTTTATTTTTGAGAAATTTGCAAATTTTGAACCAACTACAGACCCACTTCTTATTTAGTGAGTGTTATAAAATTGGAATTTTTGATTCTCCTATATATAAGCTTCAATATCACACACCGGAAAAAAATTTGAAAATTTTACTTTTTCAACAATAATTCATTGAACAGTCCGCCATGTGTTTTCATTGGCGAAATCTTATTTTTGAGAAAATTGCACTTTTTGGAACAATTTTAGACCCATTTTTTATTTAGTGAGTGTTATAAAATTGAAATTGG
This sequence comes from Linyphia triangularis, assembly GCA_963978545.1. Lineage (NCBI taxonomy): Eukaryota > Metazoa > Arthropoda > Arachnida > Araneae > Linyphiidae > Linyphia > Linyphia triangularis. Next base: position 429,702 of record CAXBTE010000002.1, on the reverse strand, counting down.
ATATTCTCCTATATATAAGCTTCAATATAACAAACGGGAAAAAATTTTGAAAATTTTAATTTTTGAACAATTATTCATTGAATAGTCCGCCATGTGATTTCAATGGGGAATTGTATTTTCGAGAAAATTGCTCAAATGCTTTCAAATTGCGAATTGCAGTTGGATATATGTTTTATAGTTATTCTTGTACCAAATTTTAATTAAAAAAAAGTATTCTAAAAATAAAAAATTCAATTTTTCGAAAATCTTGAAATATTTCAGTTTTGAGTGTATTTGAATGGAAAATTTCATTTTTAACAAATGGTTCCAAATTGGGTTTTTTTATTCAAAAACACATTAAAAATCAAACAAATTTCAAAATTTTGGCAAAAAAAATTATTTTTGAATAGCTCTATGAGAAGTTGAAATTTTGAAACGGAAGCGCTCAGAAACTGTTTTGAGGCTTTATTTTACGTTGCATTGCTTCGATTTTGTGTACTAAAATAATATTTCATGAGCAAATTGATGATCAGAAAGAAATCGGAAGATGACTTTTATTATCCTAGGCTACAAATTAAGGTTAAAATTCGAAAATTGAGAATTGGAAAATTGCCTAAGGATTGGCAAGTTTAATGTATATTCAAAGGGATATAAAGATTTTTTTGGCAATAACCGAATTTTGAGAAGTAAAATTTCATTTTAATAACCACTTGAATGTGGAAATCGATTCGGATGACAATTTCTGTTACCCTAGTTGCAAAATGATTGTAAAATTTTGAAAATTTAGAAGTGTGAAATTTTCCTTACGGTTAACATGGGAAAAATTTTAAACGAAAATTTTGAAAGTTCAATTTTTAGGACCAACTTTAGACCCACTTCTTATTTAGTGAGTGTTATAAAATTCGAATAGGAGATTCTCCTACATATAAGCTTCAATACCACAAACCGGAAAAAATTTTGAAAATTTTACTTTTTGAACAATAATTCATTGAACAGTCCGCCATGTGTTTTCAATGGGGAAATTTTATTTTTTAGAAAATTGCACTTTTTGGAACAACTTTAGACCCACTTTTTATTTAGTGAGTGTTATAAAATTGAAATTGGATATTCTCCTATATATAAGCTTCAATATCACAAACGGGAAAAAATTTTGAAAATTTTAATTTTTGAACAATTATTCATTGAATAGTCCGCCATGTGAATTCATTGGGGAATTGTATTTTTGTGAAAATTGCTCAAATGCTTTCAAATTGCGAATTGCAGTTGGATATATGTTATATAGTTATTCTTGTACCAAATTTTAATTAAAAAAAAGTATTCTAAAAATAAAAAATTCAATATTTCGAAAATCTTGAAATATTTCAGTTTTGAGTGTATTTGAATGGAAAATTTCATTTTTAACAAATGGTTCCAAATTGTGTTTTTTTATTCAAAAACACATTAAAAATCAAACAAATTTCAAAATTTTGGCAAAAAAAACTATTTTTGAATAGCTCTATGAGAAGTTGAAATTTTGAAACGAAAGCGCTCAGAAACTGTTTTGAGGCTTTATTTTACGTAGCATTGCTTCGATTTTGTGTACTAAAATAATATTTCATGAGCAAATTGATGATCAGAAAGAAATCGGAAGATTAATGTATTATCCTAGGCTACAAATTAAGGTTAAAATTCGAAAATTGAGAATTGGAAAATTGCCTAAGGATTGGCAAGTTTAATGTATATTCAAAGGGATATAAAGATTTTTTTGGCAATAACCGAATTTTGAGAAGTAAAATTTCATTTTAATAACCACTTGAATGTGGAAATCGATTCGGATGACAATTTCTGTTACCATAGTCGCAAAATGATTGTAAAATTTTGTAAATTCAGAAGTGTGAAATTTTCCATACTGTTAACATGGGAAAAATTTTAAACCAAAATTATGAAAGTTCAATTTTTAGGACCAACTTTAGACCCACTTCTTATTTAGTGATTGTTATAAAATTCGAATAGGAGATTATCCTATATATGAGCTTCAATATCACAAACCGGAAAAAATTTTGAAAATTTTCCTTTTTCAAAAATAATTCATTGAACAGTCCGTTATGTGTTTTCAATGGCGAAATCTTATTTTTGAGAAAATTGCACTTTTTGGAACAACTTTGGACCCATTTCTTATTTAGTGAGTGTTATAAAATTCAAATTCGAGATATATGAGCTTCAATATCACAAACCGGAAAAAATTTTGAAAATTTTACCTTTTGAACAATAATTCATTGAACAGTCCGCCATGTGTTTTCAATGGGGAAATTTTATTTTTGAGAAATTTGCACATTTTGAACCAACTATAGACCCACTTCTTATTTAGTGAGTGTTATAAAATTGGAATTAGAGATTCTCCTATATATAATCTTCAATATCACATACGGGAAAAAATTATGAAAATTTTAATTTTTGAACAATTATTCATTGAATAGTCCATCATGTGTTTTCAATGGGGGAATTTTATTTTTTAGAAAATTGCACTTTTTGGAACAACTTTAGACCCACTTTTTATTTAGTGAGTGTTATAAAATTGAAAATGGAGATTCTCCTATATATAAGCTTCAATATCACACAATGGAAAAAAATTTGAAAATTTTACTTTTTGAACAATAATTCATTGAACAGTCCGCCATGTGTTTTCAATGGGGAAATTTTATTTTTTAGAAAATTGCACTTTTTGGAACAACTTTAGACCCACTTCTTATTTTGTAAGTGTTATAAAATTGGAATTGGAGATTCTCCTATATATAAGCTTCAATATCACACACGGGAAAAAATTTTGAAAATTTTACTTTTTGAACAATTATTCATTGAATAGTCCACCATGTGTTTTCAATGGGGGAATTTTATTTTTTAGAAAATTGCACTTTTTGGAACAACTTTAGACCCACTTTTTATTTAGTGAGTGTTATAAAATTGAAAATGGAGACTCTCCTATATATAAGCTTCAATATCACAAATGGGAAAAAATTTTGAAAATTTTACTTTTTGAACAATTATTCATTGAATAGTCCGCCATGTGATTTCAATGGTGAATTGTATTTTCAAGAAAATTGCTCAAATGCTTTCAAATTGCGAATTGCAGTTGGATATATGTTTTATAATTATTCTTGTACCAAATTTTAATTAAAAAAAAAGTATTCTAAAAATAAAAAATTCAATTTTTCGAAAATCTTGAAATATTTCAGTTTTGAGTGTATTTGAATGGAAAATTTCATTTTTAACAAATGGTTGCAAATTGTGTTTTTTTATTCAAAAACACATTAAAAATCAAACAAATTTCAAAATTTTAGCAAAAAAAAACTATTTTTGAATAGCTCTATGAGAAGTTGAAATTTTGAAACGAAAGCGCTCAGAAACTGTTTTGAGGCTTTATTTTACGTAGCATTGCTTCGATTTTGTGTACTAAAATAATATTTCATGAGCAAATTGATGATCAGAAAGAAATCGGAAGATTACTTGTATTATCCTAGGCTACAAATTAAGGTTAAAATTCGAAAATTTAGAATTGGAAAATTGCCTAAGGATTGGCAAGTTTAATGTATATTCAAAGGGATATAAAGATTTTTTTGGCAATAACCGAATTTTGAGAAGTAAAATTTCATTTTAATAACCACTTGAATGTGGAAATCGATTCGGATGACAATTTCTGTTACCCTAGTTGCAAAATGATTGTAAAATTTTGAAAATTCAGAAGTGTGTAATTTTCCATACTGTTAACATGGGAAAAATTTTAAACGAAAATTTTGAAAGTTCAATTTTTAGGACCAACTTTAGACCCACTTCTTATTTAGTGAGTGTTATAAAATTCGAATAGGAGATTCTCCTATATATGAGCTTCAATATCACAAACCGGAAAAAAATTTGAAAATTTTACTTTTTGAAAAATAATTCATTGAACAGTCCGTCATGTGTTTTCAATGGGGAAATTTTATTTTTGAGAAATTTGCACATTTTGAACCAACTATAGACCCACTTCTTATTTAGTGAGTGTTATAAAATTGGAATTGGAGATTCTCCTATATATAAGCTTCAATATCACACACCGGAAAAAAAATTTGAAAATTTTACTTTTTGAACAATAATTCATTGAATAGTCCACCATGTGTTTTCAATGGGGGAATTTTATTTTTTAGAAAATTGCACTTTTTGGAACAACTTTAGATCCATTTTTTATTTAGTGAGTGTTATAAAATTGGAATTGGAGATTCTCCTATATATAAGCTTCAATACCACACACTGGAAAAAATTTTGAAAATTTTAATTTTTGAACAATTATTCATTGAATAGTCCACCATGTGTTTTCAATGGGGGAATTTTATTTTTTAGAAAATTGCACTTTTTGGAACAACTTTAGATCCATTTTTTATTTAGTGAGTGTTATAAAATTGGAATTGGAGATTCTCCTATATATAAGATTTAATATCACAAACGGGAAAAAATTGTGAAAATTTTCCTTTTTGAACAATTGTTCATTGAATAGTCCGCCATGTTATTTCAATGGGGAATTGTATTTTCGAGAAAATTGCTCAAATGCTTTCAAATAGCGAACTGCAGTGGATATATGTTTTATAGTTATTCTTGTACCAAATTTTAATTAAAAAAAAGTATTCTAAAAATAAAAAAATTCAATTTTTCGAAAATCATGAAATATTTCAGTTTTGAGTGTATTTGAATTGAAAATTTCATTTTTAACAAATGGTTCCAAATTGTGTTTTTTTATTCAAAAACACATTAAAAATCAAACAAATTTCAAAATTTTAGCAAAAAAAAACTATTTTTGAATAGCTCTATGAGAAGTTGAAATTTTGAAACGAAAACGCTCAGAAACTGTTTTGAGGCTTTATTTCACGTAGCAATGCTTCGTTTTTGTGTACTAAAATAATATTTCATGAGCAAATTGATGATCAGAAAGAAATCGGAAGATGACTTTTATTATCCTAGGCTACAAATTAAGGTTAAAATTCGAAAATTGAAAATTGGAAAATTGCCTAAGGATTGACAAGTTTAATGTATATTCAAAGGGATATAAAGATTTTTTTGGCAATAACCGAATTTTGAGAAGTAAAATTTCATTTTAATAACCACTTGAATGTGGAAATCGATTCGGATGACAATTTCTGTTAACCTAGTTGCAAAATGATTGTAAAATTTTGAAAATTCAGAAGTGTGTAATTTTCCATACTGTTAACATGGGAAAAATTTTAAACGAAAATTTTGAAAGTTCAATTTTTAGGACCAACTTTAGACCCACTTCTTATTTAGTGAGTGTTATAAAATTCGAATAGGAGATTCTCCTATATATGAGCTTCTATATCACAAACCGAAAAAAAATTTGAAAATTTTACTTTTTGAAAAATAATTCATTGAACAGTCCGTCATGTGTTTTCAATGGGGAAATTTTATTTTTGAGAAATTTGCACATTTTGAACCAACTATAGACCCACTTCTTATTTAGTGAGTGTTATAAAATTGGAATTGGAGATTCTCCTATATATAAGCTTCAATATCACACACCGGAAAAAATTTTGAAAATTTTACTTTTTGAACAATAATTCATTGAACAGTCCGCCATGTGTTTTCAATGGGGAAATTTTATTTTTTAGAAAATTGCACTTTTTGGAACAACTTTAGACCCACTTCTTATTTAGTAAGTGTTATAAAATTGGAATTGGAGATTCTCCTATATATAAGCTTCAATATCACACACGGGAAAAAATTTTGAAAATTTTACTTTTTGAACAATTATTCATTGAATAGTCCACCATGTGTTTTCAATGGGGGAATTTTATTTTTTAGAAAATTGCACTTTTTGGAACAACTTTAGACCCACTTTTTATTTAGTGAGTGTTATAAAATTGAAAATGGAGACTCTCCTATCTATAAGCTTCAATATCACAAACGGGAAAAAATTTTGAAAATTTTACTTTTTGAACAATTATTCATTGAATAGTCCGCCATGTGATTTCAATCGGGAATTGTATTTTCAAGAAAATTGCTCAAATGTTTTCAAATTGCGAATTGCAGTTGGATATATGTTTTATAATTATTCTTGTACCAAATTTTAATTAAAAAAAAAAGTATTCTAAAAATAAAAAATTCAATTTTTCGAAAATCTTGAAATATTTCAGTTTGGAGTGTATTTGAATGGAAAATTTCATTTTTAACAAATGGTTCCAAATTGTGTTTTTTTATTCAAAAACACATTAAAAATCAAACAAATTTCAAAATTTTGGCAAAAAAAAACAAACTATTTTTGAATAGCTCTATGAGAAGTTGAAATTTTGAAACGAAAGCGCTCAGAAACTGTTTTGAGGCTTTATTTTACGTAGCATTGCTTCGATTTTGTGTACTAAAATAATATTTCATGAGCAAATTGATGATCAGAAAGAAATCGGAAGATTACTTGTATTATCCTAGGCTACAAATTAAGGTTAAAATTCGAAAATTGAGAATTGGAAAATTGCCTAAGGATTGGCAAGTTTAATGTATATTCAAAGGGATATAAAGATTTTTTTGGCAATAACCGAATTTTGAGAAGTAAAATTTCATTTTAATAACCACTTGAATGTGGAAATCGATTCGGATGACAATTTCTGTTACCATAGTCGCAAAATGATTGTAAAATTTTGAAAATTCAGAAGTGTGAAATTTTCCATACTGTTAACATGGGAAAAATTTTAAACCAAAATTATGAAAGTTCAATTTTTAGGACCAACTTTAGACCCACTTCTTATTTAGTGATTGTTATAAAATTCGAATAGGAGATTCTCCTATATATGAGCTTCAATATCACAAACCGGAAAAAATTTTGAAAATTTTCCTTTTTCAAAAATAATTCATTGAACAGTCCGTCATGTGTTTTCAATGGCGAAATCTTATTTTTGAGAAAATTGCACTTTTTGGAACAACTTTGGACCCACTTCTTATTTAGTGAGTGTTATAAAATTCAAATTCGAGATATATGAGCTTCAATATCACAAACCGGAAAAAATTTTGAAAATTTTACCTTTTGAACAATAATTCATTGAACAGTCCGCCATGTGTTTTCAATGGGGAAATTTTATTTTTGAGAAATTTGCACATTTTGAACCAACTATAGACCCACTTCTTATTTAGTGAGTGTTATAAAATTGAAAATGGAGATTCTCCTATATATAAGCTTCAATATCACACAATGGAAAAAAATTTGAAAATTTTACTTTTTGAACAATAATTCATTGAACAGTCCGCCATGTGTTTTCAATGGGCGAATTTTATTTTTTAGAAAATTGCACTTTTTGGAACAACTTTAGACCCACTTTTTATTTAGTGAGTGTTATAAAATTGAAAATGGAGACTCACCTATATATAAGCTTCAATATCACAAACGGGAAAAAATTTTGAAAATTTTACTTTTTGAACAATAATTCATTGAACAGTCCGCCATGTGTTTTCAATGGGGAAATTTTATTTTTTAGAAAATTGCACTTTTTGGAACAACTTTAGACCTACTTTTTATTTAGTGAGTGTTAGAAAATTGAAAATGGAGACTCTCCTATATATAAGCTTCAATATCACAAATGGGAAAAAATTTTGAAAATTTTACTTTTTGAACAATTATTCATTGAATTGTCCGCCATGTGATTTCAATGGTGAATTGTATTTTCAAGAAAATTGCTCAAATGCTTTCAAATTGCGAATTGCAGTTGGATATATGTTTTATAATTATTCTTGTACCAAATTTTAATTAAAAAAAAAGTATTCTAAAAATAAAAAATTCAATTTTTCGAAAATCTTGAAATATTTCAGTTTTGAGTGTATTTGAATGGAAAATTTCATTTTTAAGAAATGGTTCCATATTGTGTTTTTTTATTCAAAAACACATTAAAAATCAAACAAATTTCAAAATTTTGGCAAAAAAAACAAACTATTTTTGAATAGCTCTATGAGAAGTTGAAATTTTGAAACGAAAGCGCTCAGAAACTGTTTTGAGGCTTTATTTTACGTAGCATTGCTTCGATTTTGTGTACTAAAATAATATTTCATGAGCAAATTGATGATCAGAAAGAAATCGGAAGATTACTTGTATTATCCTAGGCTACAAATTAAGGTTAAAATCGAAAATTGAGAATTGGAAAATTGCCTAAGGATTGGCAAGTTTAATGTATATTCAAAGGGATATAAAGATTTTTTTGGCAATAACCGAATTTTGAGAAGTAAAATTTCATTTTAATAACCACTTGAATGTGGAAATCGATTCGGATGGCAATTTCTGTTACCCTAGTTGCAAAATGATTGTAAAATTTTGAAAATTCAGAAGTGTGTAATTTTCCATACTGTTAACATGGGAAAAATTTTAAACGAAAATTTTGAAAGTTCAATTTTTAGGACCAACTTTAGACCCACTTCTTATTTAGTGAGTGTTATAAAATTCGAATAGGAGATTCTCCTATATATGAGCTTCAATATCACAAACCGGAAAAAATTTTGAAAATTTTACTTTTTGAAAAATAATTCATTGAACAGTCCTTCATGTGTTTTCAATGGGGAAATTTTATTTTTGAGAAATTTGCACATTTTGAACCAACTATAGACCCACTTCTTATTTAGTGAGTGTTATAAAATTGGAATTGGAGATTCTCCTATATATAAGCTTCAATATCACACACCGGAAAAAATTTTGAAAATTTTACTTTTTGAACAATAATTCATTGAACAGTCCGCCATGTGTTTTCAATGGGGAAATTTTATTTTTTAGAAAATTGCACTTTTTGGAACAACTTTAGACCCACTTTTTATTTAGTGAGTGTTATAAAATCGAAAATGGAGACTCTCCTATATATAAGCTTCAATATCACAAACGGGAAAAAATTTTGAAAATTTTACTTTTTGAACAATTATTCATTGAATAGTCCGCCATGTGATTTCAATGGGGAATTGTATTTTCAAGAAAATTGCTCAAATGCTTTCAAATTGCGAATTGCAGTTGGATATATGTTATATAGTTATTCTTGTACCAAATTTTAATTAAAAAAAAGTATTCTAAAAATAAAAAATTCAATATTTCGAAAATCTTGAAATATTTCAGTTTTGAGTGTATTTGAATGGAAAATTTCATTTTTAACAAATGGTTCCAAATTGTGTTTTTTTATTCAAAAACACATTAAAAATCAAACAAATTTCAAAATTTTGGCAAAAAAAACTATTTTCGAATAGCTCTATGAGAAGTTGAAATTTTGAAACGAAAGCGCTCAGAAACTGTTTTGAGGCTTTATTTTACGTAGCATTGCTTCGATTTTGTGTACTAAAATAATATTTCATGAGCAAATTGATGATCAGAAAGAAATCGGAAGATTACTTGTATTATCCTAGGCTACAAATTAAGGTTAAAATTCGAAAATTTAGAATTGGAAAATTGCCTAAGGATTGGCAAGTTTAATGTATATTCAAAGGGATATAAACATTTTTTTGGCAATAACCGAATTTTGAGAAGTAAAATTTCATTTTAATAACCACTTGAATGTGGAAATCGATTCGGATGACAATTTCTGTTACCCTAGTTGCAAAATGATTGTAAAATTTTGAAAATTCAGAAGTGTGTAATTTTCCATACTGTTAAAATGGGAAAAATTTTAAACGAAAATTTTGAAAGTTCAATTTTTAGGACCAACTTTAGACCCACTTCTTATTTAGTGAGTGTTATAAAATTCGAATAGGAGATTCTCCTATATATGAGCTTCAATATCACAAACCGGAAAAAATTTTGAAAATTTTACTTTTTGAAAAATAATTCATTGAACAGACCGTCATGTGTTTTCAATGGGGAAATTTTATTTTTGAGAAATTTGCACATTTTGAACCAACTATAGACCCACTTCTTATTTAGTGAGTGTTATAAAATTGGAATTGGAGATTCTCCTATATATAAGCTTCAATATCACACACCGGAAAAAATTTTGAAAATTTTACTTTTTGAACAATAATTCATTGAACAGTCCGCCATGTGTTTTCAATGGGGAAATTTTATTTTTTAGAAAATTGCACTTTTTGGAGCAACTTTAGACCCACTTCTTATTTAGTAAGTGTTATAAAATTGGAATTGGAGATTCTCCTATATATAAGCTTCAATATCACACACGGGAAAAAATTTTGAAAATTTTACTTTTTGAACAATTATTCATTGAATAGTCCACCATGTGTTTTCAATGGGGGAATTTTATTTTTTAGAAAATTGCACTTTATGGAACAACTTTAGACCCACTTTTTATTTAGTGAGTGTTATAAAATTGAAAATGGAGACTCTCCTATATATAAGCTTCAATATCACAAACGGGAAAAAATTTTGAAAATTTTACTTTTTGAACAATTATTCATTGAATAGTCCACCATGTGTTTTCAATGGGGGAATTTTATTTTTTAGAAAATTGCACTTTTTGGAACAACTTTAGACCCACTTTTTATTTAGTGAGTGTTATAAAATTGAAAATGGAGACTCTCCTATATATAAGCTTAAATATCACAAACGGGAAAAAATTTTGAAAATTTTACTTTTTGAACAATTATTCATTGAATAGTCCGCCATGTGATTTCAATGGTGAATTGTATTTTCAAGAAAATTGCTCAAATGCTTTCAAATTGCGAATTGCAGTTGGATATATGTTTTATAATTATTCTTGTACCAAATTTTAATTAAAAAAAAAGTATTCTAAAAATAAAAAATTCAATTTTTCGATAATCTTGAAATATTTCAGTTTTGAGTGTATTTGAATGGAAAATTTCATTTTTAACAAATGGTTCCAAATTGTGTTTTTTTATTCAAAAACACATTAAAAATCAAACAAATTTCAAAATTTTGGCAAAAAAAAAACTATTTTTGAATAGCTCTATGAGAAGTTGAAATTTTAAAACGAAAGCGCTCAGAAACTGTTTTGAGGCTTTATTTTACGTAGCATTGCTTCGATTTTGTGTACTAAAATAATATTTCATGAGCAAATTGATGATCAGAAAGAAATCGGAAGATTACTTGTATTATCCTAGGCTACAAATTAAGGTTAAAAATCGAAAATTGAGAATTGGAAAATTGCCTAAGGATTGGCAAGTTTAATGTATATTCAAAGGGATATAAACATTTTTTTGGCAATAACCGAATTTTGAGAAGTAAAATTTCATTTTAATAACCACTTGAATGTGGAAATCGATTCGGATGACAATTTCTGTTACCCTAGTTGCAAAATGATTGTAAAATTTTGAAAATTCAGAAGTGTGTAATTTTCCATACTGTTAACATGGGAAAAATTTTAAACGAAAATTTTGAAAGTTCAATTTTTAGGACCAACTTTAGACCCACTTCTTATTTAGTGAGTTTTATAAAATTCGAATAGGAGATTCTCCTATATATGAGCTTCAATATCACAAACCGGAAAAAATTTTGTAAATTTTACTTTTTGAAAAATAATTCATTGAACAGTCCGTCATGTGTTTTCAATGGGGAAATTTTATTTTTGAGAAATTTGCACATTTTGAACCAACTATAGACCCACTTCTTATTTAGTGAGTGTTATAAAATTGGAAAAGGAGATTCTCCTATATATAAGATTCAATATCACATACCGGAAAAAATTTTGAAAATTTTACTTTTTGAACAATAATTCATTGAACAGTCCGCCATGTGTTTTCAATGGGGAAATTTTATTTTTTAGAAAATTGCACTTTTTGGAACAACTTTAGACCCACTTCTTATTTAGTAAGTGTTATAAAATTGGAATTGGAGATTCTCCTATATATAAGCTTCAATATCACACACGGGAAAAAATTTTGAAACTTTTACTTTTTGAACAATTATTCATTGAATAGTCCACCATGTGTTTTCAATGGGGGAATTTTATTTTTTAGAAAATTGCACTTTTTGGAACAACTTTAGACCCACTTTTTATTTAGTGAGTGTTATAAAATCGAAAATGGAGACTCTCCTATATATAAGCTTCAATATCACAAACGGGAAAAAATTTTGAAAATTTTACTTTTTGAACAATTATTCATTGAATAGTCCGCCATGTGATTTCAATGGGGAATTGTATTTTCAAGAAAATTGCTCAAATGCTTTCAAATTGCGAATTGCAGTTGGATATATGTTTTATAATTATTCTTGTACCAAATTTTAATTAAAAAAAAGTATTCTAAAAATAAAAAATTCAATTTTTCGAAAATCTTGAAATATTTCAGTTTTGAGTGTATTTGAATGGAAAATTTCATTTTTAACAAATGGTTCCAAATTGTGTTTTTTTATTCAAAAACACATTAAAAATCAAACAAATTTCAAAATTTTGGCAAAAAAAACTATTTTTGAATAGCTCTATGAGAAGTTGAAATTTTGAAACGAAAGCGCTCAGAAATTGTTTTGAGGCTTTATTTTACGTAGCATTGCTTCGATTTTGTGTACTAAAATAATATTTCATGAGCAAATTGATGATCAGAAAGAAATCGGAAGATTACTGTTTTATCCTAGGCTACAAATTAAGGTAAAAATTCGAAAATTGAGAATTGGAAAATTGCCTAAGGATTGGCAAGTTTAATGTATATTCAAAGGGATATAAAGATTTTTTTGGCAATAACCGAATTTTGAGAAGTAAAATTTCATTTTAATAACCACTTGAATGTGGAAATCGATTCGGATGACAATTTCTGTTACCATAGTCGCAAAATGATTGTAAAATTTTGAAAATTCAGAAGTGCTAAATTTTCCATACTGTTAACATGGGAAAAATTTTAAACCAAAATTGTGAAAGTTCAATTTTTAGGACCAACTTTAGACCCACTTCTTATTTAGTGAGTGTTATAAAATTCGAATAGGAGATTCTCCTATATATGAGCTTCAATATCACAAACCGGAAAAAAATTTGAAAATATTCCTTTTTCAAAAATAATTCATTGAACAGTCCGTCATGTGTTTTCAATGGCGAAATCTTATTTTTTAGAAAATTGCACTTTTTGGAACAACTTTAGACCCACTTTTTATTTAGTGAGTGTTATAAAATTGAAATTGGATATTCTCCTATATATAAGCTTCAATATCACAAACGGGAAAAAATTTTGAAAATTTTAATTTTTGAACAATTATTCATTGAATAGTCCGCCATGTGAATTCATTGGGGAATTGTATTTTCGAGAAAATTGCTCAAATGCTTTCAAATTGCGAATTGCAGTTGGATATATGTTATATAGTTATTCTTGTACCAAATTTTAATTAAAAAAAAGTATTCTAAAAATAAAAAATTCAATATTTCGAAAATCTTGAAATATTTCAGTTTTGAGTGTATTTGAATGGAAAATTTCATTTTTAACAAATGGTTCCAAATTGTGTTTTTTTTATTCAAAAACACATTAAAAATCAAACAAATTTCAAAATTTTGGCAAAAAAAATTATTTTTGAATAGCTCTATGAGAAGTTGAAATTTTGTAACGGAAGCGCTCAGAAACTGTTTTGAGGCTTTATTTTACGTTGCATTGCTTCGATTTTGTGTACTAAAATAATATTTCATGAGCAAATTGATGATCAGAAAGAAATCGGAAGATTACTTGTATTATCCTAGGCTACAAATTAAGGTTAAAATTCGAAAATTGAGAATTGGAAAATTGCCTAAGGATTGGCAAGTTTAATGTATATTCAAAGGGATATAAAGATTTTTTTGGCAATAACCGAATTTTGAGAAGTAAAATTTCATTTTAATAACCACTTGAATGTGGAAATCGATTCGGATGACAATTTCTGTTACCATAGTCGCAAAATGATTGTAAAATTTTGAAAATTCAGAAGTGTGAAATTTTCCATACTGTTAACATGGGAAAAATTTTAAACCAAAATTATGAAAGTTCAATTTTTAGGACCAACTTTAGACCCACTTCTTATTTAGTGATTGTTATAAAATTCGAATAGGAGATTCTCCTATATATGAGCTTCAATATCACAAACCGGAAAAAATTTTGAAAATTTTCCTTTTTCAAAAATAATTCATTGAACAGTCCGTCATGTGTTTTCAATGGCGAAATCTTATTTTTGAGAAAATTGCACTTTTTGGAACAACTTTGGACCCACTTCTTATTTAGTGAGTGTTATAAAATTCAAATTCGAGATATATGAGCTTCAATATCACAAACCGGAAAAAATTTTGAAAATTTTACCTTTTGAACAATAATTCATTGAACAGTCCGCCATGTGTTTTCAATGGGGAAATTTTATTTTTGAGAAATTTGCACATTTTGAACCAACTATAGACCCACTTCTTATTTAGTGAGTGTTATAAAATTGAAAATGGAGATTCTCCTATATATAAGCTTCAATATCACACAATGGAAAAAAATTTGAAAATTTTACTTTTTGAACAATAATTCATTGAACAGTCCGCCATGTGTTTTCAATGGGGAAATTTTATTTTTTAGAAAATTGCACTTTTTGGAACAACTTTAGATCCACTTCTTATTTAGTAAGTGTTATAAAATTGGAATTAGAGATTCTCCTATATATAAGCTTCAATATCACACACGGGAAAAAATTTTGAAAATTTTAATTTTTGAACAATTATTCATTGAAGAGTCCACCATGTGTTTTCAATGGGCGAATTTTATTTTTTAGAAAATTGCACTTTTTGGAACAACTTTAGACCCACTTTTTATTTAGTGAGTGTTATAAAATTGAAAATGGAGACTCACCTATATATAAGCTTCAATATCACAAACGGGAAAAAATTTTGAAAATTTTACTTTTTGAACAATAATTCATTGAACAGTCCGCCATGTGTTTTCAATGGGGAAATTTTATTTTTTAGAAAATTGCACTTTTTGGAACAACTTTAGACCTACTTTTTATTTAGTGAGTGTTAGAAAATTGAAAATGGAGACTCTCCTATATATAAGCTTCAATATCACAAATGGGAAAAAATTTTGAAAATTTTACTTTTTGAACAATTATTCATTGAATTGTCCGCCATGTGATTTCAATGGTGAATTGTATTTTCAAGAAAATTGCTCAAATGCTTTCAAATTGCGAATTGCAGTTGGATATATGTTTTATAATTATTCTTGTACCAAATTTTAATTAAAAAAAAAGTATTCTAAAAATAAAAAATTCAATTTTTCGAAAATCTTGAAATATTTCAGTTTTGAGTGTATTTGAATGGAAAATTTCATTTTTAAGAAATGGTTCCATATTGTGTTTTTTTATTCAAAAACACATTAAAAATCAAACAAATTTCAAAATTTTGGCAAAAAAAACAAACTATTTTTGAATAGCTCTATGAGAAGTTGAAATTTTGAAACGAAAGCGCTCAGAAACTGTTTTGAGGCTTTATTTTACGTAGCATTGCTTCGATTTTGTGTACTAAAATAATATTTCATGAGCAAATTGATGATCAGAAAGAAATCGGAAGATTACTTGTATTATCCTAGGCTACAAATTAAGGTTAAAATCGAAAATTGAGAATTGGAAAATTGCCTAAGGATTGGCAAGTTTAATGTATATTCAAAGGGATATAAAGATTTTTTTGGCAATAACCGAATTTTGAGAAGTAAAATTTCATTTTAATAACCACTTGAATGTGGAAATCGATTCGGATGGCAATTTCTGTTACCCTAGTTGCAAAATGATTGTAAAATTTTGAAAATTCAGAAGTGTGTAATTTTCCATACTGTTAACATGGGAAAAATTTTAAACGAAAATTTTGAAAGTTCAATTTTTAGGACCAACTTTAGACCCACTTCTTATTTAGTGAGTGTTATAAAATTCGAATAGGAGATTCTCCTATATATGAGCTTCAATATCACAAACCGGAAAAAATTTTGAAAATTTTACTTTTTGAAAAATAATTCATTGAACAGTCCTTCATGTGTTTTCAATGGGGAAATTTTATTTTTGAGAAATTTGCACATTTTGAACCAACTATAGACCCACTTCTTATTTAGTGAGTGTTATAAAATTGGAATTGGAGATTCTCCTATATATAAGCTTCAATATCACACACCGGAAAAAATTTTGAAAATTTTACTTTTTGAACAATAATTCATTGAACAGTCCGCCATGTGTTTTCAATGGGGAAATTTTATTTTTTAGAAAATTGCACTTTTTGGAACAACTTTAGACCCACTTTTTATTTAGTGAGTGTTATAAAATCGAAAATGGAGACTCTCCTATATATAAGCTTCAATATCACAAACGGGAAAAAATTTTGAAAATTTTACTTTTTGAACAATTATTCATTGAATAGTCCGCCATGTGATTTCAATGGGGAATTGTATTTTCAAGAAAATTGCTCAAATGCTTTCAAATTGCGAATTGCAGTTGGATATATGTTATATAGTTATTCTTGTACCAAATTTTAATTAAAAAAAAGTATTCTAAAAATAAAAAATTCAATATTTCGAAAATCTTGAAATATTTCAGTTTTGAGTGTATTTGAATGGAAAATTTCATTTTTAACAAATGGTTCCAAATTGTGTTTTTTTATTCAAAAACACATTAAAAATCAAACAAATTTCAAAATTTTGGCAAAAAAAACTATTTTCGAATAGCTCTATGAGAAGTTGAAATTTTGAAACGAAAGCGCTCAGAAACTGTTTTGAGGCTTTATTTTACGTAGCATTGCTTCGATTTTGTGTACTAAAATAATATTTCATGAGCAAATTGATGATCAGAAAGAAATCGGAAGATTACTTGTATTATCCTAGGCTACAAATTAAGGTTAAAATTCGAAAATTTAGAATTGGAAAATTGCCTAAGGATTGGCAAGTTTAATGTATATTCAAAGGGATATAAACATTTTTTTGGCAATAACCGAATTTTGAGAAGTAAAATTTCATTTTAATAACCACTTGAATGTGGAAATCGATTCGGATGACAATTTCTGTTACCCTAGTTGCAAAATGATTGTAAAATTTTGAAAATTCAGAAGTGTGTAATTTTCCATACTGTTAAAATGGGAAAAATTTTAAACGAAAATTTTGAAAGTTCAATTTTTAGGACCAACTTTAGACCCACTTCTTATTTAGTGAGTGTTATAAAATTCGAATAGGAGATTCTCCTATATATGAGCTTCAATATCACAAACCGGAAAAAATTTTGAAAATTTTACTTTTTGAAAAATAATTCATTGAACAGACCGTCATGTGTTTTCAATGGGGAAATTTTATTTTTGAGAAATTTGCACATTTTGAACCAACTATAGACCCACTTCTTATTTAGTGAGTGTTATAAAATTGGAATTGGAGATTCTCCTATATATAAGCTTCAATATCACACACCGGAAAAAATTTTGAAAATTTTACTTTTTGAACAATAATTCATTGAACAGTCCGCCATGTGTTTTCAATGGGGAAATTTTATTTTTTAGAAAATTGCACTTTTTGGAGCAACTTTAGACCCACTTCTTATTTAGTAAGTGTTATAAAATTGGAATTGGAGATTCTCCTATATATAAGCTTCAATATCACACACGGGAAAAAATTTTGAAAATTTTACTTTTTGAACAATTATTCATTGAATAGTCCACCATGTGTTTTCAATGGGGGAATTTTATTTTTTAGAAAATTGCACTTTATGGAACAACTTTAGACCCACTTTTTATTTAGTGAGTGTTATAAAATTGAAAATGGAGACTCTCCTATATATAAGCTTCAATATCACAAACGGGAAAAAATTTTGAAAATTTTACTTTTTGAACAATTATTCATTGAATAGTCCACCATGTGTTTTCAATGGGGGAATTTTATTTTTTAGAAAATTGCACTTTTTGGAACAACTTTAGACCCACTTTTTATTTAGTGAGTGTTATAAAATTGAAAATGGAGACTCTCCTATATATAAGCTTAAATATCACAAACGGGAAAAAATTTTGAAAATTTTACTTTTTGAACAATTATTCATTGAATAGTCCGCCATGTGATTTCAATGGTGAATTGTATTTTCAAGAAAATTGCTCAAATGCTTTCAAATTGCGAATTGCAGTTGGATATATGTTTTATAATTATTCTTGTACCAAATTTTAATTAAAAAAAAAGTATTCTAAAAATAAAAAATTCAATTTTTCGATAATCTTGAAATATTTCAGTTTTGAGTGTATTTGAATGGAAAATTTCATTTTTAACAAATGGTTCCAAATTGTGTTTTTTTATTCAAAAACACATTAAAAATCAAACAAATTTCAAAATTTTGGCAAAAAAAAAACTATTTTTGAATAGCTCTATGAGAAGTTGAAATTTTAAAACGAAAGCGCTCAGAAACTGTTTTGAGGCTTTATTTTACGTAGCATTGCTTCGATTTTGTGTACTAAAATAATATTTCATGAGCAAATTGATGATCAGAAAGAAATCGGAAGATTACTTGTATTATCCTAGGCTACAAATTAAGGTTAAAAATCGAAAATTGAGAATTGGAAAATTGCCTAAGGATTGGCAAGTTTAATGTATATTCAAAGGGATATAAACATTTTTTTGGCAATAACCGAATTTTGAGAAGTAAAATTTCATTTTAATAACCACTTGAATGTGGAAATCGATTCGGATGACAATTTCTGTTACCCTAGTTGCAAAATGATTGTAAAATTTTGAAAATTCAGAAGTGTGTAATTTTCCATACTGTTAACATGGGAAAAATTTTAAACGAAAATTTTGAAAGTTCAATTTTTAGGACCAACTTTAGACCCACTTCTTATTTAGTGAGTTTTATAAAATTCGAATAGGAGATTCTCCTATATATGAGCTTCAATATCACAAACCGGAAAAAATTTTGTAAATTTTACTTTTTGAAAAATAATTCATTGAACAGTCCGTCATGTGTTTTCAATGGGGAAATTTTATTTTTGAGAAATTTGCACATTTTGAACCAACTATAGACCCACTTCTTATTTAGTGAGTGTTATAAAATTGGAAAAGGAGATTCTCCTATATATAAGATTCAATATCACATACCGGAAAAAATTTTGAAAATTTTACTTTTTGAACAATAATTCATTGAACAGTCCGCCATGTGTTTTCAATGGGGAAATTTTATTTTTTAGAAAATTGCACTTTTTGGAACAACTTTAGACCCACTTCTTATTTAGTAAGTGTTATAAAATTGGAATTGGAGATTCTCCTATATATAAGCTTCAATATCACACACGGGAAAAAATTTTGAAACTTTTACTTTTTGAACAATTATTCATTGAATAGTCCACCATGTGTTTTCAATGGGGGAATTTTATTTTTTAGAAAATTGCACTTTTTGGAACAACTTTAGACCCACTTTTTATTTAGTGAGTGTTATAAAATCGAAAATGGAGACTCTCCTATATATAAGCTTCAATATCACAAACGGGAAAAAATTTTGAAAATTTTACTTTTTGAACAATTATTCATTGAATAGTCCGCCATGTGATTTCAATGGGGAATTGTATTTTCAAGAAAATTGCTCAAATGCTTTCAAATTGCGAATTGCAGTTGGATATATGTTTTATAATTATTCTTGTACCAAATTTTAATTAAAAAAAAGTATTCTAAAAATAAAAAATTCAATTTTTCGAAAATCTTGAAATATTTCAGTTTTGAGTGTATTTGAATGGAAAATTTCATTTTTAACAAATGGTTCCAAATTGTGTTTTTTTATTCAAAAACACATTAAAAATCAAACAAATTTCAAAATTTTGGCAAAAAAAACTATTTTTGAATAGCTCTATGAGAAGTTGAAATTTTGAAACGAAAGCGCTCAGAAATTGTTTTGAGGCTTTATTTTACGTAGCATTGCTTCGATTTTGTGTACTAAAATAATATTTCATGAGCAAATTGATGATCAGAAAGAAATCGGAAGATTACTGTTTTATCCTAGGCTACAAATTAAGGTAAAAATTCGAAAATTGAGAATTGGAAAATTGCCTAAGGATTGGCAAGTTTAATGTATATTCAAAGGGATATAAAGATTTTTTTGGCAATAACCGAATTTTGAGAAGTAAAATTTCATTTTAATAACCACTTGAATGTGGAAATCGATTCGGATGACAATTTCTGTTACCATAGTCGCAAAATGATTGTAAAATTTTGAAAATTCAGAAGTGCTAAATTTTCCATACTGTTAACATGGGAAAAATTTTAAACCAAAATTGTGAAAGTTCAATTTTTAGGACCAACTTTAGACCCACTTCTTATTTAGTGAGTGTTATAAAATTCGAATAGGAGATTCTCCTATATATGAGCTTCAATATCACAAACCGGAAAAAAATTTGAAAATATTCCTTTTTCAAAAATAATTCATTGAACAGTCCGTCATGTGTTTTCAATGGCGAAATCTTATTTTTTAGAAAATTGCACTTTTTGGAACAACTTTAGACCCACTTTTTATTTAGTGAGTGTTATAAAATTGAAATTGGATATTCTCCTATATATAAGCTTCAATATCACAAACGGGAAAAAATTTTGAAAATTTTAATTTTTGAACAATTATTCATTGAATAGTCCGCCATGTGAATTCATTGGGGAATTGTATTTTCGAGAAAATTGCTCAAATGCTTTCAAATTGCGAATTGCAGTTGGATATATGTTATATAGTTATTCTTGTACCAAATTTTAATTAAAAAAAAGTATTCTAAAAATAAAAAATTCAATATTTCGAAAATCTTGAAATATTTCAGTTTTGAGTGTATTTGAATGGAAAATTTCATTTTTAACAAATGGTTCCAAATTGTGTTTTTTTTATTCAAAAACACATTAAAAATCAAACAAATTTCAAAATTTTGGCAAAAAAAATTATTTTTGAATAGCTCTATGAGAAGTTGAAATTTTGTAACGGAAGCGCTCAGAAACTGTTTTGAGGCTTTATTTTACGTTGCATTGCTTCGATTTTGTGTACTAAAATAATATTTCATGAGCAAATTGATGATCAGAAAGAAATCGGAAGATTACTTTTATTATCCTAGGCTACAAATTAAGGTTAAAATTCGAAAATTGAGAATTGGAAAATTACCTAAGGATTGGCAAGTTTAATGTATATTCAAAGGGATATAAAGATTTTTTTGGCAATAACCGAATTTTGAGAAGTAAAATTTCATTTTAATAACCACTTGAATGTGGAAATCGATTCGGTTGACAAATTCTGTTACCCTAGTTGCAAAATGATTGTAAAATTTTGAAAATTTAGAAGTGTGAAATTTTCCATACTGTTAACATGGGAAAAATTTTAAACAAAAATTTTGAAAGTTCAATTTTTAGGACCAACTTTAGACCCACTTCTTATTTAGTGAGTGTTATGAAATTCGAATAGGAGATTCTCCTACATATAAGCTTCAATATCACAAACCGGAAAAAATTTTGAAAATTTTACTTTTTGAACAATAATTCATTGAACAGTCCGCCATGTGTTTTCAATGGGAAAATTTTATTTTTGAGAAAATTGCACATTTCGAACCAACTATAGACCCACTTCTTATTTAGTGAGTGTTATAAAATTCGAATAGGAGATTCTCCTACATATAAGCTTCAATATCACAAACCGGAAAAAAATTTGAAAATTTTACTTTTTGAAAAATTATTCATTGAATAGTCCGTCATGTGTTTTCAATGGCGAAATCTTATTTTTGATAAAATTGCACTTTTTGGAACAACTTTAGACCCACTTCTTATTTAGTGAGTGTTATAAAATTCAAATTCGAGATTCTCCTATATATGAGCTTCAATATCACTAAACGGAAAAAATTTTGAAAATTTTACTTTTTGAACAATAATTCATTGAACAGTCCGCCATGTGTTTTCAATGGGGAAATTTTATTTTTTAGAAAATTGCACTTTTTGGAACAACTTTAGACCCACTTCTTATTTAGTAAGTGTTATAAAATTGGAATTGGAGATTCTCCTATATATAAGCTTCAATACCACACACTGGAAAAAATTTTGAAAATTTTAATTTTTGAACAATTATTCATTGAATAGTCCACCATGTGTTTTCAATAGGGGAATTTTATTTTTTAGAAAATTGCACTTTTTGGAACAACTTTAGATCCATTTTTTATTTAGTGAGTGTTATAAAATTGGAATTGGAGATTCTCCTATATATAAGATTTAATATCACAAACGGGAAAAAATTTTGAAAATTTTCCTTTTTGAACAATTGTTCATTGAACAGTACGCCATGTGTTTTCAATGGGGAAATTTTATTTTTGAGAAAATTGCACATTTCGAACCAACTATAGACCCACTTCTTATTTAGTGAGTGTTATAAAATTCGAATAGGAGATTCTCCTACATATAAGCTTCAATATCACAAACCGGAAAAAAATTTGAAAATTTTACTTTTTGAAAAATTATTCATTGAATAGTCCGTCATGTGTTTTCAATGGCGAAATCTTATTTTTGAGAAAATTGCACTTTTTGGAACAACTTTAGACCCACTTCTTATTTAGTGAGTGTTATAAAATTCAAATTCGAGATTCTCCTATATATGAGCTTCAATATCACTAAACGGAAAAAATTTTGAAAATTTTACTTTTTGAACAATAATTCATTGAACAGTCCACCATGTGTTTTCAATAGGGGAATTTTATTTTTTAGAAAATTGCACTTTTTGGAACAACTTTAGATCCATTTTTTATTTAGTGAGTGTTATAAAATTGGAATTGGAGATTCTCCTATATATAAGATTTAATATCACAAACGGGAAAAAATTTTGAAAATTTTCCTTTTTGAACAATTGTTCATTGAATAGTCCGCCATGTTATTTCAATGGGGAATTGTATTTTCGCGAAAATTGCTCAAATGCTTTCAAATAGCGAATTGCAGTGGATATATGTTTTATAGTTATTCTTGTACCAAATTTTAATTAAAAAAAAATATTCTAAAAATAAAAAATTCAATTTTTCGAAAATCATGAAATATTTCAGTTTTGAGTGTATTTGAATTGAAAATTTCATTTTTAACAAATGGTTCCAAATTGTGTTTTTTTATTCAAAAACACATTAAAAATCAAACAAATTTTAAAATTTTAGCAAAAAAGAACTATTTTTGAATAGCTCTATGAGAAGTTGAAATTTTGAAACGAAAACGCTCAGAAACTGTTTTGAGGCTTTATTTCACGTAGCAATGCTTCGTTTTTGTGTACTAAAATAATATTTCATGAGCAAATTGATGATTAGAAAGAAATCGGAAGATGACTTTTATTATCCTAGGCTACAAATTAAGGTTAAAATTCGAAAATTGAAAATTGGAAAATTGCCTAAGGATTGACAAGTTTAATGTATATTCAAAGGGATATAAAGATTTTTTTGGCAATAACCGAATTTTGAGAAGTAAAATTTCATTTTAATAACCACTTGAATGTGGAAATCGATTCGGGTGACAATTTCTGTTACCCTAGTTGCAAAATGATTGTAAAATTTTGAAAATTTAGAAGTGTGAAATTTTCCATACCGTTAACATGGGAAAAATTTTAAACCAAAATTGTGAAAGTTCAATTTTTAGGACCAACTTTAGACCCACTTCTTATTTAGTGAGTGTTATAAAATTCGAATAGGAGATTTTCCTATATATGAGCTTCAATATCACAAACCGGAAAAAATTTTGAAAATATTCCTTTTTCAAAAATAATTCATTGAACAGTCCGTCATGTGTTTTCAATGGCGAAATCTTATTTTTGAGAAAATTGCACTTTTTGGAACAACTTTGGACCAACTTCTAATTTAGTGAGTGTTATAAAATTCAAATTCGAGATATATGAGCTTCAATATCACAAACCGGAAAAAATTTTGAAAATTTTACCTTTTGAACAATAATTAATTGAACAGTCCGCCATGTGTTTTCAATGGGGAAATTTTATTTTTGAGAAATTTGCACATTTTGAACCAACTATAGACCCACTTTTTATTTAGTGAGTGTTATAAAATTGGAATTAGAGATTCTCCTATATATAAGCTTCAATATCACACAATGGAAAAAATTTTGAAAATTTTACTTTTTGAACAATAATTCATTGAACAGTCCGCCATGTGTTTTCAATGGGGAAATTTTGTTTTTTAGAAAATTGCACTTTTTGGAACAACTTTAGACCCACTTCTTATTTAGTAAGTGTTATAAAATTGGAATTAGAGATTCTCCTATATATAAGCTTCAATATCACACACGGGAAAAAATTTTGAAAATTTTAATTTTTGAAAAATTATTCATTGAACAGTCCGTCATGTGTTTTCAATGGCGAAATCTTTTTTTTTAGAAAATTGCACTTTTTGGAACAACTTTAGACCCACTTCTTATTTAGTGAGTGTTATAAAATTGGAATTGGAGATTCTCCTATATATAAGCTTCAATATCACAAACCGGAAAAATTTTTGAAAATTTTACTTTTTGAACAATAATTCATTGAACAGTCCGCCATGTGTTTCAATGGGGAAATTTTATTTTTGAGAAATTTGCAAATTTTGAACCAACTACAGACCCACTTCTTATTTAGTGAGTGTTATAAAATTGGAATTTTAGATTCTCCTATATATAAGCTTCAATATCACTCACCGGAAAAAAATTTGAAAATTTTACTTTTTCGACAATAATTCATTGAACAGTCCGCCATGTGTTTTCATTGGCGAAATCTTATTTTTGAGAAAATTGCACTTTTTCAAACAACTTTAGACCCATTTTTTATTTAGTGAGTGTTATAAAATTGAAATTGGATATTCTCCTATATATAAGCTTCAATATAACAAACGGGAAAAAAATTTGAAAATTTTAATTTTTGAACAATTATTCATTGAATAGTCCGCCATGTGAATTCATTGGGGAATTGTATTTTCGAGAAAATTGCTCAAATGCTTTCAAATTGCGAATTGCAGTTGGATATATGTTTTATAGTTATTCTTGTACCAAATTTTAATTAAAAAAAGTATTCTAAAAATAAAAAATTCAATTTTTCGAAAATCTTGAAATATTTCAGTTTTGAGTGTATTTGAATGGAAAATTTCATTTTTAACAAATGGTTCCAAATTGTGTTTTTTTATTCAAAAACACATTAAAAATCAAACAAATTTCAAAATTTTGGCAAAAAAAACTATTTTTGAATAGCCCTATGAGAAGTTGAAATTTTGAAACGAAATCGCTCAGAAACTGTTTTGAGGCTTTATTTTACGTAGCATTGCTTCGATTTTGTGTACTAAAATAATATTTCATGAGCAAATTGATGATCAGAAAGAAATCAGGAGATGACTTTTATTATCCTAGGCTACAAATTAAGGTTAAAAATCGAAAATTGAGAATTGGAAAATTGCCTAAGGATTGGCAAGATTAATGTATATTCAAAGGGATATAAAGATTTTTTTGGCAATAACCGAATTTTGAGAAGTAAAATTTCATTTTAATAACCACTTGAATGTGGAAATCGATTCGGATGACAATATCTGTTACCCTAGTTGCAAAATGATTGTAAAATTTTAAAAATTTAAAAGTGTGAAATTTACCATACTGTTAACATGGGAAAAATTTTAAACGAAAATTTTGAAAGTTCAGTTTTTAGGACCAACTTTAGACCCACTTTTTATTTAGTGAGTGTTTTAAAATTCGAATAGGAAAATTTCCTATATATGAGCTTCAATATCACAAACCGGAAAAAATTTTGAAAATTTTACTTTTTGAAAAATAATTCATTGAACAGTCCGTCATGTGTTTTCAATGGCGAAATCTTATTTTTGAGAAAATTGCACTTTTTGGAACAACTTTAGACCCACTTCTTATTTAGTGAGTGTTATAAAATTCAAATTCGAGATTCTCCTATATATGAGCTTCAATTTCACAAACCGGAAAAATTTTTGAAAATTTTACTTTTTGAACAATAATTCATTGAACAGTCCGCCATGTGTTTCAATGGGGAAATTTTATTTTTGAGAAATTTGCAAATTTTGAACCAACTACAGACCCACTTCTTATTTAGTGAGTGTTATAAGATTAGATTTTTGATTCTCCTATATATAAGCTTCAATATCACACACCGGAAAAAAATTTGAAAATTTTACTTTTTCAACAATAATTCATTGAACAGTCCGCCATGTGTTTTCATTGGCGAAATCTTATTTTTGAGAAAATTGCACTTTTTGGAACAACTTTAGACCCATTTTTTATTTAGTGAGTGTTATAAAATTGAAATTGGATATTCTCCTATATATAAGCTTCAATATAACAAACGGGAAAAAATTTTGAAAATTTTAATTTTTGAACAATTATTCATTGAATAGTCCGCCATGTGATTTCAATGGGGAATTGTATTTTCGAGAAAATTGCTCAAATGCTTTCAAATTGCGAATTGCAGTTGGATATATGTTTTATAGTTATTCTTGTACCAAATTTTAATTAAAAAAAAGTATTCTAAAAATAAAAAATTCAATTTTTCGAAAATCTTGAAATATTTCAGTTTTGAGTGTATTTGAATGGAAAATTTCATTTTTAACAAATGGTTCCAAATTGGGTTTTTTTATTCAAAAACACATTAAAAATCAAACAAATTTCAAAATTTTGGCAAAAAAAATTATTTTTGAATAGCTCTATGAGAAGTTGAAATTTTGAAACGGAAGCGCTCAGAAACTGTTTTGAGGCTTTATTTTACGTTGCATTGCTTCGATTTTGTGTACTAAAATAATATTTCATGAGCAAATTGATGATCAGAAAGAAATCGGAAGATGACTTTTATTATCCTAGGCTACAAATTAAGGTTAAAATTCGAAAATTGAGAATTGGAAAATTGCCTAAGGATTGGCAAGTTTAATGTATATTCAAAGGGATATAAAGATTTTTTTGGCAATAACCGAATTTTGAGAAGTAAAATTTCATTTTAATAACCACTTGAATGTGGAAATCGATTCGGATGACAATTTCTGTTACCCTAGTTGCAAAATGATTGTAAAATTTTGAAAATTTAGAAGTGTGAAATTTTCCTTACGGTTAACATGGGAAAAATTTTAAACGAAAATTTTGAAAGTTCAATTTTTAGGACCAACTTTAGACCCACTTCTTATTTAGTGAGTGTTATAAAATTCGAATAGGAGATTCTCCTACATATAAGCTTCAATACCACAAACCGGAAAAAATTTTGAAAATTTTACTTTTTGAACAATAATTCATTGAACAGTCCGCCATGTGTTTTCAATGGGGAAATTTTATTTTTGAGAAAATTGCACATTTCGAACCAACTATAGACCCACTTCTTATTTAGTGAGTGTTATAAAATTCGAATAGGAGATTCTCCTACATATAAGCTTCAATATCACAAACCGGAAAAAAAATTTGAAAATTTTACTTTTTGAAAAATTATTCATTGAATAGTCCGTCATGTGTTTTCAATGGCGAAATCTTATTTTTGAGAAAATTGCACTTTTTGGAACAACTTTAGACCCACTTCTTATTTAGTGAGTGTTATAAAATTCAAATTCGAGATTCTCCTATATATGAGCTTCAATATCACAAAACGGAAAAAATTTTGAAAATTTTACTTTTTGAACAATAATTCATTGAACAGTCCGCCATGTGTTTTCAATGGGGAAATTTTGTTTTTTAGAAAATTGCACTTTTTGGAACAACTTTAGACCCACTTCTTATTTAGTAAGTGTTATAAAATTGGAATTGGAGATTCTCCTATATATAAGCTTCAATACCACACACTGGAAAAAATTTTGAAAATTTTAATTTTTGAACAATTATTCATTGAATAGTCCACCATGTGTTTTCAATGGGGGAATTTTATTTTTTAGAAAATTGCACTTTTTGGAACAACTTTAGATCCATTTTTTATTTAGTGAGTGTTATAAAATTGGAATTGGAGATTCTACTATATATAAGATTTAATATCACAAACGGGAAAAAAATTTGAAAATTTTCCTTTTTGAACAATTGTTCATTGAATAGTCCGCCATGTTATTTCAATGGAGAATTGTATTTTCGAGAAAATTGCTCAAATGCTTTCAAATAGCGAATTGCAGTGGATATATGTTTTATAGTTATTCTTGTACCAAATTTTAATTAAAAAAAAGTATTCTAAAAATAAAAAATTCAATTTTTCGAAAATCTTGAAATATTTCAGTTTTGAGTGTATTTGAATGGAAAATTTCATTTTTAACAAATGGTTCCAAATAGTGTTTTTTTATTCAAAAACACATTAAAAATCAAACAAATTTCAAAATTTTGGCAAAAAAAACTATTTTTGAATAGCTCTATGAGAAGTTGAAATTTTGAAACGAAAGCGCTCAGAAACTGTTTTGAGGCTTTATTTTACGCAGCATTGCTTCGATTTTGTGTACTAAAAAAACATTTCATGAGCAAATTGATGATCAGAAAGAAATCGGAAGATGACTTTTATTATCCTAGTTTACAAATTAAGGTTAAAAATCGAAAATTGAGAATTGGAAAATTGCCTAAGGATTGGCAAGTTTAATGTATATTCAAAGGGATATAAAGATTTTTTTGGCAATAACCGAATTTTGAGAAGTAAAATTTCATTTTAATAACCACTTGAATGTGGAAATCGATTCGGATGACAATTTCTGTTACCCTAGTTGCAAAATGATTGTAAAATTTTGAAAATTCAGAAGTGTGTAATTTTCCATACTGTTAACATGGGAAAAATTTTAAACGAAAATTTTGAAAGTTCAATTTTTAGGACCAACTTTAGACCCACTTCTTATTTAGTGAGTGTTATAAAATTCGAATAGGAGATTCTCCTATATATGAGCTTCAATACCACACACTGGAAAAAATTTTGAAAATTTTAATTTTTGAACAATTATTCATTGAATAGTCCACCATGTGTTTTCAATGGGGGAATTTTATTTTTTAGAAAATTGCACTTTTTGGAACAACTTTAGATCCATTTTTTATTTAGTGAGTGTTATAAAATTGGAATTGGAGATTCTCCTATATATAAGATTTAATATCACAAACCGGAAAAAAATTTGAAAATATTCCTTTTTCAAAAATAATTCATTGAACAGTCCGTCATGTGTTTTCAATGGCGAAATCTTATTTTTGAGAAAATTGCACTTTTTGGAACAACTTTGGACCAACTTCTAATTTAGTGAGTGTTATAAAATTCAAATTCGAGATATATGAGCTTCAATATCACAAACCGGAAAAAATTTTGAAAATTTTACCTTTTGAACAATAATTCATTGAACAGTCCGCCATGTGTTTTCAATGGGGAAATTTTATTTTTGAGAAATTTGCACATTTTGAACCAACTATAGACCCACTTTTTATTTAGTGAGTGTTATAAAATTGGAATTAGAGATTCTCCTATATATAAGCTTCAATATCACACACGGGAAAAAATTTTGAAAATTTTAATTTTTGAACAATTATTCATTGAACAGTCCGTCATGTGTCTTCAATGGCGAAATCTTATTTTTTAGAAAATTGCACTTTTTGGAACAACTTTAGACCCACTTCTTATTTAGTGAGTGTTATAAAATTCAAATTCGAGATTCTCCTATATATGAGCTTCAATATCACAAACCGGAAAAAATTTTGAAAATTTTACTTTTTGAACAATAATTCATTGAACAGTCCGCCATGTGTTTTCAATGGAGAAATTTTATTTTTTAGAAAATTGCACTTTTTGGAACAACTTTAGACCCACTTTTTATTTAGTGAGTGTTATAAAATTGAAATTTTATATTCTCCTATATATAAGCTTCAATATAACAAACGGGAAAAAAATTTGAAAATTTTAATTTTTGAACAATTATTCATTGAATAGTCCGCCATGTGATTTCAATGGGGAATTGTATTTTCGAGAAAATTGCTCAAATGCTTTCAAATTGAGAATTGCAGTTGGATATATGTTTTATAGTTATTCTTGTACCAAATTTTAATTAAAAAAAGTATTCTAAAAATAAAAAATTCAATTTTTCGAAAATCTTGAAATATTTCAGTTTTGAGTGTATTTGAATGGAAAATTTCATTTTTAACAAATGGTTCCTAATTGTGTTTTTTTATTCAAAAACACATTAAAAATCAAACAAATTTCAAAATTTTGGCAAAAAAAACTATTTTTGAATAGCCCTATGAGAAGTTGAAATTTTGAAACGAAAGCGCTCAGAAACTGTTTTGAGGCTTTATTTTACGTAGCATTGCTTCGATTTTGTGTACTAAAATAATATTTCATGAGCAAATTGATGATCAGAAAGAAATCAGGAGATGACATTTATTATCCTAGGCTACAAATTAATGTTAAAAATCGAAAATTGAGAATTGGAAAATTGCCTAAGGATTGGCAAGATTAATGTATATTCAAAGGGATATAAAGATTTTTTTGGCAATAACCGAATTTTGAGAAGTAAAATTTCATTTTAATAACCACTTGAATGTGGAAATCGATTCGGATGACAATATCTGTTACCCTAGTTGCAAAATGATTGTAAAATTTTGAAAATTTAAAAGTGTGAAATTTACCATACTGTTAACATGGGAAAAATTTTAAACGAAAATTTTGAAAGTTCAGTTTTTAGGACCAACTTTAGACCCACTTTTTATTTAGTGAGTGTTATAAAATTCGAATAGGAAATTTTCCTATATATGAGCTTCAATATCACAAACCGGAAAAAATTTTGAAAATTTTACTTTTTGAAAAATAATTCATTGAACAGTCCGTCATGTGTTTTCAATGGCGAAATCTTATTTTTGAGAAAATTGCACTTTTTGGAACAACTTTAGACCCACTTCTTATTTAGTGAGTGTTATAAAATTCAAATTCGAGATTCTCCTATATATGAGCTTCAATTTCACAAACCGGAAAAATTTTTGAAAATTTTACTTTTTGAACAATAATTCATTGAACAGTCCGCCATGTGTTTCAATGGGGAAATTTTATTTTTGAGAAATTTGCAAATTTTGAACCAACTACAGACCCACTTCTTATTTAGTGAGTGTTATAAAATTGGAATTTTAGATTCTCCTATATATAAGCTTCAATATCACACACCGGAAAAAAATTTGAAAATTTTACTTTTTCAACAATAATTCATTGAACAGTCCGCCATGTGTTTTCATTGGCGAAATCTTATTTTTGAGAAAATTGCACTTTTTGGAACAACTTTAGACCCATTTTTTATTTAGTGAGTGTTATAAAATTGAAATTGGATATTCTCCTATATATAAGCTTCAATATAACAAACGGGAAAAAATTTTGAAAATTTTAATTTTTGAACAATTATTCATTGAATAGTCCGCCATGTGATTTCAATGGGGAATTGTATTTTCGAGAAAATTGCTCAAATGCTTTCAAATTGCGAATTGCAGTTGGATATATGTTTTATAGTTATTCTTGTACCAAATTTTAATTAAAAAAAAGTATTCTAAAAATAAAAAATTCAATATTTCGAAAATCTTGAAATATTTCAGTTTTGAGTGTATTTGAATGGAAAATTTCATTTTTAACAAATGGTTCCAAATTGTGTTTTTTTATTCAAAAACACATTAAAAATCAAACAAATTTCAAAATTTTGGCAAAAAAAACTATTTTTGAATAGCTCTATGAGAAGTTGAAATTTTGAAACGAAAGCGCTCAGAAACTGTTTTGAGGCTTTATTTTACGTAGCATTGCTTCGATTTTGTGTACTAAAATAATATTTCATGAGCAAATTGATGATCAGAAAGAAATCGGAAGATTAATGTATTATCCTAGGCTACAAATTAAGGTTAAAATTCGAAAATTGAGAATTGGAAAATTGCCTAAGGATTGGCAAGTTTAATGTATATTCAAAGGGATATAAAGATTTTTTTGGCAATAACCGAATTTTGAGAAGTAAAATTTCATTTTAATAACCACTTGAATGTGGAAATCGATTCGGATGACAATTTCTGTTACCATAGTCGCAAAATGATTGTAAAATTTTGTAAATTCAGAAGTGTGAAATTTTCCATACTGTTAACATGGGAAAAATTTTAAACCAAAATTATGAAAGTTCAATTTTTAGGACCAACTTTAGACCCACTTCTTATTTAGTGATTGTTATAAAATTCGAATAGGAGATTATCCTATATATGAGCTTCAATATCACAAACCGGAAAAAATTTTGAAAATTTTCCTTTTTCAAAAATAATTCATTGAACAGTCCGTTATGTGTTTTCAATGGCGAAATCTTATTTTTGAGAAAATTGCACTTTTTGGAACAACTTTGGACCCATTTCTTATTTAGTGAGTGTTATAAAATTCAAATTCGAGATATATGAGCTTCAATATCACAAACCGGAAAAAATTTTGAAAATTTTACCTTTTGAACAATAATTCATTGAACAGTCCGCCATGTGTTTTCAATGGGGAAATTTTATTTTTGAGAAATTTGCACATTTTGAACCAACTATAGACCCACTTCTTATTTAGTGAGTGTTATAAAATTGGAATTAGAGATTCTCCTATATATAAGCTTCAATATCACATACGGGAAAAAATTATGAAAATTTTAATTTTTGAACAATTATTCATTGAATAGTCCACCATGTGTTTTCAATGGGGGAATTTTATTTTTTAGAAAATTGCACTTTTTGGAACAACTTTAGACCCACTTTTTATTTAGTGAGTGTTATAAAATTGAAAATGGAGATTCTCCTATATATAAGCTTCAATATCACACAATGGAAAAAAATTTGAAAATTTTACTTTTTGAACAATAATTCATTGAACAGTCCGCCATGTGTTTTCAATGGGGAAATTTTATTTTTTAGAAAATTGCACTTTTTGGAACAACTTTAGACCCACTTCTTATTTTGTAAGTGTTATAAAATTGGAATTGGAGATTCTCCTATATATAAGCTTCAATATCACACACGGGAAAAAATTTTGAAAATTTTACTTTTTGAACAATTATTCATTGAATAGTCCACCATGTGTTTTCAATGGGGGAATTTTATTTTTTAGAAAATTGCACTTTTTGGAACAACTTTAGACCCACTTTTTATTTAGTGAGTGTTATAAAATTGAAAATGGAGACTCTCCTATATATAAACTTCAATATCACAAATGGGAAAAAATTTTGAA
Source organism: Linyphia triangularis (assembly GCA_963978545.1). Taxonomy (NCBI): domain Eukaryota; kingdom Metazoa; phylum Arthropoda; class Arachnida; order Araneae; family Linyphiidae; genus Linyphia; species Linyphia triangularis. The sequence continues at coordinate 396,710 of CAXBTE010000002.1, read as the reverse complement.
AATTTTACTTTTTGAACAATTATTCATTGAATAGTCCGCCATGTGATTTCAATGGTGAATTGTATTTTCAAGAAAATTGCTCAAATGCTTTCAAATTGCGAATTGCAGTTGGATATATGTTTTATAATTATTCTTGTACCAAATTTTAATTAAAAAAAAAGTATTCTAAAAATAAAAAATTCAATTTTTCGAAAATCTTGAAATATTTCAGTTTTGAGTGTATTTGAATGGAAAATTTCATTTTTAACAAATGGTTGCAAATTGTGTTTTTTTATTCAAAAACACATTAAAAATCAAACAAATTTCAAAATTTTAGCAAAAAAAAACTATTTTTGAATAGCTCTATGAGAAGTTGAAATTTTGAAACGAAAGCGCTCAGAAACTGTTTTGAGGCTTTATTTTACGTAGCATTGCTTCGATTTTGTGTACTAAAATAATATTTCATGAGCAAATTGATGATCAGAAAGAAATCGGAAGATTACTTGTATTATCCTAGGCTACAAATTAAGGTTAAAATTCGAAAATTTAGAATTGGAAAATTGCCTAAGGATTGGCAAGTTTAATGTATATTCAAAGGGATATAAAGATTTTTTTGGCAATAACCGAATTTTGAGAAGTAAAATTTCATTTTAATAACCACTTGAATGTGGAAATCGATTCGGATGACAATTTCTGTTACCCTAGTTGCAAAATGATTGTAAAATTTTGAAAATTCAGAAGTGTGTAATTTTCCATACTGTTAACATGGGAAAAATTTTAAACGAAAATTTTGAAAGTTCAATTTTTAGGACCAACTTTAGACCCACTTTTTATTTAGTGAGTGTTATAAAATTCGAATAGGAAATTTTCCTATATATGAGCTTCAATATCACAAACCGGAAAAAATTTTGAAAATTTTACTTTTTGAAAAATAATTCATTGAACAGTCCGTCATGTGTTTTCAATGGCGAAATCTTATTTTTGAGAAAATTGCACTTTTTGGAACAACTTTAGACCCACTTCTTATTTAGTGAGTGTTATAAAATTCAAATTCGAGATTCTCCTATATATGAGCTTCAATTTCACAAACCGGAAAAATTTTTGAAAATTTTACTTTTTGAACAATAATTCATTGAACAGTCCGCCATGTGTTTCAATGGGGAAATTTTATTTTTGAGAAATTTGCAAATTTTGAACCAACTACAGACCCACTTCTTATTTAGTGAGTGTTATAAAATTGGAATTTTTGATTCTCCTATATATAAGCTTCAATATCACACACCGGAAAAAAATTTGAAAATTTTACTTTTTCAACAATAATTCATTGAACAGTCCGCCATGTGTTTTCATTGGCGAAATCTTATTTTTGAGAAAATTGCACTTTTTGGAACAATTTTAGACCCATTTTTTATTTAGTGAGTGTTATAAAATTGAAATTGGATATTCTCCTATATATAAGCTTCAATATAACAAACGGGAAAAAATTTTGAAAATTTTAATTTTTGAACAATTATTCATTGAATAGTCCGCCATGTGATTTCAATGGGGAATTGTATTTTCGAGAAAATTGCTCAAATGCTTTCAAATTGCGAATTGCAGTTGGATATATGTTTTATAGTTATTCTTGTACCAAATTTTAATTAAAAAAAAGTATTCTAAAAATAAAAAATTCAATTTTTCGAAAATCTTGAAATATTTCAGTTTTGAGTGTATTTGAATGGAAAATTTCATTTTTAACAAATGGTTCCAAATTGGGTTTTTTTATTCAAAAACACATTAAAAATCAAACAAATTTCAAAATTTTGGCAAAAAAAATTATTTTTGAATAGCTCTATGAGAAGTTGAAATTTTGAAACGGAAGCGCTCAGAAACTGTTTTGAGGCTTTATTTTACGTTGCATTGCTTCGATTTTGTGTACTAAAATAATATTTCATGAGCAAATTGATGATCAGAAAGAAATCGGAAGATGACTTTTATTATCCTAGGCTACAAATTAAGGTTAAAATTCGAAAATTGAGAATTGGAAAATTGCCTAAGGATTGGCAAGTTTAATGTATATTCAAAGGGATATAAATATTTTTTTGGCAATAACCGAATTTTGAGAAGTAAAATTTCATTTTAATAACCACTTGAATGTGGAAATCGATTCGGATGACAATTTCTGTTACCCTAGTTGCAAAATGATTGTAAAATTTTGAAAATTTAGAAGTGTGAAATTTTCCTTACGGTTAACATGGGAAAAATTTTAAACGAAAATTTTGAAAGTTCAATTTTTAGGACCAACTTTAGACCCACTTCTTATTTAGTGAGTGTTATAAAATTCGAATAGGAGATTCTCCTACATATAAGCTTCAATACCACAAACCGGAAAAAATTTTGAAAATTTTACTTTTTGAACAATAATTCATTGAACAGTCCGCCATGTGTTTTCAATGGGGAAATTTTATTTTTGAGAAAATTGCACTTTTTGGAACAACTTTAGACCCACTTTTTATTTAGTGAGTGTTATAAAATTGAAATTGGATATTCTCCTATATATAAGCTTCAATATCACAAACGGGAAAAAATTTTGAAAATTTTAATTTTTGAACAATTATTCATTGAATAGTCCGCCATGTGAATTCATTGGGGAATTGTATTTTTGTGAAAATTGCTCAAATGCTTTCAAATTGCGAATTGCAGTTGGATATATGTTATATAGTTATTCTTGTACCAAATTTTAATTAAAAAAAAGTATTCTAAAAATAAAAAATTCAATATTTCGAAAATCTTGAAATATTTCAGTTTTGAGTGTATTTGAATGGAAAATTTCATTTTTAACAAATGGTTCCAAATTGTGTTTTTTTATTCAAAAACACATTAAAAATCAAACAAATTTCAAAATTTTGGCAAAAAAAACTATTTTTGAATAGCTCTATGAGAAGTTGAAATTTTGAAACGAAAGCGCTCAGAAACTGTTTTGAGGCTTTATTTTACGTAGCATTGCTTCGATTTTGTGTACTAAAATAATATTTCATGAGCAAATTGATGATCAGAAAGAAATCGGAAGATTAATGTATTATCCTAGGCTACAAATTAAGGTTAAAATTCGAAAATTGAGAATTGGAAAATTGCCTAAGGATTGGCAAGTTTAATGTATATTCAAAGGGATATAAAGATTTTTTTGGCAATAACCGAATTTTGAGAAGTAAAATTTCATTTTAATAACCACTTGAATGTGGAAATCGATTCGGATGACAATTTCTGTTACCATAGTCGCAAAATGATTGTAAAATTTTGTAAATTCAGAAGTGTGAAATTTTCCATACTGTTAACATGGGAAAAATTTTAAACCAAAATTATGAAAGTTCAATTTTTAGGACCAACTTTAGACCCACTTCTTATTTAGTGATTGTTATAAAATTCGAATAGGAGATTATCCTATATATGAGCTTCAATATCACAAACCGGAAAAAATTTTGAAAATTTTCCTTTTTCAAAAATAATTCATTGAACAGTCCGTTATGTGTTTTCAATGGCGAAATCTTATTTTTGAGAAAATTGCACTTTTTGGAACAACTTTGGACCCATTTCTTATTTAGTGAGTGTTATAAAATTCAAATTCGAGATATATGAGCTTCAATATCACAAACCGGAAAAAATTTTGAAAATTTTACCTTTTGAACAATAATTCATTGAACAGTCCGCCATGTGTTTTCAATGGGGAAATTTTATTTTTGAGAAATTTGCACATTTTGAACCAACTATAGACCCACTTCTTATTTAGTGAGTGTTATAAAATTGGAATTAGAGATTCTCCTATATATAAGCTTCAATATCACATACGGGAAAAAATTATGAAAATTTTAATTTTTGAACAATTATTCATTGAATAGTCCACCATGTGTTTTCAATGGGGGAATTTTATTTTTTAGAAAATTGCACTTTTTGGAACAACTTTAGACCCACTTTTTATTTAGTGAGTGTTATAAAATTGAAAATGGAGATTCTCCTATATATAAGCTTCAATATCACACAATGGAAAAAAATTTGAAAATTTTACTTTTTGAACAATAATTCATTGAACAGTCCGCCATGTGTTTTCAATGGGGAAATTTTATTTTTTAGAAAATTGCACTTTTTGGAACAACTTTAGACCCACTTCTTATTTTGTAAGTGTTATAAAATTGGAATTGGAGATTCTCCTATATATAAGCTTCAATATCACACACGGGAAAAAATTTTGAAAATTTTACTTTTTGAACAATTATTCATTGAATAGTCCACCATGTGTTTTCAATGGGGGAATTTTATTTTTTAGAAAATTGCACTTTTTGGAACAACTTTAGACCCACTTTTTATTTAGTGAGTGTTATAAAATTGAAAATGGAGACTCTCCTATATATAAGCTTCAATATCACAAATGGGAAAAAATTTTGAAAATTTTACTTTTTGAACAATTATTCATTGAATAGTCCGCCATGTGATTTCAATGGTGAATTGTATTTTCAAGAAAATTGCTCAAATGCTTTCAAATTGCGAATTGCAGTTGGATATATGTTTTATAATTATTCTTGTACCAAATTTTAATTAAAAAAAAAGTATTCTAAAAATAAAAAATTCAATTTTTCGAAAATCTTGAAATATTTCAGTTTTGAGTGTATTTGAATGGAAAATTTCATTTTTAACAAATGGTTGCAAATTGTGTTTTTTTATTCAAAAACACATTAAAAATCAAACAAATTTCAAAATTTTAGCAAAAAAAAACTATTTTTGAATAGCTCTATGAGAAGTTGAAATTTTGAAACGAAAGCGCTCAGAAACTGTTTTGAGGCTTTATTTTACGTAGCATTGCTTCGATTTTGTGTACTAAAATAATATTTCATGAGCAAATTGATGATCAGAAAGAAATCGGAAGATTACTTGTATTATCCTAGGCTACAAATTAAGGTTAAAATTCGAAAATTTAGAATTGGAAAATTGCCTAAGGATTGGCAAGTTTAATGTATATTCAAAGGGATATAAAGATTTTTTTGGCAATAACCGAATTTTGAGAAGTAAAATTTCATTTTAATAACCACTTGAATGTGGAAATCGATTCGGATGACAATTTCTGTTACCCTAGTTGCAAAATGATTGTAAAATTTTGAAAATTCAGAAGTGTGTAATTTTCCATACTGTTAACATGGGAAAAATTTTAAACGAAAATTTTGAAAGTTCAATTTTTAGGACCAACTTTAGACCCACTTTTTATTTAGTGAGTGTTATAAAATTCGAATAGGAAATTTTCCTATATATGAGCTTCAATATCACAAACCGGAAAAAATTTTGAAAATTTTACTTTTTGAAAAATAATTCATTGAACAGTCCGTCATGTGTTTTCAATGGCGAAATCTTATTTTTGAGAAAATTGCACTTTTTGGAACAACTTTAGACCCACTTCTTATTTAGTGAGTGTTATAAAATTCAAATTCGAGATTCTCCTATATATGAGCTTCAATTTCACAAACCGGAAAAATTTTTGAAAATTTTACTTTTTGAACAATAATTCATTGAACAGTCCGCCATGTGTTTCAATGGGGAAATTTTATTTTTGAGAAATTTGCAAATTTTGAACCAACTACAGACCCACTTCTTATTTAGTGAGTGTTATAAAATTGGAATTGGAGATTCTCCTATATATAAGCTTCAATATCACACACGGGAAAAAATTTTGAAAATTTTACTTTTTGAACAATTATTCATTGAATAGTCCACCATGTGTTTTCAATGGGGGAATTTTATTTTTTAGAAAATTGCACTTTATGGAACAACTTTAGACCCACTTTTTATTTAGTGAGTGTTATAAAATTGAAAATGGAGACTCTCCTATATATAAGCTTCAATATCACAAACGGGAAAAAATTTTGAAAATTTTACTTTTCGAACAATTATTCATTGAATAGTCCACCATGTGTTTTCAATGGGGGAATTTTATTTTTTAGAAAATTGCACTTTTTGGAACAACTTTAGACCCACTTTTTATTTAGTGAGTGTTATAAAATTGAAAATGGAGACTCTCCTATATATAAGCTTAAATATCACAAACGGGAAAAAATTTTGAAAATTTTACTTTTTGAACAATTATTCATTGAATAGTCCGCCATGTGATTTCAATGGGGAATTGTATTTTCAAGAAAATTGCTCAAATGCTTTCAAATTGCGAATTGCAGTTGGATATATGTTTTATAATTATTCTTGTACCAAATTTTAATTAAAAAAAAGTATTCTAAAAATAAAAAATTCAATTTTTCGAAAATCTTGAAATATTTCAGTTTTGAGTGTATTTGAATTGAAAATTTCATTTTTAACAAATGGTTCCAAATTGTGTTTTTTTATTCAAAAACACATTAAAAATCAAACAAATTTCAAAATTTTGGCAAAAAAAACTATTTTTGAATAGCTCTATGAGAAGTTGAAATTTTGAAACGAAAGCTCTCAGAAATTGTTTTGAGGCTTTATTTTACGTAGCATTGCTTCGATTTTGTGTACTAAAATAATATTTCATGAGCAAATTGATGATCAGAAAGAAATCGGAAGATTACTTGTTTTATCCTAGGCTACAAATTAAGGTTAAAATTCGAAAATTGAGAATTGGAAAATTGCCTAAGGATTGGCAAGTTTAATGTATATTCAAAGGGATATAAAGATTTTTTTGGCAATAACCGAATTTTGAGAAGTAAAATTTCATTTTAATAACCACTTGAATGTGGAAATCGATTCGGATGACAATTTCTGTTACCATAGTCGCAAAATGATTGTAAAATTTTGAAAATTCAGAAGTGCTAAATTTTCCATACTGTTAACATGGGAAAAATTTTAAACCAAAATTGTGAAAGTTCAATTTTTAGGACCAACTTTAGACCCACTTCTTATTTAGTGAGTGTTATAAAATTCGAATAGGAGATTCTCCTATATATGAGCTTCAATATCACAAACCGGAAAAAATTTTGAAAATATTCCTTTTTCAAAAATAATTCATTGAACAGTCCGTCATGTGTTTTCAATGGGGAAATTTTATTTTTGAGAAATTTGCACATTTTGAACCAACTATAGACCCACTTTTTATTTAGTGAGTGTTATAAAATTGGAATTAGAGATTCTCCTATATATAAGCTTCAATATCACACACGGGAAAAAATTTTGAAAATTTTAATTTTTGAACAATTATTCATTGAACAGTCCGTCATGTGTTTTCAATGGGGAAATTTTATTTTTTAGAAAATTGCACTTTTTGGAACAACTTTAGACCCACTTCTTATTTAGTAAGTGTTATAAAATTGGAATTAGAGATTCTCCTATATATAAGCTTCAATATCACACACGGGAAAAAATTTTGAAAATTTTAATTTTTGAACAATTATTCATTGAACAGTCCGTCATGTGTTTTCAATGGCGAAATCTTATTTTTTAGAAAATTGCACTTTTTGGAACAACTTTAGACCCACTTCTTATTTAGTGAGTGTTATAAAATTCAAATTCGAGATTCTCCTATATATGAGCTTCAATATCACAAACCGGAAAAAATTTTGAAAATTTTACTTTTTGAACAATAATTAATTGAACAGTCCGCCATGTGTTTTCAATGGAGAAATTTTATTTTTTAGAAAATTGCACTTTTTGGAACAACTTTAGACACACTTTTTATTTAGTGAGTGTTATAAAATTGAAATTGGATATTCTCCTATATATAAGCTTCAATATAACAAACGGGAAAAAAATTTGAAAATTTTAATTTTTGAACAATTATTCATTGAATAGTCCGCCATGTGAATTCATTGGGGAATTGTATTTTCGAGAAAATTGCTCAAATGCTTTCAAATTGCGAATTGCAGTTGGATATATGTTTTATAGTTATTCTTGTACCAAATTTTAATTAAAAAAAGTATTCTAAAAATAAAAAATTCAATTTTTCGAAAATCTTGAAATATTTCAGTTTTGAGTGTATTTGAATGGAAAATTTCATTTTTAACAAATGGTTCCAAATTGGGTTTTTTTATTCAAAAACACATTAAAAATCAAACAAATTTCAAAATTTTGGCAAAAAAAATTATTTTTGAATAGCTCTATGAGAAGTTGAAATTTTGAAACGGAAGCGCTCAGAAACTGTTTTGAGGCTTTATTTTACGTTGCATTGCTTCGATTTTGTGTACTAAAATAATATTTCATGAGCAAATTGATGATCAGAAAGAAATCGGAAGATGACTTTTATTATCCTAGGCTACAAATTAAGGTTAAAATTCGAAAATTGAGAATTGGAAAATTGCCTAAGGATTGGCAAGTTTAATGTATATTCAAAGGGATATAAAGATTTTTTTGGCAATAACCGAATTTTGAGAAGTAAAATTTCATTTTAATAACCACTTGAATGTGGAAATCGATTCGGATGACAATTTCTGTTACCCTAGTTGCAAAATGATTGTAAAATTTTGAAAATTTAGAAGTGTGAAATTTTCCTTACGGTTAACATGGGAAAAATTTTAAACGAAAATTTTGAAAGTTCAATTTTTAGGACCAACTTTAGACCCACTTCTTATTTAGTGAGTGTTATAAAATTCGAATAGGAGATTCTCCTACATATAAGCTTCAATACCACAAACCGGAAAAAATTTTGAAAATTTTACTTTTTGAACAATAATTCATTGAACAGTCCGCCATGTGTTTTCAATGGGGAAATTTTATTTTTGAGAAAATTGCACATTTCGAACCAACTATAGACCCACTTCTTATTTAGTGAGTGTTATAAAATTCGAATAGGAGATTCTCCTACATATAAGCTTCAATATCACAAACCGGAAAAAAAATTTGAAAATTTTACTTTTTGAAAAATTATTCATTGAATAGTCCGTCATGTGTTTTCAATGGCGAAATCTTATTTTTGAGAAAATTGCACTTTTTGGAACAACTTTAGACCCACTTCTTATTTAGTGAGTGTTATAAAATTCAAATTCGAGATTCTCCTATATATGAGCTTCAATATCACAAAACGGAAAAAATTTTGAAAATTTTACTTTTTGAACAATAATTCATTGAACAGTCCGCCATGTGTTTTCAATGGGGGAATTTTATTTTTTAGAAAATTGCACTTTTTGGAACAACTTTAGATCCATTTTTTATTTAGTGAGTGTTATAAAATTGGAATTGGAGATTCTACTATATATAAGATTTAATATCACAAACGGGAAAAAAATTTGAAAATTTTCCTTTTTGAACAATTGTTCATTGAATAGTCCGCCATGTTATTTCAATGGAGAATTGTATTTTCGAGAAAATTGCTCAAATGCTTTCAAATAGCGAATTGCAGTGGATATATGTTTTATAGTTATTCTTGTACCAAATTTTAATTAAAAAAAAGTATTCTAAAAATAAAAAATTCAATTTTTCGAAAATCTTGAAATATTTCAGTTTTGAGTGTATTTGAATGGAAAATTTCATTTTTAACAAATGGTTCCAAATAGTGTTTTTTTATTCAAAAACACATTAAAAATCAAACAAATTTCAAAATTTTGGCAAAAAAAACTATTTTTGAATAGCTCTATGAGAAGTTGAAATTTTGAAACGAAAGCGCTCAGAAACTGTTTTGAGGCTTTATTTTACGTAGCATTGCTTCGATTTTGTGTACTAAAAAAACATTTCATGAGCAAATTGATGATCAGAAAGAAATCGGAAGATGACTTTTATTATCCTAGTTTACAAATTAAGGTTAAAAATCGAAAATTGAGAATTGGAAAATTGCCTAAGGATTGGCAAGTTTAATGTATATTCAAAGGGATATAAAGATTTTTTTGGCAATAACCGAATTTTGAGAAGTAAAATTTCATTTTAATAACCACTTGAATGTGGAAATCGATTCGGATGACAATTTCTGTTACCCTAGTTGCAAAATGATTGTTAAATTTTGAAAATTCAGAAGTGTGTAATTTTCCATACTGTTAACATGGGAAAAATTTTAAACGAAAATTTTGAAAGTTCAATTTTTAGGACCAACTTTAGACCCACTTCTTATTTAGTGAGTGTTATAAAATTCGAATAGGAGATTCTCCTATATATGAGCTTCAATACCACACACTGGAAAAAAATTTGAAAATTTTAATTTTTGAACAATTATTCATTGAATAGTCCACCATGTGTTTTCAATATGGGAATTTTATTTTTTAGAAAATTGCACTTTTTGGAACAACTTTAGATCCATTTTTTATTTAGTGAGTGTTATAAAATTGGAATTGGAGATTCTCCTATATATAAGATTTAATATCACAAACGGGAAAAAATTTTGAAAATGTTCCTTTTTGAACAATTGTTCATTGAATAGTCCGCGATGTTATTTCAATGGGGAATTTTATTTTCGAGAAAATTGCTCAAATGCTTTCAAATAGCGAATTGCAGTGGATATATGTTTTATAGTTATTCTTGTACCAAATTTTAATTTAAAAAAAGTATTCTAAAAATAAAAAATTCAATTTTTCAAAAATCATGAAATATTTCAGTTTTGAGTGTATTTGAATTGAAAATTTCATTTTTAACAAATGGTTCCAAATTGTGTTTTTTTATTCAAAAACACATTAAAAATCAAACAAATTTCAAAATTTTAGCAAAAAAAAACTATTTTTGAATAGCTCTATGAGAAGTTTAAATTTTGAAACGAAAACGCTCAGAAACTGTTTTGATGCTTTATTTCACGTAGCAATGCTTCGTTTTTGTGTACTAAAATAATATTTCATGAGCAAATTGATGATTAGAAAGAAATCGGAAGATGACTTTTATTATCCTAGGCTACAAATTAAGGTTAAAATTCGAAAATTGAAAATTGGAAAATTGCCTAAGGATTGACAAGTTTAATGTATATTCAAAGGGATATAAAGATTTTTTTGGCAATAACCGAATTTTGAGAAGTAAAATTTCATTTTAATAACCACTTGAATGTGGAAATCGATTCGGGTGACAATTTCTGTTACCCTAGTTGCAAAATGATTGTAAAATTTTGAAAATTTAGAAGTGTGAAATTTTCCATACCGTTAACATGGGAAAAATTTTAAACCAAAATTGTGAAAGTTCAATTTTTAGGACCAACTTTAGACCCACTTCTTATTTAGTGAGTGTTATAAAATTCGAATAGGAGATTCTCCTATATATGAGCTTCAATATCACAAACCGGAAAAAAATTTGAAAATTTTACTTTTTCAACAATAATTCATTGAACAGTCCGCCATGTGTTTTCATTGGCGAAATCTTATTTTTGAGAAAATTGCACTTTTTGGAACAACTTTAGACCCATTTTTTATTTAGTGAGTGTTATAAAATTGAAATTGGACATTCTCCTATATATAAGCTTCAATATAACAAACGGGAAAAAAATTTGAAAATTTTACTTTTTGAACAATAATTCATTGAACAGTCCGCCATGTGTTTTCAATGGGGAAATTTTATTTTTTAGAAAATTGCACTTTTTGGAACAACTTTAGACCCACTTTTTATTTAGTGAGTGTTATAAAATCGAAAATGGAGACTCTCCTATATATAAGCTTCAATATCACAAACGGGAAAAAATTTTGAAAATTTTACTTTTTGAACAATTATTCATTGAATAGTCCGCCATGTGATTTCAATGGGGAATTGTATTTTCAAGAAAATTGCTCAAATGCTTTCAAATTGCGAATTGCAGTTGGATATATGTTTTAAAATTATTCTTGTACCAAATTTTAATTAAAAAAAAAGTATTCTAAAAATAAAAAATTCAATTTTTCGAAAATCTTGAAATATTTCAGTTTTGAGTGTATGTGAATTGAAAATTTCATTTTTAACAAATGGTTCCAAATTGTGTTTTTTTATTCAAAAACACATTAAAAATCAAACAAATTTCAAAATTTTGGCAAAAAAAAACAAACTCTTTTTGAATAGCTCTATGAGAAGTTGAAATTTTGAAACGAAAGCGCTCAGAAACTGTTTTGAGGCTTTATTTTACGTAGCATTGCTTCGATTTTGTGTACTAAAATAATATTTCATGAGCAAATTGATGATCAGAAAGAAATCGGAAGATTACTTGTATTATCCTAGGCTACAAATTAAGGTTAAAATTCGAAAATTTAGAATTGGAAAATTGAATAAGGATTGGCAAGTTTAATGTATATTCAAAGGGATATAAAGATTTTTTTGGCAATAACCGAATTTTGAGAAGTAAAATTTCATTTTAATAACCACGTGAATGTGGAAATCGATTCGGATGACAATTTCTGTTACCATAGTCGCAAAATGATTGTAAAATTTTGAAAATTCAGAAGTGTGAAATTTTCCATACTGTTAACATGGGAAAAATTTTAAACCAAAATTATGAAAGTTCAATTTTTAGGACCAACTTTAGACCCACTTCTTATTTAGTGAGTGTTATAAAATTCGAATAGGAGATTCTCCTATATATGAGCTTCAATATCACAAACCGGAAAAAATTTTGAAAATTTTCCTTTTTCAAAAATAATTCATTGAACAGTCCGTCATGTGTTTTCAATGGTGAAATCTTATTTTTGAGAAAATTGCACTTTTTGGAACAACTTTGGACCCACTTCTTATTTAGTGAGTGTTATAAAATTCAAATTCGAGATATATGAGCTTCAATATCACAAACCGGAAAAAATTTTTAAAATTTTACCTTTTGAACAATAATTCATTGAACAGTCCGCCATGTGTTTTCAATGGGGAAATTTTATTTTTGAGAAATTTGCACATTTTGAACCAACTATAGACCCACTTCTTATTTAGTGAGTGTTATAAAATTGGAATTAGAGATTCTCCTATATATAAGCTTCAATATCACATACGGGAAAAAATTTTGAAAATTTTAATTTTTGAACAATTATTCATTGAATAGTCCACCATGTGTTTTCAATGGGGGAATTTTATTTTTAAGAAAATTGCACTTTTTGGAACAACTTTAGACCCACTTTTTATTTAGTGAGTGTTATAAAATTGAAAATGGAGATTCTCCTATATATAAGCTTCAATATCACACAATGGAAAAAAATTTGAAAATTTTACTTTTTGAACAATAATTCATTGAACAGTCCGCTATGTGTTTTCAATGGGGAAATTTTATTTTTTAGAAAATTGCACTTTTTGGAACAACTTTAGACCCACTTTTTATTTAGTGAGTGTTATAAAATTGAAATTGGATATTCTCCTATATATAAGCTTCAATATAACAAACGGGAAAAAAATTTGAAAATTTTAATTTTTGAACAATTATTCATTGAATAGTCCGCCATGTGATTTCAATGGGGAATTGTATTTTCGAGAAAATTGCTCAAATGCTTTCAAATTGCGAATTGCAGTTGGATATATGTTTTATAGTTATTCTTGTACCAAATTTTAATTAAAAAAAAGTATTCTAAAAATAAAAAATTCAATTTTTCGAAAATCTTGAAATATTTCAGTTTTGAGTGTATTTGAATGGAAAATTTCATTTTTAACAAATGGTTCCAAATTGTGTTTTTTTTATTCAAAAACACATTAAAAATCAAACAAATTTCAAAATTTTGGCAAAAAAAATTATTTTTGAATAGCTCTATGAGAAGTTGAAATTTTGTAACGGAAGCGCTCAGAAACTGTTTTGAGGCTTTATTTTACGTTGCATTGCTTCGATTTTGTGTACTAAAATAATATTTCATGAGCAAATTGATGATCAGAAAGAAATCGGAAGATGACTTTTATTATCCTAGGCTACAAATTAAGGTTAAAATTCGAAAATTGAGAATTGGAAAATTACCTAAGGATTGGCAAGTTTAATGTATATTCAAAGGGATATAAAGATTTTTTTGGCAATAACCGAATTTTGAGAAGTAAAATTTCATTTTAATAACCACTTGAATGTGGAAATCGATTCGGTTGACAAATTCTGTTACCCTAGTTGCAAAATGATTGTAAAATTTTGAAAATTTAGAAGTGTGAAATTTTCCATACTGTTAACATGGGAAAAATTTTAAACGAAAATTTTGAAAGTTCAATTTTTAGGACCAACTTTAGACCCACTTCTTATTTAGTGAGTGTTATAAAATTCAAATAGGAGATTCTCCTACATATAAGCTTCAATATCACAAACCGGAAAAAATTTTGAAAATTTTACTTTTTGAACAATAATTCATTGAACAGTCCGCCATGTGTTTTCAATGGGGAAATTTTATTTTTGAGAAAATTGCACATTTCGAACCAACTATAGACCCACTTCTTATTTAGTGAGTGTTATAAAATTCGAATAGGAGATTCTCCTACATATAAGCTTCAATATCACAAACCGGAAAAAAATTTGAAAATTTTACTTTTTGAAAAATTATTCATTGAATAGTCCGTCATGTGTTTTCAATGGCGAAATCTTATTTTTGAGAAAATTGCACTTTTTGGAACAACTTTAGACCCACTTCTTATTTAGTGAGTGTTATAAAATTCAAATTCGAGATTCTCCTATATATGAGCTTCAATATCACTAAACGGAAAAAATTTTGAAAATTTTACTTTTTGAACAATTATTCATTGAATAGTCCGCCATGTGAATTCATTGGGGAATTGTATTTTCGAGAAAATTGCTCAAATGCTTTCAAATTGCGAATTGCAGTTGGATATTTGTTTTATAGTTATTCTTGTACCAAATTTTAATTAAAAAAAGTATTCTAAAAATAAAAAATTCAATATTTCGAAAATCTTGAAATATTTCAGTTTGGAGTGTATTTGAATGGAAAATTTCATTTTTAACAAATGGTTCCAAATTGTGTTTTTTTATTCAAAAACACATTAAAAATCAAACAAATTTCAAAATTTTGGCAAAAAACAAACAAACTATTTTTGAATAGCTCTATGAGAAATTGAAATTTTGAAACGAAAGCGCTCAGAAACTGTTTTGAGGCTTTATTTTAAGTAGCATTGCTTCGATTTTGTGTACTAAAATAATATTTCATGAGCAAATTGATGATCAGAAAGAAATCGGAAGATTACTTGTATTATCCTAGGCTACAAATTAAGGTTAAAATTCGAAAATTAAGAATTGGAAAATTGCCTAACTATTGTCAAGTTTAATGTATATTCATAGGGATATAAACATTTTTTTGGCAATAACCGAATTTTGAGAAGTAAAATTTCATTTTAATAACCACTTGAATGTGGAAATCGATTCGGATGACAATTTCTGTTACCCTAGTTGCAAAATGATTGTAAAATTTTGAAAATTCAGAAGTGTGTAAATTTCCATACTGTTAAAATGGGAAAAATTTTAAACGAAAATTTTGAAAGTTCAATTTTTAGGACCGACTTTAGACCCACTTCTTATTTAGTGAGTGTTATAAAATTCGAATAGGAGATTCTCCTATATATGAGCTTCAATATCACAAACCGGAAAAAAATTTGAAAATTTTACTTTTTGAAAAATAATTCATTGAACAGACCGTCATGTGTTTTCAATGGGGAAATTTTATTTTTGAGAAATTTGCACATTTTGAACCAACTATAGACCCACTTCTTATTTAGTGAGTGTTATAAAATTGGAATTGGAGATTCTCCTATATATAAGCTTCAATATCACACACCGGAAAAAATTTTGAAAATTTTACTTTTTGAACAATAATTCATTGAACAGTCCGCCATGTGTTTTCAATGGGGAAATTTTATTTTTTAGAAAATTGCACTTTTTGGAACAACTTTAGACCCACTTCTTATTTAGTAAGTGTTATAAAATTGGAATTGGAGATTCTCCTATATATAAGCTTCAATATCACACACGGGAAAAAATTTTGAAAATTTTACTTTTTGAACAATTATTCATTGAATAGTCCACCATGTGTTTTCAATGGGGGAATTTTATTTTTTAGAAAATTGCACTTTATGGAACAACTTTAGACCCACTTTTTATTTAGTGAGTGTTATAAAATTGAAAATGGAGACTCTCCTATATATAAGCTTCAATATCACAAACGGGAAAAAATTTTGAAAATTTTACTTTTTGAACAATTATTCATTGAATAGTCCACCATGTGTTTTCAATGGGGGAATTTTATTTTTTAGAAAATTGCACTTTTTGGAACAACTTTAGACCCACTTTTTATTTAGTGAGTGTTATAAAATTGAAAATGGAGACTCTCCTATATATAAGCTTAAATATCACAAACGGGAAAAAATTTTGAAAATTTTACTTTTTGAACAATTATTCATTGAATAGTCCGCCATGTGATTTCAATGGGGAATTGTATTTTCAAGAAAATTGCTCAAATGCTTTCAAATTGCGAATTGCAGTTGGATATATGTTTTATAATTATTCTTGTACCAAATTTTAATTAAAAAAAAGTATTCTAAAAATAAAAAATTCAATTTTTCGAAAATCTTGAAATATTTCAGTTTTGAGTGTATTTGAATGGAAAATTTCATTTTTAACAAATGGTTCCAAATTGTGTTTTTTTATTCAAAAACACATTAAAAATCAAACAAATTTCAAAATTTTGGCAAAAAAAACTATTTTTGAATAGCTCTATGAGAAGTTGAAATTTTGAAACGAAAGCGCTCAGAAACTGTTTTGAGGCTTTATTTTACGTAGCATTGCTTCGATTTTGTGTACTAAAATAATATTTCATGAGCAAATTGATGATCAGAAAGAAATCGGAAGATTACTTGTATTATCCTAGGCTACAAATTAAGGTTAAAATTCGAAAATTTAGAATTGGAAAATTGAATAAGGATTGGCAAGTTTAATGTATATTCAAAGGGATATAAAGATTTTTTTGGCAATAACCGAATTTTGAGAAGTAAAATTTCATTTTAATAACCACGTGAATGTGGAAATCGATTCGGATGACAATTTCTGTTACCATAGTCGCAAAATGATTGTAAAATTTTGAAAATTCAGAAGTGTGAAATTTTCCATACTGTTAACATGGGAAAAATTTTAAACCAAAATTATGAAAGTTCAATTTTTAGGACCAACTTTAGACCCACTTCTTATTTAGTGAGTGTTATAAAATTCGAATAGGAGATTCTCCTATATATGAGCTTCAATATCACAAACCGGAAAAAATTTTGAAAATTTTCCTTTTTCAAAAATAATTCATTGAACAGTCCGTCATGTGTTTTCAATGGTGAAATCTTATTTTTGAGAAAATTGCACTTTTTGGAACAACTTTGGACCCACTTCTTATTTAGTGAGTGTTATAAAATTCAAATTCGAGATATATGAGCTTCAATATCACAAACCGGAAAAAATTTTTAAAATTTTACCTTTTGAACAATAATTCATTGAACAGTCCGCCATGTGTTTTCAATGGGGAAATTTTATTTTTGAGAAATTTGCACATTTTGAACCAACTATAGACCCACTTCTTATTTAGTGAGTGTTATAAAATTGGAATTAGAGATTCTCCTATATATAAGCTTCAATATCACATACGGGAAAAAATTTTGAAAATTTTAATTTTTGAACAATTATTCATTGAATAGTCCACCATGTGTTTTCAATGGGGGACTTTTATTTTTAAGAAAATTGCACTTTTTGGAACAACTTTAGACCCACTTTTTATTTAGTGAGTGTTATAAAATTGAAAATGGAGATTCTCCTATATATAAGCTTCAATATCACACAATGGAAAAAAATTTGAAAATTTTACTTTTTGAACAATAATTCATTGAACAGTCCGCTATGTGTTTTCAATGGGGAAATTTTATTTTTTAGAAAATTGCACTTTTTGGAACAACTTTAGACCCACTTTTTATTTAGTGAGTGTTATAAAATTGAAATTGGATATTCTCCTATATATAAGCTTCAATATAACAAACGGGAAAAAAATTTGAAAATTTTAATTTTTGAACAATTATTCATTGAATAGTCCGCCATGTGATTTCAATGGGGAATTGTATTTTCGAGAAAATTGCTCAAATGCTTTCAAATTGCGAATTGCAGTTGGATATATGTTTTATAGTTATTCTTGTACCAAATTTTAATTAAAAAAAAGTATTCTAAAAATAAAAAATTCAATTTTTCGAAAATCTTGAAATATTTCAGTTTTGAGTGTATTTGAATGGAAAATTTCATTTTTAACAAATGGTTCCAAATTGTGTTTTTTTTATTCAAAAACACATTAAAAATCAAACAAATTTCAAAATTTTGGCAAAAAAAATTATTTTTGAATAGCTCTATGAGAAGTTGAAATTTTGTAACGGAAGCGCTCAGAAACTGTTTTGAGGCTTTATTTTACGTTGCATTGCTTCGATTTTGTGTACTAAAATAATATTTCATGAGCAAATTGATGATCAGAAAGAAATCGGAAGATGACTTTTATTATCCTAGGCTACAAATTAAGGTTAAAATTCGAAAATTGAGAATTGGAAAATTACCTAAGGATTGGCAAGTTTAATGTATATTCAAAGGGATATAAAGATTTTTTTGGCAATAACCGAATTTTGAGAAGTAAAATTTCATTTTAATAACCACTTGAATGTGGAAATCGATTCGGTTGACAAATTCTGTTACCCTAGTTGCAAAATGATTGTAAAATTTTGAAAATTTAGAAGTGTGAAATTTTCCATACTGTTAACATGGGAAAAATTTTAAACGAAAATTTTGAAAGTTCAATTTTTAGGACCAACTTTAGACCCACTTCTTATTTAGTGAGTGTTATAAAATTCAAATAGGAGATTCTCCTACATATAAGCTTCAATATCACAAACCGGAAAAAATTTTGAAAATTTTACTTTTTGAACAATAATTCATTGAACAGTCCGCCATGTGTTTTCAATGGGGAAATTTTATTTTTGAGAAAATTGCACATTTCGAACCAACTATAGACCCACTTCTTATTTAGTGAGTGTTATAAAATTCGAATAGGAGATTCTCCTACATATAAGCTTCAATATCACAAACCGGAAAAAAATTTGAAAATTTTACTTTTTGAAAAATTATTCATTGAATAGTCCGTCATGTGTTTTCAATGGCGAAATCTTATTTTTGAGAAAATTGCACTTTTTGGAACAACTTTAGACCCACTTCTTATTTAGTGAGTGTTATAAAATTCAAATTCGAGATTCTCCTATATATGAGCTTCAATATCACTAAACGGAAAAAATTTTGAAAATTTTACTTTTTGAACAATTATTCATTGAATAGTCCGCCATGTGAATTCATTGGGGAATTGTATTTTCGAGAAAATTGCTCAAATGCTTTCAAATTGCGAATTGCAGTTGGATATTTGTTTTATAGTTATTCTTGTACCAAATTTTAATTAAAAAAAGTATTCTAAAAATAAAAAATTCAATATTTCGAAAATCTTGAAATATTTCAGTTTGGAGTGTATTTGAATGGAAAATTTCATTTTTAACAAATGGTTCCAAATTGTGTTTTTTTATTCAAAAACACATTAAAAATCAAACAAATTTCAAAATTTTGGCAAAAAACAAACAAACTATTTTTGAATAGCTCTATGAGAAATTGAAATTTTGAAACGAAAGCGCTCAGAAACTGTTTTGAGGCTTTATTTTAAGTAGCATTGCTTCGATTTTGTGTACTAAAATAATATTTCATGAGCAAATTGATGATCAGAAAGAAATCGGAAGATTACTTGTATTATCCTAGGCTACAAATTAAGGTTAAAATTCGAAAATTAAGAATTGGAAAATTGCCTAACTATTGTCAAGTTTAATGTATATTCATAGGGATATAAACATTTTTTTGGCAATAACCGAATTTTGAGAAGTAAAATTTCATTTTAATAACCACTTGAATGTGGAAATCGATTCGGATGACAATTTCTGTTACCCTAGTTGCAAAATGATTGTAAAATTTTGAAAATTCAGAAGTGTGTAAATTTCCATACTGTTAAAATGGGAAAAATTTTAAACGAAAATTTTGAAAGTTCAATTTTTAGGACCGACTTTAGACCCACTTCTTATTTAGTGAGTGTTATAAAATTCGAATAGGAGATTCTCCTATATATGAGCTTCAATATCACAAACCGGAAAAAAATTTGAAAATTTTACTTTTTGAAAAATAATTCATTGAACAGACCGTCATGTGTTTTCAATGGGGAAATTTTATTTTTGAGAAATTTGCACATTTTGAACCAACTATAGACCCACTTCTTATTTAGTGAGTGTTATAAAATTGGAATTGGAGATTCTCCTATATATAAGCTTCAATATCACACACCGGAAAAAATTTTGAAAATTTTACTTTTTGAACAATAATTCATTGAACAGTCCGCCATGTGTTTTCAATGGGGAAATTTTATTTTTTAGAAAATTGCACTTTTTGGAACAACTTTAGACCCACTTCTTATTTAGTAAGTGTTATAAAATTGGAATTGGAGATTCTCCTATATATAAGCTTCAATATCACACACGGGAAAAAATTTTGAAAATTTTACTTTTTGAACAATTATTCATTGAATAGTCCACCATGTGTTTTCAATGGGGGAATTTTATTTTTTAGAAAATTGCACTTTATGGAACAACTTTAGACCCACTTTTTATTTAGTGAGTGTTATAAAATTGAAAATGGAGACTCTCCTATATATAAGCTTCAATATCACAAACGGGAAAAAATTTTGAAAATTTTACTTTTTGAACAATTATTCATTGAATAGTCCACCATGTGTTTTCAATGGGGGAATTTTATTTTTTAGAAAATTGCACTTTTTGGAACAACTTTAGACCCACTTTTTATTTAGTGAGTGTTATAAAATTGAAAATGGAGACTCTCCTATATATAAGCTTAAATATCACAAACGGGAAAAAATTTTGAAAATTTTACTTTTTGAACAATTATTCATTGAATAGTCCGCCATGTGATTTCAATGGGGAATTGTATTTTCAAGAAAATTGCTCAAATGCTTTCAAATTGCGAATTGCAGTTGGATATATGTTTTATAATTATTCTTGTACCAAATTTTAATTAAAAAAAAGTATTCTAAAAATAAAAAATTCAATTTTTCGAAAATCTTGAAATATTTCAGTTTTGAGTGTATTTGAATGGAAAATTTCATTTTTAACAAATGGTTCCAAATTGTGTTTTTTTATTCAAAAACACATTAAAAATCAAACAAATTTCAAAATTTTGGCAAAAAAAACTATTTTTGAATAGCTCTATGAGAAGTTGAAATTTTGAAACGAAAGCGCTCAGAAACTGTTTTGAGGCTTTATTTTACGTAGCATTGCTTCGATTTTGTGTACTAAAATAATATTTCATGAGCAAATTGATGATCAGAAAGAAATCGGAAGATTACTTGTATTATCCTAGGCTACAAATTAAGGTTAAAATTCGAAAATTTAGAATTGGAAAATTGAATAAGGATTGGCAAGTTTAATGTATATTCAAAGGGATATAAAGATTTTTTTGGCAATAACCGAATTTTGAGAAGTAAAATTTCATTTTAATAACCACGTGAATGTGGAAATCGATTCGGATGACAATTTCTGTTACCATAGTCGCAAAATGATTGTAAAATTTTGAAAATTCAGAAGTGTGAAATTTTCCATACTGTTAACATGGGAAAAATTTTAAACCAAAATTATGAAAGTTCAATTTTTAGGACCAACTTTAGACCCACTTCTTATTTAGTGAGTGTTATAAAATTCGAATAGGAGATTCTCCTATATATGAGCTTCAATATCACAAACCGGAAAAAATTTTGAAAATTTTCCTTTTTCAAAAATAATTCATTGAACAGTCCGTCATGTGTTTTCAATGGTGAAATCTTATTTTTGAGAAAATTGCACTTTTTGGAACAACTTTGGACCCACTTCTTATTTAGTGAGTGTTATAAAATTCAAATTCGAGATATATGAGCTTCAATATCACAAACCGGAAAAAATTTTTAAAATTTTACCTTTTGAACAATAATTCATTGAACAGTCCGCCATGTGTTTTCAATGGGGAAATTTTATTTTTGAGAAATTTGCACATTTTGAACCAACTATAGACCCACTTCTTATTTAGTGAGTGTTATAAAATTGGAATTAGAGATTCTCCTATATATAAGCTTCAATATCACATACGGGAAAAAATTTTGAAAATTTTAATTTTTGAACAATTATTCATTGAATAGTCCACCATGTGTTTTCAATGGGGGAATTTTATTTTTAAGAAAATTGCACTTTTTGGAACAACTTTAGACCCACTTTTTATTTAGTGAGTGTTATAAAATTGAAAATGGAGATTCTCCTATATATAAGCTTCAATATCACACAATGGAAAAAAATTTGAAAATTTTACTTTTTGAACAATAATTCATTGAACAGTCCGCTATGTGTTTTCAATGGGGAAATTTTATTTTTTAGAAAATTGCACTTTTTGGAACAACTTTAGACCCACTTTTTATTTAGTGAGTGTTATAAAATTGAAATTGGATATTCTCCTATATATAAGCTTCAATATAACAAACGGGAAAAAAATTTGAAAATTTTAATTTTTGAACAATTATTCATTGAATAGTCCGCCATGTGATTTCAATGGGGAATTGTATTTTCGAGAAAATTGCTCAAATGCTTTCAAATTGCGAATTGCAGTTGGATATATGTTTTATAGTTATTCTTGTACCAAATTTTAATTAAAAAAAAGTATTCTAAAAATAAAAAATTCAATTTTTCGAAAATCTTGAAATATTTCAGTTTTGAGTGTATTTGAATGGAAAATTTCATTTTTAACAAATGGTTCCAAATTGTGTTTTTTTTATTCAAAAACACATTAAAAATCAAACAAATTTCAAAATTTTGGCAAAAAAAATTATTTTTGAATAGCTCTATGAGAAGTTGAAATTTTGTAACGGAAGCGCTCAGAAACTGTTTTGAGGCTTTATTTTACGTTGCATTGCTTCGATTTTGTGTACTAAAATAATATTTCATGAGCAAATTGATGATCAGAAAGAAATCGGAAGATTACTTGTATTATCCTAGGCTACAAATTAAGGTTAAAATTCGAAAATTAAGAATTGGAAAATTGCCTAACTATTGTCAAGTTTAATGTATATTCATAGGGATATAAACATTTTTTTGGCAATAACCGAATTTTGAGAAGTAAAATTTCATTTTAATAACCACTTGAATGTGGAAATCGATTCGGATGACAATTTCTGTTACCCTAGTTGCAAAATGATTGTAAAATTTTGAAAATTCAGAAGTGTGTAAATTTCCATACTGTTAAAATGGGAAAAATTTTAAACGAAAATTTTGAAAGTTCAATTTTTAGGACCGACTTTAGACCCACTTCTTATTTAGTGAGTGTTATAAAATTCGAATAGGAGATTCTCCTATATATGAGCTTCAATATCACAAACCGGAAAAAAATTTGAAAATTTTACTTTTTGAAAAATAATTCATTGAACAGACCGTCATGTGTTTTCAATGGGGAAATTTTATTTTTGAGAAATTTGCACATTTTGAACCAACTATAGACCCACTTCTTATTTAGTGAGTGTTATAAAATTGGAATTGGAGATTCTCCTATATATAAGCTTCAATATCACACACCGGAAAAAATTTTGAAAATTTTACTTTTTGAACAATAATTCATTGAACAGTCCGCCATGTGTTTTCAATGGGGAAATTTTATTTTTTAGAAAATTGCACTTTTTGGAACAACTTTAGACCCACTTCTTATTTAGTAAGTGTTATAAAATTGGAATTGGAGATTCTCCTATATATAAGCTTCAATATCACACACGGGAAAAAATTTTGAAAATTTTACTTTTTGAACAATTATTCATTGAATAGTCCACCATGTGTTTTCAATGGGGGAATTTTATTTTTTAGAAAATTGCACTTTATGGAACAACTTTAGACCCACTTTTTATTTAGTGAGTGTTATAAAATTGAAAATGGAGACTCTCCTATATATAAGCTTCAATATCACAAACGGGAAAAAATTTTGAAAATTTTACTTTTTGAACAATTATTCATTGAATAGTCCACCATGTGTTTTCAATGGGGGAATTTTATTTTTTAGAAAATTGCACTTTTTGGAACAACTTTAGACCCACTTTTTATTTAGTGAGTGTTATAAAATTGAAAATGGAGACTCTCCTATATATAAGCTTAAATATCACAAACGGGAAAAAATTTTGAAAATTTTACTTTTTGAACAATTATTCATTGAATAGTCCGCCATGTGATTTCAATGGGGAATTGTATTTTCAAGAAAATTGCTCAAATGCTTTCAAATTGCGAATTGCAGTTGGATATATGTTTTATAATTATTCTTGTACCAAATTTTAATTAAAAAAAAGTATTCTAAAAATAAAAAATTCAATTTTTCGAAAATCTTGAAATATTTCAGTTTTGAGTGTATTTGAATGGAAAATTTCATTTTTAACAAATGGTTCCAAATTGTGTTTTTTTATTCAAAAACACATTAAAAATCAAACAAATTTCAAAATTTTGGCAAAAAAAACTATTTTTGAATAGCTCTATGAGAAGTTGAAATTTTGAAACGAAAGCGCTCAGAAATTGTTTTGAGGCTTTATTTTACGTAGCATTGCTTCGATTTTGTGTACTAAAATAATATTTCATGAGCAAATTGATGATCAGAAAGAAATCGGAAGATTACTTGTTTTATCCTAGGCTACAAATTAAGGTTAAAATTCGAAAATTGAGAATTGGAAAATTGCCTAAGGATTGGCAAGTTTAATGTATATTCAAAGGGATATAAAGATTTTTTTGGCAATAACCGAATTTTGAGAAGTAAAATTTCATTTTAATAACCACTTGAATGTGGAAATCGATTCGGATGACAATTTCTGTTACCATAGTCGCAAAATGATTGTAAAATTTTGAAAATTCAGAAGTGCTAAATTTTCCATACTGTTAACATGGGAAAAATTTTAAACCAAAATTGTGAAAGTTCAATTTTTAGGACCAACTTTAGACCCACTTCTTATTTAGTGAGTGTTATAAAATTCGAATAGGAGATTCTCCTATATATGAGCTTCAATATCACAAACCGGAAAAAATTTTGAAAATATTCCTTTTTCAAAAATAATTCATTGAACAGTCCGTCATGTGTTTTCAATGGGGAAATTTTATTTTTGAGAAATTTGCACATTTTGAACCAACTATAGACCCACTTTTTATTTAGTGAGTGTTATAAAATTGGAATTAGAGATTCTCCTATATATAAGCTTCAATATCACACAATGGAAAAAATTTTGAAAATTTTACTTTTTGAACAATAATTCATTGAACAGTCCGCCATGTGTTTTCAATGGGGAAATTTTATTTTTTAGAAAATTGCACTTTTTGGAACAACTTTAGACCCACTTCTTATTTAGTAAGTGTTATAAAATTGGAATTAGAGATTCTCCTATATATAAGCTTCAATATCACACACGGGAAAAAATTTTGAAAATTTTAATTTTTGAACAATTATTCATTGAACAGTCCGTCATGTGTTTTCAATGGCGAAATCTTATTTTTTAGAAAATTGCACTTTTTGGAACAACTTTAGACCCACTTCTTATTTAGTGAGTGTTATAAAATTCAAATTCGAGATTCTCCTATATATGAGCTTCAATATCACAAACCGGAAAAAATTTTGAAAATTTTACTTTTTGAACAATAATTCATTGAACAGTCCGCCATGTGTTTTCAATGGAGAAATTTTATTTTTTAGAAAATTGCACTTTTTGGAACAACTTTAGACCCACTTTTTATTTAGTGAGTGTTATAAAATTGAAATTGGATATTCTCCTATATATAAGCTTCAATATAACAAACGGGAAAAAAATTTGAAAATTTTAATTTTTGAACAATTATTCATTGAATAGTCCGCCATGTGAATTCATTGGGGAATTGTATTTTCGAGAAAATTGCTCAAATGCTTTCAAATTGCGAATTGCAGTTGGATATATGTTTTATAGTTATTCTTGTACCAAATTTTAATTAAAAAAAGTATTCTAAAAATAAAAAATTCAATTTTTCGAAAATCTTGAAATATTTCAGTTTTGAGTGTATTTGAATGGAAAATTTCATTTTTAACAAATGGTTCCAAATTGGGTTTTTTTATTCAAAAACACATTAAAAATCAAACAAATTTCAAAATTTTGGCAAAAAAAATTATTTTTGAATAGCTCTATGAGAAGTTGAAATTTTGAAACGGAAGCGCTCAGAAACTGTTTTGAGGCTTTATTTTACGTTGCATTGCTTCGATTTTGTGTACTAAAATAATATTTCATGAGCAAATTGATGATCAGAAAGAAATCGGAAGATGACTTGTTTTATCCTAGGCTACAAATTAAGGTTAAAATTCGAAAATTGAGAATTGGAAAATTGCCTAAGGATTGGCAAGTTTAATGTATATTCAAAGGGATATAAAGATTTTTTTGGCAATAACCGAATTTTGAGAAGTAAAATTTCATTTTAATAACCACTTGAATGTGGAAATCGATTCGGATGACAATTTCTGTTACCATAGTCGCAAAATGATTGTAAAATTTTGAAAATTCAGAAGTGCTAAATTTTCCATACTGTTAACATGGGAAAAATTTTAAACCAAAATTGTGAAAGTTCAATTTTTAGGACCAACTTTAGACCCACTTCTTATTTAGTGAGTGTTATAAAATTCGAATAGGAGATTCTCCTATATATGAGCTTCAATATCACAAACCGGAAAAAATTTTGAAAATATTCCTTTTTCAAAAATAATTCATTGAACAGTCCGTCATGTGTTTTCAATGGGGAAATTTTATTTTTGAGAAATTTGCACATTTTGAACCAACTATAGACCCACTTTTTATTTAGTGAGTGTTATAAAATTGGAATTAGAGATTCTCCTATATATAAGCTTCAATATCACACAATGGAAAAAATTTTGAAAATTTTACTTTTTGAACAATAATTCATTGAACAGTCCGCCATGTGTTTTCAATGGGGAAATTTTATTTTTTAGAAAAGTGCACTTTTTGGAACAACTTTAGACCCACTTCTTATTTAGTAAGTGTTATAAAATTGGAATTAGAGATTCTCCTATATATAAGCTTCAATATCACACACGGGAAAAAATTTTGAAAATTTTAATTTTTGAACAATTATTCATTGAACAGTCCGTCATGTGTTTTCAATGGCGAAATCTTATTTTTTAGAAAATTGCACTTTTTGGAACAACTTTAGACCCACTTCTTATTTAGTGAGTGTTATAAAATTCAAATTCGAGATTCTCCTATATATGAGCTTCAATATCACAAACCGGAAAAAATTTTGAAAATTTTACTTTTTGAACAATAATTCATTGAACAGTCCGCCATGTGTTTTCAATGGAGAAATTTTATTTTTTAGAAAATTGCACTTTTTGGAACAACTTTAGACCCACTTTTTATTTAGTGAGTGTTATAAAATTGAAATTGGATATTCTCCTATATATAAGCTTCAATATAACAAACGGGAAAAAAATTTGAAAATTTTAATTTTTGAACAATTATTCATTGAATAGTCCGCCATGTGAATTCATTGGGGAATTGTATTTTCGAGAAAATTGCTCAAATGCTTTCAAATTGCGAATTGCAGTTGGATATATGTTTTACAGTTATTCTTGTACCAAATTTTAATTAAAAAAAGTATTCTAAAAATAAAAAATTCAATTTTTCGAAAATCTTGAAATATTTCAGTTTTGAGTGTATTTGAATGGAAAATTTCATTTTTAACAAATGGTTCCAAATTGGGTTTTTTTATTCAAAAACACATTAAAAATCAAACAAATTTCAAAATTTTGGCAAAAAAAATTATTTTTGAATAGCTCTATGAGAAGTTGAAATTTTGAAACGGAAGCGCTCAGAAACTGTTTTGAGGCTTTATTTTACGTTGCATTGCTTCGATTTTGTGTACTAAAATAATATTTCATGAGCAAATTGATGATCAGAAAGAAATCGGAAGATGACTTTTATTATCCTAGGCTACAAATTAAGGTTAAAATTCGAAAATTGAGAATTGGAAAATTGCCTAAGGATTGGCAAGTTTAATGTATATTCAAAGGGATATAAAGATTTTTTTGGCAATAACCGAATTTTGAGAAGTAAAATTTCATTTTAATAACCACTTGAATGTGGAAATCGATTCGGATGACAATTTCTGTTACCCTAGTTGCAAAATGATTGTAAAATTTTGAAAATTTAGAAGTGTGAAATTTTCCTTACGGTTAACATGGGAAAAATTTTAAACGAAAATTTTGAAAGTTCAATTTTTAGGACCAACTTTAGACCCACTTCTTATTTAGTGAGTGTTATAAAATTCGAATAGGAGATTCTCCTACATATAAGCTTCAATACCACAAACCGGAAAAAATTTTGAAAATTTTACTTTTTGAACAATAATTCATTGAACAGTCCGCCATGTGTTTTCAATGGGGAAATTTTATTTTTGAGAAAATTGCACATTTCGAACCAACTATAGACCCACTTCTTATTTAGTGAGTGTTATAAAATTCGAATAGGAGATTCTCCTACATATAAGCTTCAATATCACAAACCGGAAAAAAAATTTGAAAATTTTACTTTTTGAAAAATTATTCATTGAATAGTCCGTCATGTGTTTTCAATGGCGAAATCTTATTTTTGAGAAAATTGCACTTTTTGGAACAACTTTAGACCCACTTCTTATTTAGTGAGTGTTATAAAATTCAAATTCGAGATTCTCCTATATATAAGCTTCAATATCACACACCGGAAAAAATTTTGAAAATTTTACTTTTTGAAAAATAATTCCTTGAACAGTCCGCCATGTGTTTTCAATGGGGAATTTTATTTTTTAGAAAATTGCACTTTTTGGAACAACTTTAGATCCATTTTTTATTTAGTGAGTGTTATAAAATTGGAATTGGAGATTCTACTATATATAAGATTTAATATCACAAACGGGAAAAAAATTTGAAAATTTTCCTTTTTGAACAATTGTTCATTGAATAGTCCGCCATGTTATTTCAATGGAGAATTGTATTTTCGAGAAAATTGCTCAAATGCTTTCAAATAGCGAATTGCAGTGGATATATGTTTTATAGTTATTCTTGTACCAAATTTTAATTAAAAAAAAGTATTCTAAAAATAAAAAATTCAATTTTTCGAAAATCTTGAAATATTTCAGTTTTGAGTGTATTTGAATGGAAAATTTCATTTTTAACAAATGGTTCCAAATAGTGTTTTTTTATTCAAAAACACATTAAAAATCAAACAAATTTCAAAATTTTGGCAAAAAAAACTATTTTTGAATAGCTCTATGAGAAGTTGAAATTTTGAAACGAAAGCGCTCAGAAACTGTTTTGAGGCTTTATTTTACGTAGCATTGCTTCGATTTTGTGTACTAAAAAAACATTTCATGAGCAAATTGATGATCAGAAAGAAATCGGAAGATGACTTTTATTATCCTAGTTTACAAATTAAGGTTAAAAATCGAAAATTGAGAATTGGAAAATTGCCTAAGGATTGGCAAGTTTAATGTATATTCAAAGGGATATAAAGATTTTTTTGGCAATAACCGAATTTTGAGAAGTAAAATTTCATTTTAATAACCACTTGAATGTGGAAATCGATTCGGATGACAATTTCTGTTACCCTAGTTGCAAAATGATTGTTAAATTTTGAAAATTCAGAAGTGTGTAATTTTCCATACTGTTAACATGGGAAAAATTTTAAACGAAAATTTTGAAAGTTCAATTTTTAGGACCAACTTTAGACCCACTTCTTATTTAGTGAGTGTTATAAAATTCGAATAGGAGATTCTCCTATATATGAGCTTCAATACCACACACTGGAAAAAATTTTGAAAATTTTAATTTTTGAACAATTATTCATTGAATAGTCCACCATGTGTTTTCAATGGGGGAATTTTATTTTTTAGAAAATTGCACTTTTTGGAACAACTTTAGATCCATTTTTTATTTAGTGAGTGTTATAAAATTGGAATTGGAGATTCTCCTATATATAAGATTTAATATCACAAACGGGAAAAAATTTTGAAAATGTTCCTTTTTGAACAATTGTTCATTGAATAGTCCGCGATGTTATTTCAATGGGGAATTTTATTTTCGAGAAAATTGCTCAAATGCTTTCAAATAGCGAATTGCAGTGGATATATGTTTTATAGTTATTCTTGTACCAAATTTTAATTAAAAAAAAGTATTCTAAAAATAAAAAATTCAATTTTTCAAAAATCATGAAATATTTCAGTTTTGAGTGTATTTGAATTGAAAATTTCATTTTTAACAAATGGTTCCAAATTGTGTTTTTTTATTCAAAAACACATTAAAAATCAAACAAATTTCAAAATTTTAGCAAAAAAAAACTATTTTTGAATAGCTCTATGAGAAGTTGAAATTTTGAAACGAAAACGCTCAGAAACTGTTTTGAGGCTTTATTTCACGTAGCAATGCTTCGTTTTTGTGTACTAAAATAATATTTCATGAGCAAATTGATGATTAGAAAGAAATCGGAAGATGACTTTTATTATCCTAGGCTACAAATTAAGGTTAAAATTCGAAAATTGAAAATTGGAAAATTGCCTAAGGATTGACAAGTTTAATGTATATTCAAAGGGATATAAAGATTTTTTTGGCAATAACCGAATTTTGAGAAGTAAAATTTCATTTTAATAACCACTTGAATGTGGAAATCGATTCGGGTGACAATTTCTGTTACCCTAGTTGCAAAATGATTGTAAAATTTTGAAAATTTAGAAGTGTGAAATTTTCCATACCCTTAACATGGGAAAAATTTTAAACCAAAATTGTGAAAGTTCAATTTTTAGGACCAACTTTAGACCCACTTCTTATTTAGTGAGTGTTATAAAATTCGAATAGGAGATTCTCCTATATATGAGCTTCAATATCACAAACCGGAAAAATTTTTGAAAATATTCCTTTTTCAAAAATAATTCATTGAACAGTCCGTCATGTGTTTTCAATGGCGAAATCTTATTTTTGAGAAAATTGCACTTTTTGGAACAACTTTGGACCAACTTCTAATTTAGTGAGTGTTATAAAATTCAAATTCGAGATATATGAGCTTCAATATCACAAACCGGAAAAAATTTTGAAAATTTTACCTTTTGAACAATAATTCATTGAACAGTCCGCCATGTGTTTTCAATGGGGAAATTTTATTTTTTAGAAAATTGCACTTTTTGGAACAACTTTAGACCCACTTCTTATTTAGTAAGTGTTATAAAATTGGAATTAGAGATTCTCCTATATATAAGCTTCAATATCACACACGGGAAAAAATTTTGAAAATTTTAATTTTTGAACAATTATTCATTGAACAGTCCGTCATGTGTTTTCAATGGCGAAATCTTATTTTTTAGAAAATTGCACTTTTTGGAACAACTTTAGACCCACTTCTTATTTAGTGAGTGTTATAAAATTCAAATTCGAGATTCTCCTATATATGAGCTTCAATATCACAAACCGGAAAAAATTTTGAAAATTTTACTTTTTGAACAATAATTCATTGAACAGTCCGCCATGTGTTTTCAATGGAGAAATTTTATTTTTTAGAAAATTGCACTTTTTGGAACAACTTTAGACCCACTTTTTATTTAGTGAGTGTTATAAAATTGAAATTGGATATTCTCCTATATATAAGCTTCAATATAACAAACGGGAAAAAAATTTGAAAATTTTAATTTTTGAACAATTATTCATTGAATAGTCCGCCATGTGAATTCATTGGGGAATTGTATTTTCGAGAAAATTGCTCAAATGCTTTCAAATTGCGAATTGCAGTTGGATATATGTTTTATAGTTATTCTTGTACCAAATTTTAATTAAAAAAAGTATTCTAAAAATAAAAAATTCAATTTTTCGAAAATCTTGAAATATTTCAGTTTTGAGTGTATTTGAATGGAAAATTTCATTTTTAACAAATGGTTCCAAATTGTGTTTTTTTATTCAAAAACACATTAAAAATCAAACAAATTTCAAAATTTTGGCAAAAAAAACTATTTTTGAATAGCCCTATGAGAAGTTGAAATTTTGAAACGAAAGCGCTCAGAAACTGTTTTGAGGCTTTATTTTACGTAGCATTGCTTCGATTTTGTGTACTAAAATAATATTTCATGAGCAAATTGATGATCAGAAAGAAATCAGGAGATGACTTTTATTATCCTAGGCTACAAATTAAGGTTAAAAATCGAAAATTGAGAATTGGAAAATTGCCTAAGGATTGGCAAGATTAATGTATATTCAAAGGGATATAAAGATTTTTTTGGCAATAACCGAATTTTGAGAAGTAAAATTTCATTTTAATAACCACTTGAATGTGGAAATCGATTCGGATGACAATATCTGTTACCCTAGTTGCAAAATGATTGTAAAATTTTGAAAATTTAAAAGTGTGAAATTTACCATACTGTTAACATGGGAAAAATTTTAAACGAAAATTTTGAAAGTTCAGTTTTTAGGACCAACTTTAGACCCACTTTTTATTTAGTGAGTGTTATAAAATTCGAATAGGAAATTTTCCTATATTTGAGCTTCAATATCACAAACCGGAAAAAATTTTGAAAATTTTACTTTTCGAAAAATAATTCATTGAACAGTCCGTCATGTGTTTTCAATGGCGAAATCTTATTTTTGAGAAAATTGCACTTTTTGGAACAACTTTAGACCCACTTCTTATTTAGTGAGTGTTATAAAATTCAAATTCGAGATTCTCCTATATATGAGCTTCAATTTCACAAACCGGAAAAAATTTTGAAAATTTTACTTTTTGAACAATAATTCATTGAACAGTCCGCCATGTGTTTCAATGGGGAAATTTTATTTTTGAGAAATTTGCAAATTTTGAACCAACTACAGACCCACTTCTTATTTAGTGAGTGTTATAAAATTGGAATTTTTGATTCTCCTATATATAAGCTTCAATATCACACACCGGAAAAAAATTTGAAAATTTTACTTTTTCAACAATAATTCATTGAACAGTCCGCCATGTGTTTTCATTGGCGAAATCTTATTTTTGAGAAAATTGCACTTTTTGGAACAACTTTAGACCCATTTTTTATTTAGTGAGTGTTATAAAATTGAAATTGGATATTCTCCTATATATAAGCTTCAATATAACAAACGGGAAAAAATTTTGAAAATTTTAATTTTTGAACAATTATTCATTGAATAGTCCGCCATGTGATTTCAATGGGGAATTGTATTTTCGAGAAAATTGCTCAAATGCTTTCAAATTGCGAATTGCAGTTGGATATATGTTTTATAGTTATTCTTGTACCAAATTTTAATTAAAAAAAAGTATTCTAAAAATAAAAAATTCAATTTTTCGAAAATCTTGAAATATTTCAGTTTTGAGTGTATTTGAATGGAAAATTTCATTTTTAACAAATGGTTCCAAATAGTGTTTTTTTATTCAAAAACACATTAAAAATCAAACAAATTTCAAAATTTTGGCAAAAAAAACTATTTTTGAATAGCTCTATGAGAAGTTGAAATTTTGAAACGAAAGCGCTCAGAAACTGTTTTGAGGCTTTATTTTACGTAGCATTGCTTCGATTTTGTGTACTAAAAAAACATTTCATGAGCAAATTGATGATCAGAAAGAAATCGGAAGATGACTTTTATTATCCTAGTTTACAAATTAAGGTTAAAAATCGAAAATTGAGAATTGGAAAATTGCCTAAGGATTGGCAAGTTTAATGTATATTCAAAGGGATATAAAGATTTTTTTGGCAATAACCGAATTTTGAGAAGTAAAATTTCATTTTAATAACCACTTGAATGTGGAAATCGATTCGGATGACAATTTCTGTTACCCTAGTTGCAAAATGATTGTAAAATTTTGAAAATTTAGAAGTGTGAAATTTTCCATACCGTTAACATGGGAAAAATTTTAAACCAAAATTGTGAAAGTTCAATTTTTAGGACCAACTTTAGACCCACTTCTTATTTAGTGAGTGTTATAAAATTCGAATAGGAGATTCTCCTATATATGAGCTTCAATATCACTCACCGGAAAAAAATTTGAAAATTTTACTTTTTCAACAATAATTCATTGAACAGTCCGCCATGTGTTTTCATTGGCGAAATCTTATTTTTGAGAAAATTGCACTTTTTGGAACAACTTTAGACCCACTTCTTATTTAGTGAGTGTTATAAAATTCAAATTCGAGATTCTCCTATATATGAGCTTCAATATCACAAACCGGAAAAAATTTTGAAAATTTTACTTTTTGAACAATAATTCATTGAACAGTCCGCCATGTGTTTTCAATGGAGAAATTTTATTTTTTAGAAAATTGCACTTTTTGGAACAACTTTAGACCCACTTTTTATTTAGTGAGTGTTATAAAATTGAAATTGGATATTCTCCTATATATAAGCTTCAATATAACAAACGGGAAAAAAATTTGAAAATTTTAATTTTTGAACAATTATTCATTGAATAGTCCGCCATGTGAATTCATTGGGGAATTGTATTTTCGAGAAAATTGCTCAAATGCTTTCAAATTGCGAATTGCAGTTGGATATATGTTTTACAGTTATTCTTGTACCAAATTTTAATTAAAAAAAGTATTCTAAAAATAAAAAATTCAATTTTTCGAAAATCTTGAAATATTTCAGTTTTGAGTGTATTTGAATGGAAAATTTCATTTTTAACAAATGGTTCCAAATTGGGTTTTTTTATTCAAAAACACATTAAAAATCAAACAAATTTCAAAATTTTGGCAAAAAAAATTATTTTTGAATAGCTCTATGAGAAGTTGAAATTTTGAAACGGAAGCGCTCAGAAACTGTTTTGAGGCTTTATTTTACGTTGCATTGCTTCGATTTTGTGTACTAAAATAATATTTCATGAGCAAATTGATGATCAGAAAGAAATCGGAAGATGACTTTTATTATCCTAGGCTACAAATTAAGGTTAAAATTCGAAAATTGAGAATTGGAAAATTGCCTAAGGATTGGCAAGTTTAATGTATATTCAAAGGGATATAAAGATTTTTTTGGCAATAACCGAATTTTGAGAAGTAAAATTTCATTTTAATAACCACTTGAATGTGGAAATCGATTCGGATGACAATTTCTGTTACCCTAGTTGCAAAATGATTGTAAAATTTTGAAAATTTAGAAGTGTGAAATTTTCCTTACGGTTAACATGGGAAAAATTTTAAACGAAAATTTTGAAAGTTCAATTTTTAGGACCAACTTTAGACCCACTTCTTATTTAGTGAGTGTTATAAAATTCGAATAGGAGATTCTCCTACATATAAGCTTCAATACCACAAACCGGAAAAAATTTTGAAAATTTTACTTTTTGAACAATAATTCATTGAACAGTCCGCCATGTGTTTTCAATGGGGAAATTTTATTTTTGAGAAAATTGCACATTTCGAACCAACTATAGACCCACTTCTTATTTAGTGAGTGTTATAAAATTCGAATAGGAGATTCTCCTACATATAAGCTTCAATATCACAAACCGGAAAAAAAATTTGAAAATTTTACTTTTTGAAAAATTATTCATTGAATAGTCCGTCATGTGTTTTCAATGGCGAAATCTTATTTTTGAGAAAATTGCACTTTTTGGAACAACTTTAGACCCACTTCTTATTTAGTGAGTGTTATAAAATTCAAATTCGAGATTCTCCTATATATGAGCTTCAATATCACAAAACGGAAAAAATTTTGAAAATTTTACTTTTTGAACAATAATTCATTGAACAGTCCGCCATGTGTTTTCAATGGGGGAATTTTATTTTTTAGAAAATTGCACTTTTTGGAACAACTTTAGATCCATTTTTTATTTAGTGAGTGTTATAAAATTGGAATTGGAGATTCTACTATATATAAGATTTAATATCACAAACGGGAAAAAAATTTGAAAATTTTCCTTTTTGAACAATTGTTCATTGAATAGTCCGCCATGTTATTTCAATGGAGAATTGTATTTTCGAGAAAATTGCTCAAATGCTTTCAAATAGCGAATTGCAGTGGATATATGTTTTATAGTTATTCTTGTACCAAATTTTAATTAAAAAAAAGTATTCTAAAAATAAAAAATTCAATTTTTCGAAAATCTTGAAATATTTCAGTTTTGAGTGTATTTGAATGGAAAATTTCATTTTTAACAAATGGTTCCAAATAGTGTTTTTTTATTCAAAAACACATTAAAAATCAAACAAATTTCAAAATTTTGGCAAAAAAAACTATTTTTGAATAGCTCTATGAGAAGTTGAAATTTTGAAACGAAAGCGCTCAGAAACTGTTTTGAGGCTTTATTTTACGTAGCATTGCTTCGATTTTGTGTACTAAAAAAACATTTCATGAGCAAATTGATGATCAGAAAGAAATCGGAAGATGACTTTTATTATCCTAGTTTACAAATTAAGGTTAAAAATCGAAAATTGAGAATTGGAAAATTGCCTAAGGATTGGCAAGTTTAATGTATATTCAAAGGGATATAAAGATTTTTTTGGCAATAACCGAATTTTGAGAAGTAAAATTTCATTTTAATAACCACTTGAATGTGGAAATCGATTCGGATGACAATTTCTGTTACCCTAGTTGCAAAATGATTGTTAAATTTTGAAAATTCAGAAGTGTGTAATTTTCCATACTGTTAACATGGGAAAAATTTTAAACGAAAATTTTGAAAGTTCAATTTTTAGGACCAACTTTAGACCCACTTCTTATTTAGTGAGTGTTATAAAATTCGAATAGGAGATTCTCCTATATATGAGCTTCAATACCACACACTGGAAAAAATTTTGAAAATTTTAATTTTTGAACAATTATTCATTGAATAGTCCACCATGTGTTTTCAATGGGGGAATTTTATTTTTTAGAAAATTGCACTTTTTGGAACAACTTTAGATCCATTTTTTATTTAGTGAGTGTTATAAAATTGGAATTGGAGATTCTCCTATATATAAGATTTAATATCACAAACGGGAAAAAATTTTGAAAATGTTCCTTTTTGAACAATTGTTCATTGAATAGTCCGCGATGTTATTTCAATGGGGAATTTTATTTTCGAGAAAATTGCTCAAATGCTTTCAAATAGCGAATTGCAGTGGATATATGTTTTATAGTTATTCTTGTACCAAATTTTAATTAAAAAAAAGTATTCTAAAAATAAAAAATTCAATTTTTCAAAAATCATGAAATATTTCAGTTTTGAGTGTATTTGAATTGAAAATTTCATTTTTAACAAATGGTTCCAAATTGTGTTTTTTTATTCAAAAACACATTAAAAATCAAACAAATTTCAAAATTTTAGCAAAAAAAAACTATTTTTGAATAGCTCTATGAGAAGTTGAAATTTTGAAACGAAAACGCTCAGAAACTGTTTTGAGGCTTTATTTCACGTAGCAATGCTTCGTTTTTGTGTACTAAAATAATATTTCATGAGCAAATTGATGATTAGAAAGAAATCGGAAGATGACTTTTATTATCCTAGGCTACAAATTAAGGTTAAAATTCGAAAATTGAAAATTGGAAAATTGCCTAAGGATTGACAAGTTTAATGTATATTCAAAGGGATATAAAGATTTTTTTGGCAATAACCGAATTTTGAGAAGTAAAATTTCATTTTAATAACCACTTGAATGTGGAAATCGATTCGGGTGACAATTTCTGTTACCCTAGTTGCAAAATGATTGTAAAATTTTGAAAATTTAGAAGTGTGAAATTTTCCATACCCTTAACATGGGAAAAATTTTAAACCAAAATTGTGAAAGTTCAATTTTTAGGACCAACTTTAGACCCACTTCTTATTTAGTGAGTGTTATAAAATTCGAATAGGAGATTCTCCTATATATGAGCTTCAATATCACAAACCGGAAAAATTTTTGAAAATATTCCTTTTTCAAAAATAATTCATTGAACAGTCCGTCATGTGTTTTCAATGGCGAAATCTTATTTTTGAGAAAATTGCACTTTTTGGAACAACTTTGGACCAACTTCTAATTTAGTGAGTGTTATAAAATTCAAATTCGAGATATATGAGCTTCAATATCACAAACCGGAAAAAATTTTGAAAATTTTACCTTTTGAACAATAATTCATTGAACAGTCCGCCATGTGTTTTCAATGGGGAAATTTTATTTTTTAGAAAATTGCACTTTTTGGAACAACTTTAGACCCACTTCTTATTTAGTAAGTGTTATAAAATTGGAATTAGAGATTCTCCTATATATAAGCTTCAATATCACACACGGGAAAAAATTTTGAAAATTTTAATTTTTGAACAATTATTCATTGAACAGTCCGTCATGTGTTTTCAATGGCGAAATCTTATTTTTTAGAAAATTGCACTTTTTGGAACAACTTTAGACCCACTTCTTATTTAGTGAGTGTTATAAAATTCAAATTCGAGATTCTCCTATATATGAGCTTCAATATCACAAACCGGAAAAAATTTTGAAAATTTTACTTTTTGAACAATAATTCATTGAACAGTCCGCCATGTGTTTTCAATGGAGAAATTTTATTTTTTAGAAAATTGCACTTTTTGGAACAACTTTAGACCCACTTTTTATTTAGTGAGTGTTATAAAATTGAAATTGGATATTCTCCTATATATAAGCTTCAATATAACAAACGGGAAAAAAATTTGAAAATTTTAATTTTTGAACAATTATTCATTGAATAGTCCGCCATGTGAATTCATTGGGGAATTGTATTTTCGAGAAAATTGCTCAAATGCTTTCAAATTGCGAATTGCAGTTGGATATATGTTTTATAGTTATTCTTGTACCAAATTTTAATTAAAAAAAGTATTCTAAAAATAAAAAATTCAATTTTTCGAAAATCTTGAAATATTTCAGTTTTGAGTGTATTTGAATGGAAAATTTCATTTTTAACAAATGGTTCCAAATTGTGTTTTTTTATTCAAAAACACATTAAAAATCAAACAAATTTCAAAATTTTGGCAAAAAAAACTATTTTTGAATAGCCCTATGAGAAGTTGAAATTTTGAAACGAAAGCGCTCAGAAACTGTTTTGAGGCTTTATTTTACGTAGCATTGCTTCGATTTTGTGTACTAAAATAATATTTCATGAGCAAATTGATGATCAGAAAGAAATCAGGAGATGACTTTTATTATCCTAGGCTACAAATTAAGGTTAAAAATCGAAAATTGAGAATTGGAAAATTGCCTAAGGATTGGCAAGATTAATGTATATT
Source organism: Linyphia triangularis (assembly GCA_963978545.1). NCBI lineage: Eukaryota > Metazoa > Arthropoda > Arachnida > Araneae > Linyphiidae > Linyphia > Linyphia triangularis. The sequence goes on along the minus strand of CAXBTE010000002.1, from coordinate 357,597 downwards.
CAAAGGGATATAAAGATTTTTTTGGCAATAACCGAATTTTGAGAAGTAAAATTTCATTTTAATAACCACTTGAATGTGGAAATCGATTCGGATGACAATATCTGTTACCCTAGTTGCAAAATGATTGTAAAATTTTGAAAATTTAAAAGTGTGAAATTTACCATACTGTTAACATGGGAAAAATTTTAAACGAAAATTTTGAAAGTTCAGTTTTTAGGACCAACTTTAGACCCACTTTTTATTTAGTGAGTGTTATAAAATTCGAATAGGAAATTTTCCAATATTTGAGCTTCAATATCACAAACCGGAAAAAATTTTGAAAATTTTACTTTTCGAAAAATAATTCATTGAACAGTCCGTCATGTGTTTTCAATGGCGAAATCTTATTTTTGAGAAAATTGCACTTTTTGGAACAACTTTAGACCCACTTCTTATTTAGTGAGTGTTATAAAATTCAAATTCGAGATTCTCCTATATATGAGCTTCAATTTCACAAACCGGAAAAAATTTTGAAAATTTTACTTTTTGAACAATAATTCATTGAACAGTCCGCCATGTGTTTCAATGGGGAAATTTTATTTTTGAGAAATTTGCAAATTTTGAACCAACTACAGACCCACTTCTTATTTAGTGAGTGTTATAAAATTGGAATTTTTGATTCTCCTATATATAAGCTTCAATATCACACACCGGAAAAAAATTTGAAAATTTTACTTTTTCAACAATAATTCATTGAACAGTCCGCCATGTGTTTTCATTGGCGAAATCTTATTTTTGAGAAAATTGCACTTTTTGGAACAACTTTAGACCCATTTTTTATTTAGTGAGTGTTATAAAATTGAAATTGGATATTCTCCTATATATAAGCTTCAATATAACAAACGGGAAAAAATTTTGAAAATTTTAATTTTTGAACAATTATTCATTGAATAGTCCGCCATGTGATTTCAATGGGGAATTGTATTTTCGAGAAAATTGCTCAAATGCTTTCAAATTGCGAATTGCAGTTGGATATATGTTTTATAGTTATTCTTGTACCAAATTTTAATTAAAAAAAAGTATTCTAAAAATAAAAAATTCAATTTTTCGAAAATCTTGAAATATTTCAGTTTTGAGTGTATTTGAATGGAAAATTTCATTTTTAACAAATGGTTCCAAATAGTGTTTTTTTATTCAAAAACACATTAAAAATCAAACAAATTTCAAAATTTTGGCAAAAAAAACTATTTTTGAATAGCTCTATGAGAAGTTGAAATTTTGAAACGAAAGCGCTCAGAAACTGTTTTGAGGCTTTATTTTACGTAGCATTGCTTCGATTTTGTGTACTAAAAAAACATTTCATGAGCAAATTGATGATCAGAAAGAAATCGGAAGATGACTTTTATTATCCTAGTTTACAAATTAAGGTTAAAAATCGAAAATTGAGAATTGGAAAATTGCCTAAGGATTGGCAAGTTTAATGTATATTCAAAGGGATATAAAGATTTTTTTGGCAATAACCGAATTTTGAGAAGTAAAATTTCATTTTAATAACCACTTGAATGTGGAAATCGATTCGGATGACAATTTCTGTTACCCTAGTTGCAAAATGATTGTAAAATTTTGAAAATTTAGAAGTGTGAAATTTTCCATACCGTTAACATGGGAAAAATTTTAAACCAAAATTGTGAAAGTTCAATTTTTAGGACCAACTTTAGACCCACTTCTTATTTAGTGAGTGTTATAAAATTCGAATAGGAGATTCTCCTATATATAAGCTTCAATATCACTCACCGGAAAAAAATTTGAAAATTTTACTTTTTCAACAATAATTCATTGAACAGTCCGCCATGTGTTTTCATTGGCGAAATCTTATTTTTGAGAAAATTGCACTTTTTGGAACAACTTTAGACCCATTTTTTATTTAGTGAGTGTTATAAAATTGAAATTGGACATTCTCCTATATATAAGCTTCAATATAACAAACGGGAAAAAAATTTGAAAATTTTACTTTTTGAACAATAATTCATTGAACAGTCCGCCATGTGTTTTCAATGGGGAAATTTTATTTTTTAGAAAATTGCACTTTTTGGAACAACTTTAGACCCACTTCTTATTTAGTAAGTGTTATAAAATTGGAATTAGAGATTCTAGTATATATAAGCTTCAATATCACACACGGGAAAAAATTTTGAAAATTTTAATTTTTGAACAATTATTCATTGAATAGTCCGCCATGTGAATTCATTGGGGAATTGTATTTTCGAGAAAATTCCTCAAATGCTTTCAAATTGCGAATTGCAGTTGGATATATGTTTTATAGTTATTCTTGTACCAAATTTTAATTAAAAAAAAGTATTCTAAAAATAAAAAATTCAATTTTTCGAAAATCTTGAAATATTTCAGTTTTGAGTGTATGTGAATTGAAAATTTCATTTTTAACAAATGGTTCCAAATTGTGTTTTTTTATTCAAAAACACATTAAAAATCAAACAAATTTCAAAATTTTAGCAAAAAAAAAACTATTTTTGAATAGCTCTATGAGAAGTTGAAATTTTGAAACGAAAATGCTCAGAAACTGTTTTGAGGCTTTATTTCACGTAGCAATGCTTCGTTTTTGTGTACTAAAATAATATTTCATGAGCAAATTGATGATAAGAAAGAAATCGGAGGATGACTTTTATTATCCTAGTTTACAAATTAAGGTTAAAAATCGAAAATTGGGAATTGGAAAATTGCCTAAGGATTGGCAAGTTTAATGTATATTCAAAGGGATATAAAGATTTTTTTGGCAATAACCGAATTTTGAGAAGTAAAATTTCATTTTAATAACCACTTGAATGTGGAAATCGATTCGGATGACAATTTCTGTTACCCTAGTTGCAAAATGATTGTAAAATTTTGAAAATTCAGAAGTGTGTAATTTTCCATACTGTTAACATGGGAAAAATTTTAAACGAAAATTTTGAAAGTTCAATTTTTAGGACCAACTTTAGACCCACTTCTTATTTAGTGAGTGTTATAAAATTCTAATAGGAGATTCTCCTATATATGAGCTTCAATATCACAAACCGGAAAAAATTTTGAAAATTTTACTTTTTGAAAAATAATTCATTGAACAGTCCGTCATGTGTTTTCAATGGGGAAATTTTATTTTTTAGAAAATTGCACTTTTTGGAACAACTTTAGACCCACTTCTTATTTAGTAAGTGTTATAAAATTGGAATTGGAGATTTTCCTATATATAAGCTTCAATATCACAAACGGGAAAAAATTTTGAAAATTTTACTTTTTGATCAATTATTCATTGAATAGTCCGCCATGTGATTTCAATGGGGAATTGTATTTTCAAGAAAATTGCTCAAATGCTTTCAAATTGCGAATTGCAGTTGGATATATGTTTTATAATTATTCTTGTACCAAATTTTAATTAAGAAAAAAATTGTCTAAAAATAAAAAATTCAATTTTTCGAAAATCTTGAAATATTTCAGTTTTGAGTGTATTTGAATGGAAAATTTCATTTTTAACAAATGGTTCCAAATAGTGTTTTTTTATTCAAAAACACATTAAAAATCAAACAAATTTCAAAATTTTGGCAAAAAAAACTATTTTTGAATAGCTCTATGAGAAGTTGAAATTTTGAAACGAAAGCGCTCAGAAACTGTTTTGAGGCTTTATTTTACGTAGCATTGCTTCGATTTTGTGTACTAAAATAACATTTCATGAGCAAATTGATGATCAGAAAGAAATCGGAAGATGACTTTTATTATCCTAGTTTACAAATTAAGGTTAAAAATCGAAAATTGAGAATTGGAAAATTGCCTAAGGATTGGCAAGTTTAATGTATATTCAAAGGGATATAAAGATTTTTTTTGCAATAACCGAATTTTGAGAAGTAAAATTTCATTTTAATAACCACTTGAATGTGGAAATCGATTCGGATGACAATTTCTGTTACCCTAGTTGCAAAATGATTGTAAAATTTTGAAAATTCAGAAGTGTGTAATTTTCCATACTGTTAACATGGGAAAAATATTAAACGAAAATTTTGAAAGTTCAATTTTTAGGACCAACTTTAGACCCACTTCTTATTTAGTGAGTGTTATAAAATTCTAATAGGAGATTCTCCTATATATGAGCTTCAATATCACAAACCGGAAAAAATTTTGAAAATTTTACTTTTTGAAAAATAATTCATTGAACAGTCCGTCATGTGTTTTCAATGGGGAAATTTTATTTTTGAGAAATTTGCACATTTTGAACCAACTATAGACCCTCTTCTTATTTAGTGAGTGTTATAAAATCGAAAATGGAGACTCTCCTATATATAAGCTTCAATATCACAAACGGGAAAAAATTTTGAAAATTTTACTTTTTGAAAAATAATTCATTGAACAGTCCGTCATGTGTTTTCAATGGCGAAATCTTATTTTTTAGAAAATTGCACTTTTTGGAACAACTTTAGATCCATTTTTTATTTAGTGAGTGTTATAAAATTGGAATTGGAGATTCTCCTATATATAAGCTTCAATATCACAAACGGGAAAAAATTTTGAAAATTTTAATTTTTGAACAATTATTCATTGAATAGTCCGCCATGTGAATTCATTGGGGAATTGTATTTTCGAGAAAATTGCTCAAATGCTTTCAAATTGCGAATTGCAGTTGGATATATGTTTTATAGTTATTCTTGTACCAAATTTTAATTAAAAAAAAGTATTCGAAAAATAAAAAATTCAATTTTTCGAAAATCTTGAAATATTTCAGTTTTGAGTGTATTTGAATGGAAAATTTCATTTTTAACAAATGGTTCCAAATAGTGTTTTTTTATTCAAAAACACATTAAAAATCAAACAAATTTCAAAATTTTGGCAAAAAAAACTATTTTTGAATAGCTCTATGAGAAGTTGAAATTTTGAAACGAAAGCGCTCAGAAACTGTTTCGAGGCTTTATTTTACGTAGCATTGCTTCGATTTTGTGTACTAAAATAACATTTCATGAGCAAATTGATGATCAGAAAGAAATCGGAAGATGACTTTTATTATCCTAGTTTACAAATTAAGGTTAAAAATCGAAAATTGAGAATTGGAAAATTGCCTAAGAATTGGCAAATTTAATGTATATTCAAAGGTATATAAAGATTTTTTTGGCAATAACCGAATTTTGAGAAGTAAAATTTCATTTTAATAACCACTTGAATGTGGAAATCGATTCGGATGACAATTTCTGTTACCCTAGTTGCAAAACGATTGTAAAATTTTGAAAATTCAGAAGTGTGTAATTTTCCATACTGTTAACATGGGAAAAATTTTAAACGAAAATTTTGAAAGTTCAATTTTTAGGACCAACTTTAGACCCACTTCTTATTTAGTGAGTGTTATAAAATTCTAATAGGAGATTCTCCTATATATGAGCTTCAATATCACAAACCGGAAAAAATTTTGAAAATTTTACTTTTTGAAAAATAATTCATTGAACAGTCCGTCATGTGTTTTCAATGGGGAAATTTTATTTTTGAGAAATTTGCACATTTTGAACCAACTATAGACCCACTTCTTATTTAGTGAGTGTTATAAAATTGGAATTGGAGATTCTCCTATATATAAGCTTCAATATCACACACCGGAAAAAATTTTGAAAATTTTACTTTTTGAACAATAATTCATTGAACAGTCCGCCATGTGTTTTCAATGGGGAAATTTTATTTTTTAGAAAATTGCACTTTTTGGAACAACTTTAGACCCACTTTTTATTTAGTGAGTGTTATAAAATCGAAAATGGAGACTCTCCTATATATAAGCTTCAATATCACAAACGGGAAAAAATTTTGAAAATTTTACTTTTTGAACAATTATTCATTGAATAGTCCGCCATGTGATTTCAATGGGGAATTGTATTTTCAAGAAAATTGCTCAAATGCTTTCAAATTGCGAATTGCAGTTGGATATATGTTTTAAAATTATTCTTGTACCAAATTTTAATTAAAAAAAAAGTATTCTAAAAATAAAAAATTCAATTTTTCGAAAATCTTGAAATATTTCAGTTTTGAGTGTATGTGAATTGAAAATTTCATTTTTAACAAATGGTTCCAAATTGTGTTTTTTTATTCAAAAACACATTAAAAATCAAACAAATTTCAAAATTTTAGCAAAAAAAAAACTATTTTTGAATAGCTCTATGAGAAGTTGAAATTTTGAAACGAAAATGCTCAGAAACTGTTTTGAGGCTTTATTTCACGTAGCAATGCTTCGTTTTTGTGTACTAAAATAATATTTCATGAGCAAATTGATGATAAGAAAGAAATCGGAGGATGACTTTTATTATCCTAGTTTACAAATTAAGGTTAAAAATCGAAAATTGGGAATTGGAAAATTGCCTAAGGATTGGCAAGTTTAATGTATATTCAAAGGGATATAAAGATTTTTTTGGCAATAACCGAATTTTGAGAAGTAAAATTTCATTTTAATAACCACTTGAATGTGGAAATCGATTCGGATGACAATTTCTGTTACCCTAGTTGCAAAATGATTGTAAAATTTTGAAAATTCAGAAGTGTGTAATTTTCCATACTGTTAACATGGGAAAAATTTTAAACGAAAATTTTGAAAGTTCAATTTTTAGGACCAACTTTAGACCCACTTCTTATTTAGTGAGTGTTATAAAATTCTAATAGGAGATTCTCCTATATATGAGCTTCAATATCACAAACCGGAAAAAATTTTGAAAATTTTACTTTTTGAAAAATAATTCATTGAACAGTCCGTCATGTGTTTTCAATGGGGAAATTTTATTTTTTAGAAAATTGCACTTTTTGGAACAACTTTAGACCCACTTCTTATTTAGTAAGTGTTATAAAATTGGAATTGGAGATTTTCCTATATATAAGCTTCAATATCACAAACGGGAAAAAATTTTGAAAATTTTACTTTTTGATCAATTATTCATTGAATAGTCCGCCATGTGATTTCAATGGGGAATTGTATTTTCAAGAAAATTGCTCAAATGCTTTCAAATTGCGAATTGCAGTTGGATATATGTTTTATAATTATTCTTGTACCAAATTTTAATTAAGAAAAAAATTGTCTAAAAATAAAAAATTCAATTTTTCGAAAATCTTGAAATATTTCAGTTTTGAGTGTATTTGAATGGAAAATTTCATTTTTAACAAATGGTTCCAAATTGTGTTTTTTTATTCAAAAACACATTAAAAATCAAACAAATTTCAAAATTTTGGCAAAAAAAACTATTTTTGAATAGCTCTATGAGAAGTTGAAATTTTGAAACGAAAGCGCTCAGAAATTGTTTTGAGGCTTTATTTTACGTAGCATTGCTTCGATTTTGTGTACTAAAATAATATTTCATGAGCAAATTGATGATCAGAAAGAAATCGGAAGATTACTTGTTTTATCCTAGGCTACAAATTAAGGTTAAAATTCGAAAATTGAGAATTGGAAAATTGCCTAAGGATTGGCAAGTTTAATGTATATTCAAAGGGATATAAAGATTTTTTTGGCAATAACCGAATTTTGAGAAGTAAAATTTCATTTTAATAACCACTTGAATGTGGAAATCGATTCGGATGACAATTTCTGTTACCATAGTCGCAAAATGATTGTAAAATTTTGAAAATTCAGAAGTGCTAAATTTTCCATACTGTTAACATGGGAAAAATTTTAAACCAAAATTGTGAAAGTTCAATTTTTAGGACCAACTTTAGACCCACTTCTTATTTAGTGAGTGTTATAAAATTCGAATAGGAGATTCTCCTATATATGAGCTTCAATATCACAAACCGGAAAAAATTTTGAAAATATTCCTTTTTCAGAAATAATTCATTGAACAGTCCGTCATGTGTTTTCAATAGCGAAATCTTATTTTTTAGAAAATTGCACTTTTTGGAACAACTTTGGACCCACTTCTAATTTAGTGAGTGTTATAAAATTCAAATTCGAGATATATGAGCTTCAATATCACAAACCGGAAAAAATTTTGAAAATTTTACCTTTTGAACAATAATTCATTGAACAGTCCGCCATGTGTTTTCAATGGGGAAATTTTATTTTTTAGAAAATTGCACTTTTTGGAACAACTTTAGACCCACTTTTTATTTAGTGAGTGTTATAAAATTGAAAATGGAGACTCTCCTATATATAAGCTTCAATATCACAAGCGGGAAAAAATTTTGAAAATTTTACTTTTTGAACAATTATTCATTGAATAGTCCTCCATGTGATTTCAATGGGGAAATTTTATTTTTCAGAAATTTGCACATTTTGAACCAACTTTAGACCCACATCTTATTTAGTGAGTGTTATAAAATTGGAATTGGAGATTCTCCGATATATGAGCTTCAATATCACAAACCAGAAAAAAATTTGAAAATTTTACTTTTTGAACAATAATTCATTGAACAGTCCGCCATGTGTTTTCAATGGGGAAATTTTATTTTTGAGAAATTTGCACATTTTGAACCAACTTTAGACCCACTTCTTATTTAGTGAGTGTTATAAAATTGGAATTGGAGATTCTCCTATATATAAGCTTCAATATCACACACGGGAAAAAATTTTGAAAATTTTAATTTTTGAACAATAATTCATTGAACAGTCCGCCATGTGTTTTCAATTGCGAAATCTTATTTTTTAGAAAATTGCACTTTTTGGAACAACTTTAGACCCACTTTTTATTTAGTGAGTGTTATAAAATTGGAATTGGAGATTCTCCTATATATAAGCTTCAATATCTCACACCGGAAAAAATTTTGAAAATTTTACTTTTCGAACAATAATTCATTGAACAGTCCGCCATGTGTTTTCAATGGGGAAATTTTATTTTTTAGAAAATTGCACTTTTTGGAACAACTTTAGACCCACTTCTTATTTAGTGAGTGTTATAAAATTGAAATTGGATATTCTCCTATATATAAGCTTCAATATCACAAACGGGAAAAAATTTTGAAAATTTTACTTTTTGAACAATAATTCATTGAACAGTCCGCCATGTGTTTTCAATGGGGAAATTTTATTTTTTAGAAAATTGCACTTTTTGGAACAACTTTAGACCCACTTTTTATTTAGTGAGTGTTATAAAATTGAAATTGGATATTCTCCTATATATAACCTTCAATATCACAAACGGGAAAAAATTTTGAAAATTTTAATTTTTGAACAATTATTCATTGAATAGTCCGCCATGTGAATTCAATGGGGAATTGTATTTTCGAGAAAATTGCTCAAATGCTTTCAAATTGCGAATTGCAGTTGGATATATGTTTTATAGTTATTATTGTACCAAATTTTAATTTAAAAAAGTATTCTAAAAATAAAAAATTCAATTTTTTGAAAATCTTGAAATATTTCAGTTTTGAGTGTATTTGAATGGAAAATTTCATTTTTAACAAATGGTTCCAAATTGTGTTTTTTTATTCAAAAACACATTAAAAATCAAACAAATTTCAAAATTTTGGCAAAAAAAAACTATTTTTGAATAGCTCTATAAGAAGTTGAAATTTTGAAACGAAAGCGCTCAGAAACTGTTTTGAGGCTTTATTTTAGGTAGCATTGCTTCGATTTTGTGTACTAAAATAATATATCATGAGCAAATTGATGATCAGAAAGAAATCGGAAGATGACTTTTATTATCCTAGGCTACAAATTAAGGTTAAAATTCGAAAATTGAGAATTGGAAAATTGCCTAAGGATTGGCAAGTTTAATGTATATTCAAAGGGATATAAAGATTTTTTTGGCAATAACCGAATTTTGAGAAGTAAAATTTCATTTTAATAACCACTTGAATGTGAAAATCGATTCAGATGACAATTTCTGTTACCCTAGTTGCAAAATGATTGTAAAATTTTGAAAATTTAGAAGTATGAAATTTTCCATACTGTTAACATGGAAAAAATTTTAAACGAAAATTTTGAAAGTTCAATTTTTAGGACCAACTTTAGACCCACTTCTTATTTAGTGAGTGTTATAAAATTCGAATAGGATATTCTCCTATATATGAACTTCAATATCACAAACCGGAAAGAATTTTGAAAATTTTACTTTTTGAAAAATAATTCATTGAACAGTCCGTCATGTGTTTTCAATGGCGGACTGTCAAAAACACATCAAAAACACATTAAAAATCAAACAAATTTCAAAATTTTGGCAAAAAAAACCTATTTTTGCATAGCTCTATGAGAAGTTGAAATTTTGAAACGAAAGCGCTCAGAAACTGTTTTGAGGCTTTATTTTACGTAGCATTGCTTCGATTTTGTGTACTAAAATAATATTTCATGAGCAAATTGATGATCAGAAAGAAATCGGAAGATGACTTTTATTATCCTAGGCTACAAATTAAGGTTAAAAATCGAAAATTGAGAATTGGAAAATTGTATAAGGATTGGCAAGTTTAATGTATATTCAAAGGGATATAAAGATTTTTTTGGCAATAACCGAATTTTGAGAAGTAAAATTTCATTTTAATAACCACTTGAATGTGGAAATCGATTCGGATGACAATTTCTGTTACCCTAGTTGCAAAATGATTGTAAAATTTTGAAAATTCAGAAGTGTGTAATTTTCCATACTGTTAACATGGGAAAAATTTTAAACGAAAATTTTGAAAGTTCAATTTTTAGGACCAACTTTAGACCCACTTCTTATTTAGTGAGTGTTATAAAATTCAAATTCGATATTCTCCTATATATGAGCTTCAATATCACAAACCAGAAAAAAATTTGAAAATTTTACTTTTTGAACAATAATTCATTGAACAGTCCGCCATGTGTTTTCAATGGGGAAATTTTATATTTGAGAAATTTGCACATTTTGAACCAACTATAGACCCACTTCTTATTTAGTGAGTGTTATAAAATTGGAATTGGAGATTCTCCTATATATAAGCTTCACTCTCACACACTGGAAAAAAATTTGAAAATTTTACTTTTTGAACAATATTTCATTGAACAGTCCGCCATGTGTTTTCAATGGGGAAATTTTATTTTTTAGAAAATTGCACTTTTTGGAACAACTTTAGACCCACTTCTTATTTAGTAAGTGTTATAAAATTGGAATTGGAGATTCTCCTACATATGAGCTTCAATATCACAAACGGGAAAAAATTTTGAAAATTTTAATTTTTGAACAATTATTCATTGAATAGTCCACCATGTGTTTTCAATGAAGGAATTTTATTTTTTAGAAAATTGCACTTTTTGGAACAACTTTAGACCCACTTTTTATTTAGTGAGTGTTATAAAATTGAAATTGGATATTCTCCTATATATAAGCTTCGATATCACAAACGGGAAAAAATTTTGAAAATTTTAATTTTTGAACAATTATTTATTGAATAGTCCGCCATGTGAATTCAATGGGGAATTGTATTTTCGAGAAAATTGCTCAAATGCTTTCAAATTGCGAATTGCAGTTGGATATATGTTTTATAGTTATTATTGTACCAAATTTTAATTTAAAAAAAGTATTCTAAAAATAAAAAATTCAATTTTTTGAAAATCTTGAAATATTTCAGTTTTGAGTGTATTTGAATGGAAAATATAATTTTTAACAAATGGTTCCAAATTGTGTTTTTTTATTCAAAAACACATTAAAAATCAAACAAATTTCAAAATTTTGGCAAAAAAAAACTATTTTTGAATAGCTCTATGAGAAGTTGAAATTTTGAAACGAAAGCGCTCAGAAACTGTTTTGAGGCTTTATTTTACGTAGCATTGCTTCGATTTTGTGTACTAAAATAATATTTCATGAGCAAATTGATGATCAGAAAGAAATCGGAAGATGACTTTTATTATCCTAGGCTACAAATTAAGGTTAAAATTCGAAAATTGAGAATTGGAAAATTGCCTAAGGATTGGCAAGTTTAATGTATATTCAAAGGATATAAAGATTTTTTTGGCAATAACCGAATTTTGAGAAGTAAAATTTCATTTTAATAACCACTTGAATGTGAAAATCGATTCGGATGACAATTTCTGTTACCCTAGTTGCAAAATGATTGTAAAATTTTGAAAATTTAGAAGTATGAAATTTTCCATACTGTTAACATGGAAAAAATTTTAAACGAAAATTTTGAAAGTTCAATTTTTAGGACCAACTTTAGACCCACTTCTTATTTAGTGAGTGTTATAAAATTCGAATAGGATATTCTCCTATATATGAGCTTCAATATCACAAACCGGAAAGAATTTTGAAAATTTTACTTTTTGAAAAATAATTCATTGAACAGTCCGTCATGTGTTTTCAATGGCGAAATCTTATTTTTGAGAAAATTGCACATTTTGAACCAACTATAGACCCACTTCTTATTTAGTGAGTGTTATAAAATTGGAATTGGAGATTCTCCTATATATAAGTTTCAATATCACACACCGGAAAAATTTTTGAAAATTTTACTTTTTGAAAAATTATTCATTGAATAGTCCGTCATGTGTTTTCAATGGCGAAATCTTATTTTTGAGAAAATTGCACTTTTTGGAACAACTTTAGACCCACTTCTTATTTAGTGAGTGTTATAAAATTCAAATTCGATATTCTCCTATATATGAGCTTCAATATCAGACACCGGAAAAAATTTTGAAAATTTTACTTTTCGAACAATAATTCATTGAACAGTCCGCCATGTGTTTTCAATTGTGAAATTTTATTTTTGAGAAAATTGCACATTTCGAACCAACTATAGACCCACTTCTTATTTAGTGAGTGTTATAAAATTGGAATTGGAGATTCTCCTATATATAAGCTTTAATATCACACACGGGAAAAAATTTTGAAAATTTTAATTTTTGAACAATTATTCATTGAATAGTCCACCATGTGTTTTCAATGGGGGAATTTTATTTTTTAGAAAATTGCACTTTTTGGAACAACTTTAGACCCACTTTTTATTTAGTGAGTGTTATAAAATTGAAAATGTAGACTCTCCTATATATAAGCTTCAATATCATAAACGGGAAAAAATTTTGAAAATTTTACTTTTTGAACAATTATTCATTGAATAGTCCGCCGTGTGAGTTCAATGGGGAATTGTATTTTCAAGAAAATTGCACTTTTTGGAACAACTTTAGACCCACTTCTTATTTAGTGAGTGTTATAAAATTCAAATTCGATATTCTCCTATATATGAGCTTCAATATCACAAACCAGAAAAAAATTTGAAAATTTTACTTTTTGAACAATAATTCATTGAACAGTCCGCCATGTGTTTTCAATGGGGAAATTTTATTTTTGAGAAATTTGCACATTTTGAACCAACTATAGACCCACTTCTTATTTAGTGAGTGTTATAAAATTGGAATTGGAGATTCTCCTATATATAAGCTTCACTATCACACACCGGAAAAAAATTTGAAAATTTTACTTTTTGAACAATATTTCATTGAACAGTCCGCCATGTGTTTTCAATGGGGAAATTTTATTTTTTAGAAAATTGCACTTTTTGGAACAACTTTAGACCCACTTCTTATTTAGTAAGTGTTATAAAATTGGAATTGGAGATTCTCCTACATATGAGCTTCAATATCACAAACGGGAAAAAATTTTGAAAATTTTAATTTTTGAACAATTATTCATTGAATAGTCCACCATGTGTTTTCAATGGGGGAATTTTATTTTTTAGAAAATTGCACTTTTTGGAACAACTTTAGACCCACTTTTTATTTAGTGAGTGTTATAAAATTGAAATTGGATATTCTCCTATATATAAGCTTCGATATCACAAACGGGAAAAAATTTTGAAAATTTTAATTTTTGAACAATTATTTATTGAATAGTCCGCCATGTGAATTCAATGGGGAATTGTATTTTCGAGAAAATTGCTCAAATGCTTTCAAATTGCGAATTGCAGTTGGATATATGTTTTATAGTTATTATTGTACCAAATTTTAATTTAAAAAAAGTATTCTAAAAATAAAAAATTCAATTTTTTGAAAATCTTGAAATATTTCAGTTTTGAGTGTATTTGAATGGAAAATATAATTTTTAACAAATGGTTCCAAATTGTGTTTTTTTATTCAAAAACACATTACAAATCAAACAAATTTCAAAATTTTGGCAAAAAAAAACTATTTTTGAATAGCTCTATGAGAAGTTGAAATTTTGAAACGAAAGCGCTCAGAAACTGTTTTGAGGCTTTATTTTACGTAGCATTGCTTCGATTTTGTGTACTAAAATAATATTTCATGAGCAAATTGATGATCAGAAAGAAATCGGAAGATGACTTTTATTATCCTAGGCTACAAATTAAGGTTAAAATTCGAAAATTGAGAATTGGAAAATTGCCTAAGGATTGGCAAGTTTAATGTATATTCAAAGGGATATAAAGATTTTTTTGGCAATAACCGAATTTTGAGAAGTAAAATTTCATTTTAATAACCACTTGAATGTGAAAATCGATTCGGAAGACAATTTCTGTCACCCTAGTTGCAAAATGATTGTAAAATTTTGAAAATTTAGAAGTATGAAATTTTCCATACTGTTAACATGGAAAAAATTTTTAACGAAAATTTTGAAAGTTCAATTTTTAGGACCAACTTTAGACCCACTTCTTATTTAGTGAGTGTTATAAAATTCGAATAGGAGATTCTCCTACATATGAGCTTAAATATCACAAACCGGAAAAAATTTTGAAAATTTTACTTTTTGAACAATAATTCATTGAACAGTCCGCCATGTGTTTTCAATGGGGAAATTTTATTTTTTAGAAAATTGCACTTTTTGGAACAACTTTAGACCCACTTCTTATTTAGTGAGTGTTTTAAAATTCAAATTCGATATTCTCCTATATATGAGCTTCAATATCACAAACCAGAAAAAAGTTTGAAAATTTTACTTTTTGAACAATAATTCATTGAACAGTCCGCCATGTGTTTTCAATGGGGAAATTTTATTTTTGAGAAATTTGCACATTTTGAACCAACTATAGACCCACTTCTTATTTAGTGAGTGTTATAAAATTGGAATTGGAGATTCTCCTATATATAAGCTTCACTATCACACACCGGAAAAAAATTTGTAAATTTTACTTTTTTGAACAATAATTCATTGAACAGTCCGCCATGTGTTTTCAATGGGGAAATTTTATTTTTTAAAAAATTGCACTTTTTGGAACAACTTTAGACCCACTTCTTATTTAGTAAGTGTTATAAAATTGGAATTGGAGATTCTCCTACATATGAGCTTCAATATCACAAACGGGAAAAAATTTTGAAAATTTTAATTTTTGAACAATTATTCATTGAATAGTCCACCATGTGTTTTCAATGGGGGAATTTTATTTCTTAGAAAATTGCACTTTTTGGAACAACTTTAGACCCACTTTTTATTTAGTGAGTGTTATAAAATTGAAATTGGATATTCTCCTATATATCAGCTTCGATATCACAAACGGGAAAAAATTTTGAAAATTTTAATTTTTGAACAATTATTTATTGAATAGTCCGCCATGTGAATTCAATGGGGAATTGTATTTTCGAGAAAATTGCTCAAATGCTTTCAAATTGCGAATTGCAGTTGGATATATGTTTTATAGTTATTATTGTACCAAATTTTAATTTAAAAAAAGTATTCTAAAAATAAAAAATTCAATTTTTTGAAAATCTTGAAATATTTCAGTTTTGAGTGTATTTGAATGGAAAATTTCATTTTTAACAAATGGTTCCAAAATGTGTTTTTTTATTCAAAAACACATTAAAAATCAAACAAATTTCAAAATTTTGGCAAAAAAAAAACTATTTTTGAATAGCTCTATGAGAAGTTGAAATTTTGAAACGAAAGCGCTCAGAAACTGTTTTGAGGCTTTATTTTACGTAGCATTGCTTCGATTTTGTGTACTAAAATAATATTTCATGAGCAAATTGATGATCAGAAAGAAATCGGAAGATGACTTTTATTATCCTAGGCTACAAATTAAGGTTAAAATTCGAAAATTGAGAATTGGAAAATTGCCTAAGGATTGGCAAGTTTAATGTATATTCAAAGGGATATAAAGATTTTTTTGGCAATAACCGAATTTTGAGAAGTAAAATTTCATTTTAATAACAACTTGAATGTGGAAATCGATTCGGATGACAATTTCTGTTACCCTAGTAGCAAAATGATTGTAAAATTTTGAAAATTTAGAAGTATGAAATTTTCCATACTGTTAACATGGAAAAAATTTTAAACGAAAATTTTGAAAGTTCAATTTTTAGGACCAACTTTAGACCCACTTCTTATTTAGTGAGTGTTATAAAATTCGAATAGGATATTCTCCTGCATATGAGCTTCAATATCACAAACCGGAAAAAATTTTGAAAATTTTACTTTTTGAACAATAATTCATTGAACAGTCCGCCATGTGTTTTCAATGGGGAAATTTTATTTTTTAGAAAATTGCACTTTTTGGAACAACTTTAGACCCACTTTTTATTTAGTGAGTGTTATAAAATTGAAATTGGATATTCTCCTATATATAAGCTTCAATATCACAAACGGGAAAAAATTTTGAAAATTTTAATTTTTGAACAATTATTCATTGAATAGTCCGCCATGTGAATTCAATGGGGAATTGTATTTTCGAGAAAATTGCTCAAATGCTTTCAAATTGCGAATTGCAGTTGGATATATGTTTTATAGTTATTATTGTACCAAATTTTAATTTAAAAAAAGTATTCTAAAAATAAAAAATTAAATTTTTTGAAAATCTTGAAATGTTTCAGTTTTGAGTGTATTTGAATGGAAAATTTCATTTTTAACAAATGGTTCCAAATTGTGTTTTTTTATTCAAAAACACATTAAAAATCAAACAAATTTCAAAATTTTGGCAAAAAAAAACTATTTTTGAATAGCTCTATGAGAAGTTGAAATTTTGAAACGAAAGCGCTCAGAAACTGTTTTGAGGCTTTATTTTACGTAGCATTGCTTCGATTTTGTGTACTAAAATAAAATTTCATGAGGAAATTGATGATCAGAAAGAAATCGGAAGATGACTTGTATTATCCTAGGCTACAAATTAAGGTTAAAATTCGAAAATTGAGAATTGGAAAATTGCCTAAGGATTGGCAAGTTAAATGTATATTCAAAGGGATATAAAGATTTTTTTGGCAATAACCGAATTTTGAGAAGTAAAATTTCATTTTAATAACCACTTGAATGTGGAAATCGATTCGGATGACAATTTCTGTTACCCTAGTTGCAAAATGATTGTAAAATTTTGAAAATTCAGAAGTGTGTAATTTTCCATACTGTTAACATGGGAAAAATTTTAAACGAAAATTTTGAAAGTTCAATTTTTAGGACCAACTTTAGACCCACTTCTTATTTAGTGAGTGTTATAAAATTCGAATAGGATATTCTCCTATATATGAGCTTCAATATCACAAACCGGAAAGAATTTTGAAAATTTTACTTTTTGAAAAATAATTCATTAAAAAGTCCGTCATGTGTTTTCAATGGCGAAATCTTATTTTTGAGAAAATTGCACATTTTGAACCAACTATAAACCCACTTCTTATTTAGTGAGTGTTATAAAATTGGAATTGGAGATTCTCCTATATATAAGTTTCAATATCACACACCGGAAAAAATTTTGAAAATTTTACTTTTTGAAAAATTATTCATTGAATAGTCCGTCATGTGTTTTCAATGGCGAAATATTTTTGAGAAAATTGCACTTTTTGGAACAACTTTAGACCCACTTCTTATTTAGTAAGTGTTATAAAATTGGAATTGGAGATTCTCCTACATATGAGCTTCAATATCACAAACGGGAAAAAATTTTGAAAATTTTAATTTTTGAACAATTATTCATTGAATAGTCCGCCATGTGAGTTCAATGGGGAATTGTATTTTCAAGAAAATTGCTCTAATGCTTTCAAATTGCGAATTGCAGTTGGATATATGTTTTATAATTATTCTTGTACCAAATTTTAATTAAAAAAAATATTCTAAAAATAAAAAAATTCAATTTTTCGAAAATCTTAAAATATTTCAGTTTTGAGTGTATTTGAATGGAAAATTTCATTTTTAACAAATGGTCCAAATTGTGTTTTTTTATTCAAAAACACATTAAAAATCAAACAAATTTCAAAATTTTGGCAAAAAAAAAACTATTTTTGAATAGCTCTATGAGAAGTTGAAATTTTGAAACGAAAGCGCTCAGAAACTGTTTTGAGGCTTTATTTTACGTAGCATTGCTTCGATTTTGTGTACTAAAATAATATTTCATGAGCAAATTGATGATCAGAAAGAAATCGGAAGATGACTTGTATTTTCCTAGGCTACAAATTAAGGTTAAAATTCGGTAAATTGAGAATTGGAAAATTGCCTAAGGATTGGCAAGTTTAATGTATATTCAAAGGGATATAAAGATTATTTTGGCAATAACCGAATTTTGAGAAGTAAAATTTCCTTTTAATTACCACTTGAATGTGGAAATCGATTCGGATGACAATTTCTGTTACCCTAGTTGCAAAATGATTGTAAAATTTTGAAAATTTAGAAGTGTGAAATTTTTCTTACGGTTAACATGGGAAAAATTTTAAACGAAAATTTTGAAAGTTCAATTTTTAGGACCAACTTTAGACCCACTTCTTATTTAGTGAGTGTTATAAAATTCGAATAGGATATTCTCCTATATATGAGCTTCAATATCACAAACCGGAAAGAATTTTGAAAATTTTACTTTTTGAAAAATAATTCATTAAAAAGTCCGTCATGTGTTTTCAATGGCGAAATCTTATTTTTGAGAAAATTGCACATTTTGAACCAACTATAAACCCACTTCTTATTTAGTGAGTGTTATAAAATTGGAATTGGAGATTCTCCTATATATAAGTTTCAATATCACACACCGGAAAAAATTTTGAAAATTTTACTTTTTGAAAAATTATTCATTGAATAGTCCGTCATGTGTTTTCAATGGCGAAATATTTTTGAGAAAATTGCACTTTTTGGAACAACTTTAGACCCACTTCTTATTTAGTAAGTGTTATAAAATTGGAATTGGAGATTCTCCTACATATGAGCTTCAATATCACAAACGGGAAAAAATTTTGAAAATTTTAATTTTTGAACAATTATTCATTGAATAGTCCGCCATGTGAGTTCAATGGGGAATTGTATTTTCAAGAAAATTGCTCTAATGCTTTCAAATTGCGAATTGCAGTTGGATATATGTTTTATAATTATTCTTGTACCAAATTTTAATTAAAAAAATAATTCTAAAAATAAAAAAATTCAATTTTTCGAAAATCTTAAAATATTTCAGTTTTGAGTGTATTTGAATGGAAAATTTCATTTTTAACAAATGGTCCAAATTGTGTTTTTTTATTCAAAAACACATTAAAAATCAAACAAATTTCAAAATTTTGGCAAAAAAAAAACTATTTTTGAATAGCTCTATGAGAAGTTGAAATTTTGAAACGAAAGCGCTCAGAAACTGTTTTGAGGCTTTATTTTACGTAGCATTGCTTCGATTTTGTGTACTAAAATAATATTTCATGAGCAAATTGATGATCAGAAAGAAATCGGAAGATGACTTGTATTTTCCTAGGCTACAAATTAAGGTTAAAATTCGGTAAATTGAAAATTGGAAAATTGCCTAAGGATTGGCAAGTTTAATGTATATTCAAAGGGATATAAAGATTTTTTTGGCAATAACCGAATTTTGAGAAGTAAAATTTCCTTTTAATTACCACTTGAATGTGGAAATCGATTCGGATGACAATTTCTGTTACCCTAGTTGCAAAATGATTGTAAAATTTTGAAAATTTAGAAGTGTGAAATTTTCCTTACGGTTAACATGGGAAAAATTTTAAACGAAAATTTTGAAAGTTCAATTTTTAGGACCAACTTTAGACCCACTTCTTATTTAGTGAGTGTTATAAAATTCGAATAGGAGAATCTCCTATATATGAGCTTCAATATCACAAACCGGAAAAAATTTAAAAATTTTACTTTTTGAAAAATAATTCATTGAATAGTCCGTCATGTGTTTTCCATGGCGAAATCTTATTTTTTAGAAAATTGCACTTTTTGGAACAACTTTAGACCCACTTTTTATTTAGTGAGTGTTATAAAATTGAAATTGGATATTCTCCTATATATAAGCTTCAATATCACAAACGGGAAAAAATTTTGAAAATTTTAATTTTTGAACAATTATTCATTGAATAGTCCGCCATGTGAATTCAATGGGGAATTGTATTTTCGAGAAAATTGCTCAAATGCTTTCAAATTGCGAATTGCAGTTGGATATATGTTTTATAGTTATTATTGTACCAAATTTTAATTTAAAAAAAGTATTCTAAAAATAAAAAATTCAATTTTTTGAAAATCTTGAAATATTTCAGTTTTGAGTGTATTTGAATGGAAAATTTAATTTTTAACAAATGGTTCCAAATTGTGTTTTTTTATTCAAAAACACATTAAAAATCAAACAAATTTCAAAATTTTGGCAAAAAAAAACTATTTTTGAATAGCTCTATGAGAAGTTGAAATTTTGAAACGAAAGCGCTCAGAAACTGTTTTGAGGCTTTATTTTACGTAGCATTGCTTCGATTTTGTGTACTAAAATAAAATTTCATGAGCAAATTGATGATCAGAAAGAAATCGGAAGATGACTTGTATTATCCTAGGCTACAAATTAAGGTTAAAATTCGAAAATTGAGAATTGGAAAATTGCCTAAGGATTGGCAAGTTAAATGTATATTCAAAGGGATATAAAGATTTTTTTGGCAATAACCGAATTTTGAGAAGTAAAATTTCATTTTAATAACCACTTGAATGTGGAAATCGATTCGGATGACAATTTCTGTTACCCTATTTGCAAAATGATTGTAAAATTTTGAAAATTCAGAAGTGTGTAATTTTCCATACTGTTAACATGGGAAAAATTTTAAACGAAAATTTTGAAAGTTCAATTTTTAGGACCAACTTTAGACCCACTTCTTATTTAGTGAGTGTTATAAAATTCGAATAGGAGAATCTCCTATATATGAGCTTCAATATCACAAACCGGAAAAAATTTAAAAATTTTGCTTTTTGAAAAATAATTCATTGAATAGTCCGTCATGTGTTTTGTATGGCGAAATCTTATTTTTGAGAAATTTGCACTTTTTGGAACAACTTTAGACCCACTTCTTATTTAGTGAGTGTTATAAAATTCAAATTCAAGATTCTCCTATATATGAGCTTCAATTTCACAAACCGGAAAAATTTTTGAAAATTTTACTTTTTGAACAATAATTCATTGAACAGTCCGCCATGTGTTTTCAATGGGGAAATTTTATTTTTGAGAAATTTGCACATTTTGAACCAACTATAGACCCACTTCTTATTTAGTGAGTGTTATAAAATTGGAATTGGAGATTCTCCTATATATAAGCTTCAATATCACTTACCGGAAAAAATTTTGAAAATTTTACTTTTTGTGCAATAATTCATTGAACAGTCCGCCATGTGTTTTCAATGGCGAAATCTTATTTTTGAAAAATTTGCACATTTTGAACCAACTATAGACCCACTTCTTATTTAGTGAGTGTTATAAAATTGGAATTGGAGATTCTCCTATATATAAGCTTCAATATCACACACCGGAAAAAATTTTGAAAATTTTACTTTTTGAAAAATTATTCATTGAACAGTCCGCCATGTGTTTTCAATGGAGAAATTTTATTTTTTAGAAAATTGCACTTTTTGGAACAATTTTAGACCCACTTTTTATTTAGTGAGTGTTATAAAATTGAAATTGGATATTCTCCTATATATAAGCTTCAATATAAAAAACGGGAAAAAATTTTGAAAATTTTAATTTTTGAACAATTATTCATTGAATAGTCCGCCATGTGTTTTCAATGGGGGAATTTTATTTTTTAGAAAATTACACTTTTTGGAACAACTTTAGACCAACTTTTTATTTAGTGAGTGTTATAAAATTGAAAATGGAGACTCTCCTATATATAAGCTTAAATATCACAAACGGGAAAAAATTTTGAAAATTTTACTTTTTGAACAATTATTCATTGAATAGTCGGCCATGTGATTTCAATGGGGAATTGTATTTTCAAGAAAATTGCTCAAATGCTTTAAAATTGCGAATTGCAGTTGGATATATGTTTTATAATTATTCTTGTACCAAATTTTAATTTAAAAAAAGTATTCTAAAAATAAAAAATTAAATTTTTCGAAAATCTTGAAATATTTCAGTTTTGAGTGTATTTGAATGGAAAATTTCATTTTTAACAAATGGTTCCAAATTGTGTTTTTTTATTCAAAAACACATTAAAAATCAAACAAATTTCAAAATTTTAGTAAAAAAAACTATTTTTGAATAGCTCTATGAGAAGTTGAAATTTTGAAACGAAAGCGCTCAGAAACTGTTTTGAGGCTTTATTTTACGTAGCATTGCTTCGATTTTGTGTACTAAAATAATATTTCATGAGCAAATTGATGATCAGAAAGAAATCGGAAGATGACTTTTATTATCCTAGGCTACAAATTAAGGTTAAAATTCGAAAATTGAGAATTGGAAAATTGCCTAAGGATTGGCAAGTTTAATGTATATTCAAAGTTATATAAAGATTTTTTTGGCAATAACCGAATTTTGAAAAGTAAAATTTCATTTTAATAACCACTTGAATGTGGAAATCGATTCGGATGACAATTTCTGTTACCCTAGTTGCAAAATGATTGTAAAATTTTGAAAATTTAGAAGTGTGAAATTTTCCATACTGTTAACATGGGAAAAATTTTAAACGAAAATTTTGAAAGTTCAGTTTTTAGGACCAACTTTAGACCCACTTTTTATTTAGTGAGTGTTATAAAATTCGAATAGGAGATTTTCCTATATATGAGCTTCAATATCACAAACCGGAAAAAATTTTGAAAATTTTACATTTTGAAAAATAATTCAAAATAAATTAATTTTTTCAATGGGGGAATTTTATTTTTGAGAAAATTGCACTTTTTGGACCAACGTTAGACCCTTTTCTTATTTAGTGATTGTTATAAAATTGGAATTAGAGATTCTCCTATATATAAGCTTCAATATCACAAACGTAAGAAAATTTTGAAAATTTTACTTTATGAACAATAATTTATTGAATAGTCCACCAAGTGTTTTCAATGAGGGAATTGTATTTTCGAAAAAATTGCTTTTTGGACCAACTTTAGACCCACTTCTTATTTAGTGAGTGTTATAAAATACGAATTGGAGATTTTCCTATGTATGAGCTTCAATATAAAAAACGGGAAAAAATTTTGAAAATTTTACTTTTTGAACAATAATTCATTGAATAGTCCGCCATGTGTTTTCAATGGGGGAATTTTATTTTTGAGAAAATTGCACTTTTTGGACCAAGTTTAGGCAAACTTCTTATTTAGTGAATGTTATAAAATTGGAATTAGAGAATCTCCTATATATAAGCTTCAATATCACAAACGGGAAAAAATTTTGAAAATTTTTACATTTTGAACCATAATTCATTGAATAGTCCGCCATGTTTTTTCAATGGGGGAATTTTACTTTTGAGAAAATTGCACTTTTTGGACCAATGTTAGACCCTTTTCTTATTTAGTGAGTGTTATAAAATTGGAATTAGAGATTCTCCTATATATAAGCTTCAATATCACAAACGTAAGAAAATTTTGAAAATTTTACTTTTTGAACAATAATTTATTGAATAGTCCACCAAGTGTTTTCAATGAGGGAATTGTATTTTCGAGAAAATTGCTATTTGGACCAATTTTTTGGACCATATTTAGACCCACTTCTTATTTAGTGAGTGTTATAAAATTCGAATTGGAGATTTTCCTATGTATGGGCTTCAATATAAAAAACTTGAAAAATTTTTGAAAATTTTACTTTTTTAAAAATAATTCATTGAATAGTCCGCCATGTGTTTTCAATGAGGGAATTGTATTTTCTAGAAAATTGCTATTTGGACCAACTTTTTGGACCATATTTAGACCCACTTCTTATTTAGTGAGTGTTATAAAATTCGAATTGGAGATTTTCCTATATATGAGCTTCCATATAAAAAAAAGGGAAATTTTTTTGAAAATTTTACTTTTTGAACAATAATTCATTGATTAGTCAGCTATGTGTTCTCAATGGAAGAATTGTACTTTTGAGAAAATTGCTATTTTTGTACCAACTTAAGACCCACTTCTTATTTAGTGAGTGTTATAAAATTGGAATTAGAGATTCTCCTATATATAAGCTTCAATATCACAAACGAGAAAAAATTTTGAAATTTTTTACTTTTTGAACAATAATTCATTGAATAGTCCGCCATGTGTTTTCAATGGGGGAACTTTATTTTTGAGAAAATTGCACTTTTTTGACCAAGTTTAGGCCCACTTCTTATTTAGTGAAGATTATAAAATTCAAATTGGAGATTCTCCTATGTATGAGCTTCCATATAAAAAAAGGGAAAAATTTTTGAAAATTTTAGTTTTTGAACAATAATTCATTGAATAGTCCACAATGTGTTTTCAATGGGGGAATTGTATTTTCGAGAAAATTTCTTTTTGGACCAACTTTAGACCCACTTCTTATTTAGTGAGAGTTATAAAATTCGAATTGGAGATTTTCCTATATATGGGCTTCAATATAAAAAACGGAAAAAAATTTTGAAAATTTTACTTTTTGAACAATAATTCATTGAATAGTCCGCCATGTGTTTTCAATGAGGGAATTGTATTTTCGAGAAAATTGCTATTTGGACCAACTTTTTGGACCATATTTAGGCCCACTTCTTATTTAGTGAATGTTATAAAATTCAAATTGGAGATTCTCCTATATATGAGCTTCAATATCACAAACGGGTAAAAATTTTGAAAATTTTACTTTTTGAACAATAATTCATTGAATAGTCCGCCATGTGTTTTCAATGAGGGAATTGTATTTTCGTGAAAATTGCTTTTTGGACCAACTTTAGACACACTTCTTATTTAGTGAATGTTATAAAATTGGAATTGGAGATTATCCTATGTATGAGCTTTATTATAACAAAACAGAAAAAATTTTGAAAATTTTACTTTTTGAACAATAATTCATTGAATAGTCCGTCATGTGTTTTCAATGGGGGAATTTTACTTTTGAGAAAATTGTACTTTTTGGACCCACTTTAGACCCACTTATTATTTAGTGAGTGTTATGAAATTGGAATTAGAGATTTTCCTATGTATGAGCTTCAATATAAAAAACGGGGAAAAATTTTGAAAATTTTACTTTTTGAACAATAATTCATTGAATAGTCTTCCATGTGTTTTCAATGAGGGAATTGTATTTTCGAGAAAATTGCTTTTTGGACCAACTTTAGACCCACTTATTTAGTGAGTGTTATAAAATTCGAATTGGAGATTTTCCTATGTATGAGCTTCAATATAAAAATAAGGAAAAAAAATTGAAAATTTTACTTTTTGAACAATAATTCATTGAATAGTCCGCCACGTGTTTTCAATGGGGGAATTTTATTTTTGAGAAAATTGCACTTTTTGGACCTACTTTAGACCCACTTCTTATTTAGTGAGTGTTATAAAATTCGAATTGGAGATTTTCCTATGTATGAGCTTCAATATAAAAAACGGGAAAAAATTTTGAAAATTTTACTTTTTGAACAATAATTCATTGAATAGTCCGCCATGTGTTTTCAATATGGAAATTTTATTTTTGAAAAAATTGCAGTTTTTAGACCAACTTTAGACCCACTTCTTTTTTAGTGAATGTTATAAAATTCAAATTGGAGATTCTCCTATATATGAGCTTCAATATAAAAAGAGGTAAAATGTTTTGAAAATTTTACTTTTTGAACAATAATTCATTGAGTAGTCCGCCATGTGTTTTCAATGGGGGAATTTTAGTTTTGAGAAAATTGCACTTTTTGGACCAACTTTAGACCAACTTCTTATTTAGTGAGTGTTATAAAATTCGAATTGGAGATTTTCCTATGTATGAGCTTCAATATAAAAAACGGGAAAAAATTTTGAAAATTTTACTTTTCGAACAATAATTCATTGAATAGTCCGCCATGTGTTTTCAATGGGGAAATTTTATTTTTGAGAAAATTGCAGTTTTTAGACCAACTTTAGACCCACTTCTTTTTTAGTGAATGTTATAAAATTCAAATTGGAGATTCTCCTATATATGAGCTTCAATATAAAAAGAGATAAAATGTTTTGAAAATTTTACTTTTTGAACAATAATTCATTGAATAGTCCGCCATGTGTTTTCAATGAGGGAATTGTATTTTCGAGAAAATTGCTTTTTGGACCAACTTTTTGGACCATCTTTAGACCCACTTCTTATTTAGTGAGTGTTATAAAATTCGAATTGGAGATTTTCCTATGTATGAGCTTCAATATAAAAAAGAGGAAACATTTTTGAAAATTTTACTTTTTGAACAATAATTCGTTGAATAGTCCACCATGTGTTTTCAATGGGAGAATTTTACTTTTGAGAAAATTGCACTATTTGGACCAACTTTAGACCCACTTCTTAATTAATGAGTGTTCTAAAATATGAATTAGAGGTTTTCCTATATATAAGCTTCAATATCACACACAGAAAAAAAATTTGAAAATTTTACTTTTTGAACAATAATTCATTGAATAGTCCGCCATGTGTTTTCAATGGGGGAATTTTACTTTTGTGAAAATTGCACTCTTTGTACCAACTTTAGAACCACTTCTTATTTAGTGAGTGTTTTATTATATTGGATTTAGAGATTCTCCTATATATAAGCTTCAATATCACAAACGGGAAAAAATTTTGAAAATTTTACTTTTTGAACAATAATTCGTTGAATAGTCCTCCATGTGTTTTCAATGAGGGAATTGTATTTTCTAGAAAATTGCTTTTTGGACCTACTTTTGACCCACTTATTTCGTGAGTGTTATAAAATTCGAATTGGAGATTTTCCTATGTATGAGCTTCAATATAAAAAAGAGGAAAAAATTTTGAAAATTTTACTTTTTGAGCAATAATTCATTGAATAGTCCGCCATGTGTTTCCAATGGGGGAATTTTATTTTTGAGAAAATTGCACTTTTTGGACCAACTTTAGACCCTCTTCTTATTTAGTGAATGTTATAAAATTCAAATTGGAGATTCTCCTATATATGAGCTTCCATATAAGAAAAGGGAAATTTTTTTGAAAATTTTACTTTTAGAACAATAATTCATTGAATAGTCCGCCATATGTTTTCAATGGGGGAATTTTACTTTTGAGAAAATTGCACTTTTTGGACCAACTTTAGACTCACTTCTTATTTAGTGAGTGTTATTATATTGGATTTAGAGATTCTCCTATATATAAGCTTCAATATCACAATCGGGAAAATTTTTAAAAAACTTTAGTTTTTGAACAAAAATTCATTGAATAGTCCGCCATGTGTTTTCAATGAGGGAATTGTATTTTCGAGAAAATTGCTTTTTGGACCAACTTTTTGGACCAACTTGAGACGCACTTCTTATTTAGTTAGTGTTATAAAATTCGAATTCTAGATTTTCCTATGTATGAGCTTCAATATAAAAAAGAGGAAAAAATTTTGAAAATTTTACTTTTTGAACAATAATTCATTGAATAGTCCGCCGTGTGTTTTCAATGGGGGAATTTTATTTTTGAGAAAATTGCACTTTTTGGACCATCTTTAGACCCACTTCTTATTTAGTGAGTGTTATTATATTGGATTTAGAGATTCTCCTATATATAAGCTTCAATATCACAATCGGGAAAATTTTTAAAAAACTTTAGTTTTTGAACAAAAATTCATTGAGTAGTCCGCCATGTGTTTTCAATGAGGGAATTGTATTTTCGAGAAAATTGCTTTTTGGACCAACTTTTTGGACCAACTTGAGACGCACTTCTTATTTAGTTAGTGTTATAAAATTCGAATTCTAGATTTTCCTATGTATGAGCTTCAATATAAAAAAGAGGAAAAAATTTTGAAAATTTTACTTTTTGAACAATAATTCGTTGAATAGTCCACCATGTGTTTTCAATGGGGGAATTTTACTTTTGAGAAAATTGCACTATTTGGACCAACTTTAGACCCACTTCTTAATTAATGAGTGTTCTAAAATATGAATTAGAGGTTTTCCTATATATAAGCTTCAATATCACACACGGAAAAAAAATTTGAAAATTTTACTTTTTGAACAATAATTCATTGAATAGTCCGCCATGTGTTTTCAATGGGGGAATTTTACTTTTGTGAAAATTGCACTCTTTGGACCAACTTTAGAACCACTTCTTATTTAGTGAGTGTTTTAATATATTGGATTTAGAGATTCTCCTACATATAAGCTTCTATATCACAAACGGGAAAAAATTTTGAAAATTTTACTTTTTGAACAATAATTCATTGAATAGTCCTCCATGTGTTTTCAATGACTGAATTGTATTTTCGAGAAAATTGCTTTTTGGACCAACTTGAGACCCACTTCTTATTTAGTTAGTGTTATAAAATTCGAATTCTAGATTTTCCTATGTATGAGCTTCAATATAAAAAAGAGGAAAA
Organism: Linyphia triangularis; assembly: GCA_963978545.1. Taxonomy (NCBI): domain Eukaryota; kingdom Metazoa; phylum Arthropoda; class Arachnida; order Araneae; family Linyphiidae; genus Linyphia; species Linyphia triangularis. The sequence continues at coordinate 329,108 of CAXBTE010000002.1, read as the reverse complement.
AATTTTGAAAATTTTACTTTTTGAACAATAATTCATTGAATAGTCCGCCATGTGTTTTCAATGGGGGAATTTTATTTTTGAGAAAATTGCACTTTTTGGACCAACTTTAGACCCACTTCTTATTTAGTGAGTGTTATAAAATTCGAATTGGAGATTTTCCTATGTATGAGCTTCAATATAAAAAACGGGGGAAAATTTTGAAAATTTTACTTTTTGAACAATAATTCATTGAATAGTCCGCCATGTGTTTTCAATGGGGGAATTTTACTTTTGTGAAAATTGCCCTTTTTGGACCAACTTTAGAGTCACTTCTTATTTAGTGAGTGTTATTATATTGGATTTAGAGATTCTCCTATATATAAGCTTCAATATCACAATCGGGAAAAATTTTGAAAATTTTACTTATTGAACAAGAATTCATTGAACAGTCCCCCCATATGTTTTCAATGGGGAATTTAATTTTTGAGAAAATTGCACTCTTTGTACCAACTTTAGAACCACTTCTTATTTAGTGAGTGTTATAAAATTGGAATTAGAGATTCTCCTATATATAAGCTTCAATATTACAAACGGGAAAAAATTTTGAAAATTTTTACTTTTTGAACAATAATTCATTAAATAGTCCGCCATGTGTTTTTAATGGGGGAATTTTATTTTTGAGAAAATTGCACTTTTTGGACCAAGTTTAGGCCCACTTCTTATTTAGTGAATGTTATAAAATTAAAATTGGAGATTCTCCTATATATGAGCTTCCATATAAAAAAAGGGAAATTCTTTTGAAAATTTTACTTTTTGAACAATAATTCATTAAATAGTCCGCCATGTGTTTTCAATGGGGGAATTTTATTTTTGAGAAAATTGCACTTTTTGGACCAAGTTTAGGCCCACTTCTTATTTAGTGAGTGTTATAAAATTGGAATTGGAGATTCTCCTATATATAAGTTTCAATATCACAAACTGGAAAAAATTTTGAAAATTTTACTTTTTGAACAATAATTCATTGAATAGTCCGCCTAGTGTTTTAAATGAGGGAATTGTATTTTCGAGAAAATTACTTTTTGGACCTACTTTTTGGACCAACTTTAGACCTACTTCTTATTTAGTGAGAGTTATAAAATTCGAATAAGAGATTTTCCTATATATGGGCTTCAATATAAAAAACGGGAAAAAATTTTGAAAATTTTACTTTTTGAACAATAATTCATTGAATAGTCCGCCATGTGTTTTCAATGAGGGAATTGTATTTTCGAGAAAATTGCACTTTTTGGACCAACGTTAGACCCACTTCTTGTTTAGTGAGTGTTATAAAATTCGAATTTTAGATTTTCCTATGTATGGGCTTCAATATAAAAAACGGGAAAATTTTTTGAAAATTTTACTTTTTGAACAATACTTCATTGAATAGTCCGCCATGTGTTTTCAATGGCGGAATTTTATTTTTGAGAAAATTGAACTTTTTGGACCAAGTTTAGGCCCACTTCTTATTTAGTGAATGTTATAAAATTCAAATTGGAGATTCTCCTATATATGAGCTTCCATATAAAAAAAAAGGAAAATTTTTTGAAAATTTTACTTTTTGAACATAATTCATTGAATAGTCCGCCATGTGTTTTCAATGCGGGAATTTTACTTTTGAGAAAATTGCACTTTTTGGACCAACGTTAGACCCTTTTCTTATTTAGTGAGTGTTATAAAATTGAAATTGGAGTTTCTCCTATAAATGAGATTCCATATAAAAAAAGGGAAATTTTTTTAAAATATATACTTTTTGAACAATAATTCATTGAATAGTCCGCCATGTGTTCTCAATGGGGGAATTGTACTTTTGAGAAAATTGCTATTTTTGTACCAACTTTAGACCCACTTCTTATTTAGTGAGTGTTATAAAATTGGAATTAGAGAATCTCCTATATATAAGCTTCAATATCACAAACGGAAAAAAATTTTGAAAATTTTACTTTTTGAACAATAATTGATTGAATAGTCCGCCATGTGTTTTCAATGGGGGAATTTTATTTTTGAGAAAATTGCACTTTTTGGACCAAGTTTAGGCCCACTTCTTGATTAGTGAATGTTATAAAATTAAAATTGGAGATTCTCCTATATATGAGCTTCCATATAAAAAAAGGGAAATTTTTTTGAAAATTTTACTTTTTGAACAATAATTCATTAAATAGTCCGCCATGTGTGTTCAATGGGGGCATTTTACTTTTGAGAAAATTGCACTTTTTGGACCAACGTTAGACCCTTTTGTTATTTAGTGAGTGTTATAAAATTCGAATTGGTGATTTTCCTATGTATGGGCTTCAATATAAAAAACGGGAAAAATTTTTGAAAATTTTACTTTTTGAACAATAATTCATTGAATAGTCCGCCATGTGTTTTCAATGGCGGAATTTTATTTTTGAGAAAATTGAACTTTTTGGACCAAGTTTAGGCCCACTTCTTATTTAGTGAATGTTATAAAATTCAAATTGGAGATTCTCCTATGTATGAGCTTTATTATAACAAAACAGAAAAAATTTTGAAAATTTTACTTTTTGAACAATAATTCATTGAATAGTCCGTCATGTGTTTTCAATGGGGGAATTTTACTTTTGAGAAAATTGTACTTTTTGGACCCACTTTAGACCCACTTATTATTTAGTGAGTGTTATGAAATTGGAATTAGAGATTTTCCTATGTATGAGCTTCAATATAAAAAACGGGGAAAAATTTTGAAAATTTTACTTTTTGAACAATAATTCATTGAATAGTCTTCCATGTGTTTTCAATGAGGGAATTGTATTTTCGAGAAAATTGCTTTTTGGACCAACTTTAGACCCACTTATTTAGTGAGTGTTATAAAATTCGAATTGGAGATTTTCCTATGTATGAGCTTCAATATAAAAATAAGGAAAAAAATTTGAAAATTTTACTTTTTGAACAATAATTCATTGAATAGTCCGCCACGTGTTTTCAATGGGGGAATTTTATTTTTGAGAAAATTGCACTTTTTGGACCTACTTTAGACCCACTTCTTATTTAGTGAGTGTTATAAAATTCGAATTGGAGATTTTCCTATGTATGAGCTTCAATATAAAAAACGGGAAAAAATTTTGAAAATTTTACTTTTTGAACAATAATTCATTGAATAGTCCGCCATGTGTTTTCAATATGGAAATTTTATTTTTGAAAAAATTGCAGTTTTTAGACCAACTTTAGACCCACTTCTTTTTTAGTGAATGTTATAAAATTCAAATTGGAGATTCTCCTATATATGAGCTTCAATATAAAAAGAGGTAAAATGTTTTGAAAATTTTACTTTTTGAACAATAATTCATTGAGTAGTCCGCCATGTGTTTTCAATGGGGGAATTTTAGTTTTGAGAAAATTGCACTTTTTGGACCAACTTTAGACCAACTTCTTATTTAGTGAGTGTTATAAAATTCGAATTGGAGATTTTCCTATGTATGAGCTTCAATATAAAAAACGGGAAAAAATTTTGAAAATTTTACTTTTTGAACAATAATTCATTGAATAGTCCGCCATGTGTTTTCAATGGGGAAATTTTATTTTTGAGAAAATTGCAGTTTTTAGACCAACTTTAGACCCACTTCTTTTTTAGTGAATGTTATAAAATTCAAATTGGAGATTCTCCTATATATGAGCTTCAATATAAAAAGAGGTAAAATGTTTTGAAAATTTTACTTTTTGAACAATAATTCATTGAGTAGTCCGCCATGTGTTTTCAATGGGGGAATTTTAGTTTTGAGAAAATTGCACTTTTTGGACCAACTTTAGACCAACTTCTTATTTAGTGAGTGTTATAAAATTCGAATTGGAGATTTTCCTATGTATGAGCTTCAATATAAAAAACGGGAAAAAATTTTGAAAATTTTACTTTTTGAACAATAATTCATTGAATAGTCCGCCATGTGTTTTCAATGGGGAAATTTTATTTTTGAGAAAATTGCAGTTTTTAGACCAACTTTAGACCCACTTCTTTTTTAGTGAATGTTATAAAATTCAAATTGGAGATTCTCCTATATATGAGCTTCAATATAAAAAGAGATAAAATGTTTTGAAAATTTTACTTTTTGAACAATAATTCATTGAATAGTCCGCCATGTGTTTTCAATGAGGGAATTGTATTTTCGAGAAAATTGCTTTTTGGACCAACTTTTTGGACCATCTTTAGACCCACTTCTTATTTAGTGAGTGTTATAAAATTCGAATTGGAGATTTTCCTATGTATGAGCTTCAATATAAAAAAGAGGAAACATTTTTGAAAATTTTACTTTTTGAACAATAATTCGTTGAATAGTCCACCATGTGTTTTCAATGGGAGAATTTTACTTTTGAGAAAATTTCACTATTTGGACCAACTTTAGACCCACTTCTTAATTAATGAGTGTTCTAAAATATGAATTAGAGGTTTTCCTATATATAAGCTTCAATATCACACACAGAAAAAAAATTTGAAAATTTTACTTTTTGAACAATAATTCATTGAATAGTCCGCCATGTGTTTTCAATGGGGGAATTTTACTTTTGTGAAAATTGCACTCTTTGGACCAACTTTAGAACCACTTCTTATTTAGTGAGTGTTTTATTATATTGGATTTAGAGATTCTCCTATATATAAGCTTCAATATCACAAACGGGAAAAAATTTTGAAAATTTTACTTTTTGAACAATAATTCGTTGAATAGTCCTCCATGTGTTTTCAATGAGGGAATTGTATTTTCTAGAAAATTGCTTTTTGGACCTACTTTTGACCCACTTATTTAGTGAGTGTTATAAAATTCGAATTGGAGATTTTCCTATGTATGAGCTTCAATATAAAAAAGAGGAAAAAATTTTGAAAATTTTACTTTTTGAGCAATAATTCATTGAATAGTCCGCCATGTGTTTCCAATGGGGGAATTTTATTTTTGAGAAAATTGCACTTTTTGGACCAACTTTAGACCCTCTTCTTATTTAGTGAATGTTATAAAATTCAAATTGGAGATTCTCCTATATATGAGCTTCCATATAAGAAAAGGGAAATTTTTTTGAAAATTTTACTTTTAGAACAATAATTCATTGAATAGTCCGCCATATGTTTTCAATGGGGGAATTTTACTTTTGAGAAAATTGCACTTTTTGGACCAACTTTAGACTCACTTCTTATTTAGTGAGTGTTATTATATTGGATTTAGAGATTCTCCTATATATAAGCTTCAATATCACAATCGGGAAATTTTTTAAAAAACTTTAGTTTTTGAACAAAAATTCATTGAATAGTCCGCCATGTGTTTTCAATGAGGGAATTGTATTTTCGAGAAAATTGCTTTTTGGACCAACTTTTTGGACCAACTTGAGACCCACTTCTTATTTAGTTAGTGTTATAAAATTCGAATTCTAGATTTTCCTATGTATGAGCTTCAATATAAAAAAGAGGAAAAAATTTTGAAAATTTTACTTTTTGAACAATAATTCATTGAATAGTCCGCCGTGTGTTTTCAATGGGGGAATTTTATTTTTGAGAAAATTGCACTTTTTGGACCATCTTTAGACCCACTTCTTATTTAGTGAGTGTTATAAAATTCGAATTGGAGATTTTCCTATGTATGAGCTTCAATATAAAAAAGAGGAAAAAATTTTGAAAATTTTACTTTTTGAACAATAATTCGTTGAATAGTCCACCATGTGTTTTCAATGGGGGAATTTTACTTTTGAGAAAATTGCACTATTTGGACCAACTTTAGACCCACTTCTTAATTAATGAGTGTTCTAAAATATGAATTAGAGGTTTTCCTATATATAAGCTTCAATATCACACACGGAAAAAAAATTTGAAAATTTTACTTTTTGAACAATAATTCATTGAATAGTCCGCCATGTGTTTTCAATGGGGGAATTTTACTTTTGTGAAAATTGCACTCTTTGGACCAACTTTAGAACCACTTCTTATTTAGTGAGTGTTTTAATATATTGGATTTAGAGATTCTCCTACATATAAGCTTCTATATCACAAACGGGAAAAAATTTTGAAAATTTTACTTTTTGAACAATAATTCATTGAATAGTCCTCCATGTGTTTTCAATGACTGAATTGTATTTTCGAGAAAATTGCTTTTTGGACCAACTTGAGACCCACTTCTTATTTAGTTAGTGTTATAAAATTCGAATTCTAGATTTTCCTATGTATGAGCTTCAATATAAAAAAGAGGAAAAAATTTTGAAAATTTTACTTTTTGAACAATAATTCATTGAATAGTCCGCCATGTGTTTTCAATGGGGAAATTTTATTTTTGAGAAAATTGCAGTTTTTAGACCAACTTTAGACCCACTTCTTTTTTAGTGAATGTTATAAAATTCAAATTGGAGATTCTCCTATATATGAGCTTCAATATAAAAAGAGATAAAATGTTTTGAAAATTTTACTTTTTGAACAATAATTCATTGAATAGTCCGCCATGTGTTTTCAATGAGGGAATTGTATTTTCGAGAAAATTGCTTTTTGGACCAACTTTTTGGACCATCTTTAGACCCACTTCTTATTTAGTGAGTGTTATAAAATTCGAATTGGAGATTTTCCTATGTATGAGCTTCAATATAAAAAAGAGGAAACATTTTTGAAAATTTTACTTTTTGAACAATAATTCGTTGAATAGTCCACCATGTGTTTTCAATGGGAGAATTTTACTTTTGAGAAAATTTCACTATTTGGACCAACTTTAGACCCACTTCTTAATTAATGAGTGTTCTAAAATATGAATTAGAGGTTTTCCTATATATAAGCTTCAATATCACACACAGAAAAAAAATTTGAAAATTTTACTTTTTGAACAATAATTCATTGAATAGTCCGCCATGTGTTTTCAATGGGGGAATTTTACTTTTGTGAAAATTGCACTCTTTGGACCAACTTTAGAACCACTTCTTATTTAGTGAGTGTTTTATTATATTGGATTTAGAGATTCTCCTATATATAAGCTTCAATATCACAAACGGGAAAAAATTTTGAAAATTTTACTTTTTGAACAATAATTCGTTGAATAGTCCTCCATGTGTTTTCAATGAGGGAATTGTATTTTCTAGAAAATTGCTTTTTTGACCTACTTTTGACCCACTTATTTAGTGAGTGTTATAAAATTCGAATTGGAGATTTTCCTATGTATGAGCTTCAATATAAAAAAGAGGAAAAAATTTTGAAAATTTTACTTTTTGAGCAATAATTCATTGAATAGTCCGCCATGTGTTTCCAATGGGGGAATTTTATTTTTGAGAAAATTGCACTTTTTGGACCAACTTTAGACCCTCTTCTTATTTAGTGAATGTTATAAAATTCAAATTGGAGATTCTCCTATATATGAGCTTCCATATAAGAAAAGGGAAATTTTTTTGAAAATTTTACTTTTAGAACAATAATTCATTGAATAGTCCGCCATATGTTTTCAATGGGGGAATTTTACTTTTGAGAAAATTGCACTTTTTGGACCAACTTTAGACTCACTTCTTATTTAGTGAGTGTTATTATATTGGATTTAGAGATTCTCCTATATATAAGCTTCAATATCACAATCGGGAAATTTTTTAAAAAACTTTAGTTTTTGAACAAAAATTCATTGAATAGTCCGCCATGTGTTTTCAATGAGGGAATTGTATTTTCGAGAAAATTGCTTTTTGGACCAACTTTTAGGACCAACTTGAGACCCACTTCTTATTTAGTTAGTGTTATAAAATTCGAATTCTAGATTTTCCTATGTATGAGCTTCAATATAAAAAAGAGGAAAAAATTTTGAAAATTTTACTTTTTGAACAATAATTCATTGAATAGTCCGCCGTGTGTTTTCAATGGGGGAATTTTATTTTTGAGAAAATTGCACTTTTTGGACCATCTTTAGACCCACTTCTTATTTAGTGAGTGTTATAAAATTCGAATTGGAGATTTTCCTATGTATGAGCTTCAATATAAAAAAGAGGAAAAAATTTTGAAAATTTTACTTTTTGAACAATAATTCGTTGAATAGTCCACCATGTGTTTTCAATGGGGGAATTTTACTTTTGAGAAAATTGCACTATTTGGACCAACTTTAGACCCACTTCTTAATTAATGAGTGTTCTAAAATATGAATTAGAGGTTTTCCTATATATAAGCTTCAATATCACACACGGAAAAAAAATTTGAAAATTTTACTTTTTGAACAATAATTCATTGAATAGTCCGCCATGTGTTTTCAATGGGGGAATTTTACTTTTGTGAAAATTGCACTCTTTGGACCAACTTTAGAACCACTTCTTATTTAGTGAGTGTTTTAATATATTGGATTTAGAGATTCTCCTACATATAAGCTTCTATATCACAAACGGGAAAAAATTTTGAAAATTTTACTTTTTGAACAATAATTCATTGAATAGTCCTCCATGTGTTTTCAATGACTGAATTGTATTTTCGAGAAAATTGCTTTTTGGACCAACTTGAGACCCACTTCTTATTTAGTTAGTGTTATAAAATTCGAATTCTAGATTTTCCTATGTATGAGCTTCAATATAAAAAAGAGGAAAAAATTTTGAAAATTTTACTTTTTGAACAATAATTCATTGAATAGTCCGCCATGTGTTTTCAATGGGGGAATTTTATTTTTGAGAAAATTGCACTTTTTGGACCAACTTTAGACCCACTTCTTATTTAGTGAGTGTTATAAAATTCGAATTGGAGATTTTCCTATGTATGAGCTTCAATATAAAAAACGGGGGAAAATTTTGAAAATTTTACTTTTTGAACAATAATTCATTGAATAGTCCGCCATGTGTTTTCAATGGGGGAATTTTACTTTTGTGAAAATTGCCCTTTTTGGACCAACTTTAGAGTCACTTCTTATTTAGTGAGTGTTATTATATTGGATTTAGAGATTCTCCTATATATAAGCTTCAATATCACAATCGGGAAAAATTTTGAAAATTTTACTTATTGAACAAGAATTCATTGAACAGTCCCCCCATATGTTTTCAATGGGGAATTTAATTTTTGAGAAAATTGCACTCTTTGTACCAACTTTAGAACCACTTCTTATTTAGTGAGTGTTATAAAATTGGAATTAGAGATTCTCCTATATATAAGCTTCAATATTACAAACGGGAAAAAATTTTGAAAATTTTTACTTTTTGAACAATAATTCATTAAATAGTCCGCCATGTGTTTTTAATGGGGGAATTTTATTTTTGAGAAAATTGCACTTTTTGGACCAAGTTTAGGCCCACTTCTTATTTAGTGAATGTTATAAAATTAAAATTGGAGATTCTCCTATATATGAGCTTCCATATAAAAAAAGGGAAATTCTTTTGAAAATTTTACTTTTTGAACAATAATTCATTAAATAGTCCGCCATGTGTTTTCAATGGGGGAATTTTATTTTTGAGAAAATTGCACTTTTTGGACCAAGTTTAGGCCCACTTCTTATTTAGTGAGTGTTATAAAATTGGAATTGGAGATTCTCCTATATATAAGTTTCAATATCACAAACTGGAAAAAATTTTGAAAATTTTACTTTTTGAACAATAATTCATTGAATAGTCCGCCTAGTGTTTTAAATGAGGGAATTGTATTTTCGAGAAAATTACTTTTTGGACCTACTTTTTGGACCAACTTTAGACCTACTTCTTATTTAGTGAGAGTTATAAAATTCGAATAAGAGATTTTCCTATATATGGGCTTCAATATAAAAAACGGGAAAAAATTTTGAAAATTTTACTTTTTGAACAATAATTCATTGAATAGTCCGCCATGTGTTTTCAATGAGGGAATTGTATTTTCGAGAAAATTGCACTTTTTGGACCAACGTTAGACCCACTTCTTGTTTAGTGAGTGTTATAAAATTCGAATTTTAGATTTTCCTATGTATGGGCTTCAATATAAAAAACGGGAAAATTTTTTGAAAATTTTACTTTTTGAACAATACTTCATTGAATAGTCCGCCATGTGTTTTCAATGGCGGAATTTTATTTTTGAGAAAATTGAACTTTTTGGACCAAGTTTAGGCCCACTTCTTATTTAGTGAATGTTATAAAATTCAAATTGGAGATTCTCCTATATATGAGCTTCCATATAAAAAAAAAGGAAAATTTTTTGAAAATTTTACTTTTTGAACATAATTCATTGAATAGTCCGCCATGTGTTTTCAATGCGGGAATTTTACTTTTGAGAAAATTGCACTTTTTGGACCAACGTTAGACCCTTTTCTTATTTAGTGAGTGTTATAAAATTGAAATTGGAGTTTCTCCTATAAATGAGATTCCATATAAAAAAAGGGAAATTTTTTTAAAATATATACTTTTTGAACAATAATTCATTGAATAGTCCGCCATGTGTTCTCAATGGGGGAATTGTACTTTTGAGAAAATTGCTATTTTTGTACCAACTTTAGACCCACTTCTTATTTAGTGAGTGTTATAAAATTGGAATTAGAGAATCTCCTATATATAAGCTTCAATATCACAAACGGAAAAAAATTTTGAAAATTTTACTTTTTGAACAATAATTGATTGAATAGTCCGCCATGTGTTTTCAATGGGGGAATTTTATTTTTGAGAAAATTGCACTTTTTGGACCAAGTTTAGGCCCACTTCTTGATTAGTGAATGTTATAAAATTAAAATTGGAGATTCTCCTATATATGAGCTTCCATATAAAAAAAGGGAAATTTTTTTGAAAATTTTACTTTTTGAACAATAATTCATTAAATAGTCCGCCATGTGTTTTCAATGGGGGCATTTCACTTTTGAGAAAATTGCACTTTTTGGACCAACGTTAGACCCTTTTGTTATTTAGTGAGTGTTATAAAATTCGAATTGGTGATTTTCCTATGTATGGGCTTCAATATAAAAAACGGGAAAAATTTTTGAAAATTTTACTTTTTGAACAATAATTCATTGAATAGTCCGCCATGTGTTTTCAATGGCGGAATTTTATTTTTGAGAAAATTGAACTTTTTGGACCAAGTTTAGGCCCACTTCTTATTTAGTGAATGTTATAAAATTCAAATTGGAGATTCTCCTATATATGAGCTTCCATATAAAAAAAGGAAAATTTTTTGAAAATTTTACTTTTTGAACAATAATTCATTGAATAGTCCGCCATGTGTTCTCAATGGGGGAATTGTACTTTTGAGAAAATTGCTATTTTTGTACCAATTTTAGACCCACTTCTTATTTAGTGAGTGTTATAAAATTGGAATTAGAGATTCTCCTATATATAAGCTTCAATATCACAAACGTAAGAAAATTTTGAAAATTTTACTTTTTGAACAATAATTTATTGAATTGTCCACCAAGTGTGTTCAATGAGGGAATTGTATTTTCGAGAAAATTGCTTTTTGGACCAACTTTAGACCCACTTCTTATTTAGTGAGTGTTATAAAATTCGAATTGGAGATTTTCCTATGTATGAGCTACAATATAAAAAACGGGAAAAAATTTTTAAAATTTTACTTTTTGAACAATAATTCATCGAATAGTCCGCCATGTGTTTTCAATGAGGGAATTGTATTTTCGAGAAAATTATTATTTGGACCAACTTTTTGGACCATATTTAGACCCACTTCTTATTTGTGAGTGTTATAAAATTCGAATTGGAGATTTTCCTATGTATGGGCTTCAATATAAAAAACGGGAAAAATTTTTGAAAATTTTACTTTTTGAACAATAATTCATTGAATAGTCCGCCATGTGTTTTCAATGGGGGAATTTTATTTTTGAGAAAATTGAACTTTTTGGACCAAGTTTAGGCCCACTTCTTATTTAGTGAAGATTATAAAATTCAAATTGGAGATTCTCCTATATATGAGCTTCCATATAAAAAAAGGGAATTTTTTTTGAAAATTTTACTTTTTGAACAATAATTCATTGAATAGTCCGCCATGTGTTCTCAATGGGGGAATTGTACTTTTGAGAAAATTGCTATTTTTGTACCAACTTTAGACCCACTTCTTATTTAGTGAGTGTTATAAAATTGGAATTAGAGATTCTCCTATATATAAGCTTCAATATCACAAACGTAAGAAAATTTTGAAAATTTTACTTTTTGAACAATAATTTATTGAATTGTCCACCAAGTGTTTTCAATGAGGGAATTGTGTTTTCGAGAAAATTGCTTTTTGGACCAACTTTAGACCCACTTCTTATTTAGTGAGTGTTATAAAATTCGAATTGGAGATTTTCCTATGTATGAGCTACAATATAAAAAACGGGAAAAAATTTTGAAAATTTTTCTTTTTGAACAATAATTCATTGAATAGTCCGCCATCTGTTTTCAATGAGGCAATTGTATTTTTGAGAAAATTGAACTTTTTGGACCAAGTTTAGGCCCACTTCTTATTTAGTGAATGTTATAAAATTCAAATTGGAGATTCTCCTATATATGAGCTTCCATATATAAAAAAAAAGGAAAATTTTTTGAAAATTTTACTTTTTGAACAATAATTCATTGAATAGTCCGCCATGTGTTTTCAATGCGGGAATTTTACTTTTGAGAAAATTGCACTTTTTGGACCAACGTTAGACCCTTTTTTTATTTATTGAGTGTTATAAAATTGAAATTGGAGTTTCTCCTATAAATGAGCTTCCATATAAAAAAAGGGAAATTTTTTTAAAATATATACTTTTTGAACAATAATTCATTGAATAGTCCGCCTTGTGTTCTCAATGGGGGAATTGTACTTTTGAGAAAATTGCTATTTTTGTACCAAATTTAGACCCACTTCTTATTTAGTGAGTGTTATAAAATTGGAATTAGAGATTCTCCTATATATAAGCTTCAATATCACAAACGGGAAAAAATTTTGAAAATTTTTACTTTTTGAACAAAAATTCATTGAATAGTACGCTATGTGTTTTCAATGGGGGCATTTTATTTTTGAGAAAATAGCAATTTTTGGACCAACGTTAGACACTTTTCTTATTTAGTGAGTGCTATAAAATTGGAATTAGAGATTCTCCTATATATAAGTTTCAATATCAGAAACGTAAAAAAATTTTAAAAATTTTTCTTTTTGAACAATAATTCATTGAATAGTCCGCCATGTGTTTTCAATGAGGGAATTGTATTTTCGAGAAAATTACTATTTGGACCAACTTTTTGGACCATATTTAGACCCACTTCTTATTTAGTGAGTGTTATAAAATTCGAATTGGAGATTTTCTTATGTATGGGCTTCAATATAAAAAACGGGAAAAATTTTTGAAAATTTTACTTTTTGAACAATAATTCATTGAATATTCCGCCATGTGTTTTCAATGGGGGAATTTTATTTTTGAGAAAATTGAACTTTTTGGACCAAGTTTAGGCCCACTTTTTATTTAGTGAATGTTATTAAATTCAAATTGGAGATTCTCCTATATATGAGCTTCCATTTAAAAAAAGGAAAATTTTTGGAAAATTTTACTTTTTGAACAATAATTCATTGAATAGTCCTCCATGTGTTTTCAATGGGGGAATTTTACTTTTGTGAAAATTGCACTCTTTGGACCAACTTTAGAACCACTTCTTATTTAGTGAGTGTTTTAATATATTGGATTTAGAGATTCTCCTACATATAAGCTTCTATATCACAAACGGGAAAAAAATTTGAAAATTTTACTTTTTGAACAATAATTCATTGAATAGTCCTCCATGTGTTTTCAATGAGGGAATTGTATTTTCGAGAAAATTGCTTTTTGGACCAACTTGAGACCCACTTCTTATTTAGTTAGTGTTATAAAATTCGAATTCTAGATTTTCCTATGTATGAGCTTCAATATAATAAAGAGGAAAAAATTTTGAAAATTTTACTTTTTGAACAATAATTCATTGAATAGTCCGCCATGTGTTTTCAATGGGGGAATTTTATTTTTGAGAAAATTGCACTTTTTGGACCAACTTTAGACCCACTTCTTATTTAGTGAGTGTTATAAAATTCGAATTGGAGATTTTCCTATGTATGAGCTTCAATATAAAAAACGGGGAAAAATTTTGAAAATTTTACTTTTTGAACAATAATTCATTGAATAGTCCGCCATGTGTTTTCAATGGGGGAATTTTACTTTTGTGAAAATTGCCCTTTTTGGACCAACTTTAGAGTCACTTCTTATTTAGTGAGTGTTATTATATTGGATTTAGAGATTCTCCTATATATAAGCTTCAATATCACAATCGGGAAAATTTTTGAAAATTTTACTTATTGAACAAGAATTCATTGAACAGTCCACCAAGTGTTTTCAATGGGGGAATTTTATTTTTGAGAAAATTGCACTTTTTGGACCAAGTTTAGGCCCACTTCTTATTTAGTGAATGTTATAAAATTAAAATTGGAGATTCTCCTATATATGAGCTTCCATATAAAAAAAGGGAAATTCTTTTGAAAATTTTACTTTTTGAACAATAATTCATTAAATAGTCCGCCATGTGTTTGCAATGGGGGAATTTTATTTTTGAGAAAATTGCACTTTTTGGACCAAGTTTAGGCCCACTTCTTATTTAGTGAGTGTTATAAAATTGGAATTGGAGATTCTCCTATATATAAGTTTCAATATCACAAACTGGAAAAAATTTTGAAAATTTTACTTTTTGAACAATAATTCATTGAATAGTCCGCCAAGTGTTTTAAATGAGGGAATTGTATTTTCGAGAAAATTACTGTTTGGACCTACTTTTTGGACCAACTTTAGACCCACTTCTTATTTAGTGAGAGTTATAAAATTCGAATAAGAGATTTTCCTATATATGGGCTTCAATATAAAAAACGGGAAAAAATTTTGAAAATTTTACCTTTTGAACAATAATTCATTGAATAGTCCGCCATGTGTTTTCAATGAGGGAATTGTATTTTCGAGAAAATTGCACTTTTTGGACCAACGTTAGACCCACTTCTTATTTAGTGAGTGTTATAAAATTCGAATTGGTGATTTTCCTATGTATGGGCTTCAATATAAAAAACGGGAAAAATTTTTGAAAATTTTACTTTTTGAACAATAATTCATTGAATAGTCCGCCATGTGTTTTCAATGGCGGAATTTTATTTTTGAGAAAATTGAACTTTTTGGACCAAGTTTAGGCCCACTTCTTATTTAGTGAATGTTATAAAATTCAAATTGGAGATTCTCCTATATATGAGCTTCCATATAAAAAAAGGAAAATTTTTTGAAAATTTTACTTTTTGAACAATAATTCATTGAATAGTCCGCCATGTGTTCTCAATGGGGGAATTGTACTTTTGAGAAAATTGCTATTTTTGTACCAATTTTAGACCCACTTCTTATTTAGTGAGTGTTATAAAATTGGAATTAGAGATTCTCCTATATATAAGCTTCAATATCACAAACGTAAGAAAATTTTGAAAATTTTACTTTTTGAACAATAATTTATTGAATTGTCCACCAAGTGTGTTCAATGAGGGAATTGTATTTTCGAGAAAATTGCTTTTTGGACCAACTTTAGACCCACTTCTTATTTAGTGAGTGTTATAAAATTCGAATTGGAGATTTTCCTATGTATGAGCTACAATATAAAAAACGGGAAAAAAATTTTAAAATTTTACTTTTTGAACAATAATTCATCGAATAGTCCGCCATGTGTTTTCAATGAGGGAATTGTATTTTCGAGAAAATTATTATTTGGACCAACTTTTTGGACCATATTTAGACCCACTTCTTATTTGTGAGTGTTATAAAATTCGAATTGGAGATTTTCCTATGTATGGGCTTCAATATAAAAAACGGGAAAAATTTTTGAAAATTTTACTTTTTGAACAATAATTCATTGAATAGTCCGCCATGTGTTTTCAATGGGGGAATTTTATTTTTGAGAAAATTGAACTTTTTGGACCAAGTTTAGGCCCACTTCTTATTTAGTGAAGATTATAAAATTCAAATTGGAGATTCTCCTATATATGAGCTTCCATATAAAAAAAGGGAATTTTTTTTGGAAATTTTACTTTTTGAACAATAATTCATTGAATAGTCCGCCATGTGTTCTCAATGGGGGAATTGTACTTTTGAGAAAATTGCTATTTTTGTACCAATTTTAGACCCACTTCTTATTTAGTGAGTGTTATAAAATTGGAATTAGAGATTCTCCTATATATAAGCTTCAATATCACAAACGTAAGAAAATTTTGAAAATTTTACTTTTTGAACAATAATTTATTGAATTGTCCACCAAGTGTTTTCAATGAGGGAATTGTGTTTTCGAGAAAATTGCTTTTTGGACCAACTTTAGACCCACTTCTTATTTAGTGAGTGTTATAAAATTCGAATTGGAGATTTTCCTATGTATGAGCTACAATATAAAAAACGGGAAAAAATTTTGAAAATTTTACTTTTTGAACAATAATTCATTGAATAGTCCGCCATCTGTTTTCAATGAGGCAATTGTATTTTTGAGAAAATTGAACTTTTTGGACCAAGTTTAGGCCCACTTCTTATTTAGTGAATGTTATAAAATTCAAATTGGAGATTCTCCTATATATGAGCTTCCATATATAAAAAAAAAGGAAAATTTTTTGAAAATTTTACTTTTTGAACAATAATTCATTGAATAGTCCGCCATGTGTTTTCAATGCGGGAATTTTACTTTTGAGAAAATTGCACTTTTTGGACCAACGTTAGACCCTTTTTTTATTTAGTGAGTGTTATAAAATTGAAATTGGAGTTTCTCCTATAAATGAGCTTCCATATAAAAAAAGGGAAATTTTTTTTAAATATATACTTTTTGAACAATAATTCATTGAATAGTCCGCCTTGTGTTCTCAATGGGGGAATTGTACTTTTGAGAAAATTGCTATTTTTGTACCAAATTTAGACCCACTTCTTATTTAGTGAGTGTTATAAAATTAGAATTAGAGATTCTCCTATATATAAGCTTCAATATCACAAACGGGAAAAAATTTTGAAAATTTTTACTTTTTGAACAAAAATTCATTGAATAGTACGCTATGTGTTTTCAATGGGGGCATTTTATTTTTGAGAAAATTGCAATTTTTGGACCAACGTTAGACCCTTTTCTTATTTAGTGAGTGCTATAAAATTGGAATTAGAGATTCTCCTATATATAAGTTTCAATATCAGAAACGTAAAAAAATTTTAAAAATTTTTCTTTTTGAACAATAATTCATTGAATAGTCCGCCATGTGTTCTCAATGGGGGAATTGTACTTTTGAGAAAATTGCTATTTTTGTACCAACTTTAGACCCACTTCTTATTTAGTGAGTGTTATAAAATTGGAATTAGAGATTCTCCTATATATAAGCTTCAATATCACAAACGTAAGAAAATTTTGAAAATTTTACTTTTTGAACAATAATTTATTGAATTGTCCACCAAGTGTTTTCAATGAGGGAATTGTGTTTTCGAGAAAATTGCTTTTTGGACCAACTTTAGACCCACTTCTTATTTAGTGAGTGTTATAAAATTCGAATTGGAGATTTTCCTATGTATGAGCTACAATATAAAAAACGGGAAAAAATTTTGAAAATTTTACTTTTTGAACAATAATTCATTGAATAGTCCGCCATCTGTTTTCAATGAGGCAATTGTATTTTTGAGAAAATTGAACTTTTTGGACCAAGTTTAGGCCCACTTCTTATTTAGTGAATGTTATAAAATTCAAATTGGAGATTCTCCTATATATGAGCTTCCATATATAAAAAAAAAGGAAAATTTTTTGAAAATTTTACTTTTTGAACAATAATTCATTGAATAGTCCGCCATGTGTTTTCAATGCGGGAATTTTACTTTTGAGAAAATTGCACTTTTTGGACCAACGTTAGACCCTTTTTTTATTTAGTGAGTGTTATAAAATTGAAATTGGAGTTTCTCCTATAAATGAGCTTCCATATAAAAAAAGGGAAATTTTTTTAAAATATATACTTTTTGAACAATAATTCATTGAATAGTCCGCCTTGTGTTCTCAATGGGGGAATTGTACTTTTGAGAAAATTGCTATTTTTGTACCAAATTTAGACCCACTTCTTATTTAGTGAGTGTTATAAAATTAGAATTAGAGATTCTCCTATATATAAGCTTCAATATCACAAACGGGAAAAAATTTTGAAAATTTTTACTTTTTGAACAAAAATTCATTGAATAGTACGCTATGTGTTTTCAATGGGGGCATTTTATTTTTGAGAAAATTGCAATTTTTGGACCAACGTTAGACCCTTTTCTTATTTAGTGAGTGCTATAAAATTGGAATTAGAGATTCTCCTATATATAAGTTTCAATATCAGAAACGTAAAAAAATTTTAAAAATTTTTCTTTTTGAACAATAATTCATTGAATAGTCCGCCATGTGTTTTCAATGAGGGAATTGTATTTTCGAGAAAATTACTATTTGGACCAACTTTTTGGACCATATTTAGGCCCACTTTTTATTTAGTGAATGTTATTAAATTCAAATTGGAGATTCTCCTATATATGAGCTTCCATTTAAAAAAAGGAAAATTTTTGGAAAATTTTACTTTTTGAACAATAATTCATTGAATAGTCCTCCATGTGTTTTCAATGGGGGAATTTTACTTTTGTGAAAATTGCACTCTTTGGACCAACTTTAGAACCACTTCTTATTTAGTGAGTGTTTTAATATATTGGATTTAGAGATTCTCCTACATATAAGCTTCTATATCACAAACGGGAAAAAAATTTGAAAATTTTACTTTTTGAACAATAATTCATTGAATAGTCCTCCATGTGTTTTCAATGAGGGAATTGTATTTTCGAGAAAATTGCTTTTTGGACCAACTTGAGACCCACTTCTTATTTAGTTAGTGTTATAAAATTCGAATTCTAGATTTTCCTATGTATGAGCTTCAATATAAAAAAGAGGAAAAAATTTTGAAAATTTTACTTTTTGAACAATAATTCATTGAATAGTCCGCCATGTGTTTTCAATGGGGGAATTTTATTTTTGAGAAAATTGCACTTTTTGGACCAACTTTAGACCCACTTCTTATTTAGTGAGTGTTATAAAATTCGAATTGGAGATTTTCCTATGTATGAGCTTCAATATAAAAAACGGGGAAAAATTTTGAAAATTTTACTTTTTGAACAATAATTCATTGAATAGTCCGCCATGTGTTTTCAATGGGGGAATTTTACTTTTGTGAAAATTGCCCTTTTTGGACCAACTTTAGAGTCACTTCTTATTTAGTGAGTGTTATTATATTGGATTTAGAGATTCTCCTATATATAAGCTTCAATATCACAATCGGGAAAATTTTTGAAAATTTTACTTATTGAACAAGAATTCATTGAACAGTCCACCAAGTGTTTTCAATGGGGGAACTTTATTTTTGAGAAAATTGCACTTTTTGGACCAAGTTTAGGCCCACTTCTTATTTAGTGAATGTTATAAAATTAAAATTGGAGATTCTCCTATATATGAGCTTCCATATAAAAAAAGGGAAATTCTTTTGAAAATTTTACCTTTTGAACAATAATTCATTAAATAGTCCGCCATGTGTTTTCAATGGGGGAATTTTATTTTTGAGAAAAATGCACTTTTTGGACCAAGTTTAGGCCCACTTCTTATTTAGTGAGTGTTATAAAATTTGAATTGGAGATTCTCCTATATATAAGTTTCAATATCACAAACTGGAAAAAATTTTGAAAATTTTACTTTTTGAACAATAATTCATTGAATAGTCCGCCTAGTGTTTTCAATGAGGGAATTGTGTTTTCGAGAAAATTGCTTTTTGAACCAACTTTAGACCCACTTCTTATTTAGTGAGTGTTATAAAATTCGAATTGGAGATTTTCCTATGTATGAGCTACAATATAAAAAACGGGAAAAAATTTTGAAAATTTTACTTTTTGAACAATAATTCATTGAATAGTCCGCCATCTGTTTTCAATGAGGCAATTGTATTTTTGAGAAAATTGAACTTTTTGGACCAAGTTTAGGCCCACTTCTTATTTAGTGAAGATTATAAAATTCAAATTGGAGATTCTCCTATATATGAGCTTCCATATAAAAAAAGGGAATTTTTTTTGGAAATTTTACTTTTTGAACAATAATTCATTGAATAGTCCGCCATGTGTTCTCAATGGGGGAATTGTACTTTTGAGAAAATTGCTATTTTTGTACCAATTTTAGACCCACTTCTTATTTAGTGAGTGTTATAAAATTGGAATTAGAGATTCTCCTATATATAAGCTTCAATATCACAAACGTAAGAAAATTTTGAAAATTTTACTTTTTGAACAATAATTTATTGAATTGTCCACCAAGTGTTTTCAATGAGGGAATTGTGTTTTCGAGAAAATTGCTTTTTGGACCAACTTTAGACCCACTTCTTATTTAGTGAGTGTTATAAAATTCGAATTGGAGATTTTCCTATGTATGAGCTACAATATAAAAAACGGGAAAAAATTTTGAAAATTTTACTTTTTGAACAATAATTCATTGAATAGTCCGCCATCTGTTTTCAATGAGGCAATTGTATTTTTGAGAAAATTGAACTTTTTGGACCAAGTTTAGGCCCACTTCTTATTTAGTGAATGTTATAAAATTCAAATTGGAGATTCTCCTATATATGAGCTTCCATATATAAAAAAAAAGGAAAATTTTTTGAAAATTTTACTTTTTGAACAATAATTCATTGAATAGTCCGCCATGTGTTTTCAATGCGGGAATTTTACTTTTGAGAAAATTGCACTTTTTGGACCAACGTTAGACCCTTTTTTTATTTAGTGAGTGTTATAAAATTGAAATTGGAGTTTCTCCTATAAATGAGCTTCCATATAAAAAAAGGGAAATTTTTTTTAAATATATACTTTTTGAACAATAATTCATTGAATAGTCCGCCTTGTGTTCTCAATGGGGGAATTGTACTTTTGAGAAAATTGCTATTTTTGTACCAAATTTAGACCCACTTCTTATTTAGTGAGTGTTATAAAATTAGAATTAGAGATTCTCCTATATATAAGCTTCAATATCACAAACGGGAAAAAATTTTGAAAATTTTTACTTTTTGAACAAAAATTCATTGAATAGTACGCTATGTGTTTTCAATGGGGGCATTTTATTTTTGAGAAAATTGCAATTTTTGGACCAACGTTAGACCCTTTTCTTATTTAGTGAGTGCTATAAAATTGGAATTAGAGATTCTCCTATATATAAGTTTCAATATCAGAAACGTAAAAAAATTTTAAAAATTTTTCTTTTTGAACAATAATTCATTGAATAGTCCGCCATGTGTTCTCAATGGGGGAATTGTACTTTTGAGAAAATTGCTATTTTTGTACCAACTTTAGACCCACTTCTTATTTAGTGAGTGTTATAAAATTGGAATTAGAGATTCTCCTATATATAAGCTTCAATATCACAAACGTAAGAAAATTTTGAAAATTTTACTTTTTGAACAATAATTTATTGAATTGTCCACCAAGTGTTTTCAATGAGGGAATTGTGTTTTCGAGAAAATTGCTTTTTGGACCAACTTTAGACCCACTTCTTATTTAGTGAGTGTTATAAAATTCGAATTGGAGATTTTCCTATGTATGAGCTACAATATAAAAAACGGGAAAAAATTTTGAAAATTTTACTTTTTGAACAATAATTCATTGAATAGTCCGCCATCTGTTTTCAATGAGGCAATTGTATTTTTGAGAAAATTGAACTTTTTGGACCAAGTTTAGGCCCACTTCTTATTTAGTGAATGTTATAAAATTCAAATTGGAGATTCTCCTATATATGAGCTTCCATATATAAAAAAAAAGGAAAATTTTTTGAAAATTTTACTTTTTGAACAATAATTCATTGAATAGTCCGCCATGTGTTTTCAATGCGGGAATTTTACTTTTGAGAAAATTGCACTTTTTGGACCAACGTTAGACCCTTTTTTTATTTAGTGAGTGTTATAAAATTGAAATTGGAGTTTCTCCTATAAATGAGCTTCCATATAAAAAAAGGGAATTTTTTTTAAAATATATACTTTTTGAACAATAATTCATTGAATAGTCCGCCTTGTGTTCAATGGGGGAATTGTACTTTTGAGAAAATTGCTATTTTTGTACCAAATTTAGACCCACTTCTTATTTAGTGAGTGTTATAAAATTAGAATTAGAGATTCTCCTATATATAAGCTTCAATATCACAAACGGGAAAAAATTTTGAAAATTTTTACTTTTTGAACAAAAATTCATTGAATAGTACGCTATGTGTTTTCAATGGGGGCATTTTATTTTTGAGAAAATTGCAATTTTTGGACCAACGTTAGACCCTTTTCTTATTTAGTGAGTGCTATAAAATTGGAATTAGAGATTCTCCTATATATAAGTTTCAATATCAGAAACGTAAAAAAATTTTAAAATTTTTTCTTTTTGAACAATAATTCATTGAATAGTCCGCCATGTGTTTTCAATGAGGGAATTGTATTTTCGAGAAAATTACTATTTGGACCAACTTTTTGGACCATATTTAGACCCACTTCTTATTTAGTGAGTGTTATAAAATTCGAATTTGAGATTTTCTTATGTATGGGCTTCAATATAAAAAACGGGAAAAATTTTTGAAAATTTTACTTTTTGAACAATAATTCATTGAATATTCCGCCATGTGTTTTCAATGGGGGAATTTTATTTTTGAGAAAATTGAACTTTTTGGACCAAGTTTAGGCCCACTTTTTATTTAGTGAATGTTATTAAATTCAAATTGGAGATTCTCCTATATATGAGCTTCCATTTAAAAAAAGGAAAATTTTTGGAAAATTTTACTTTTTGAACAATAATTCATTGAATAGTCCTCCATGTGTTTTCAATGGGGGAATTTTACTTTTGTGAAAATTGCACTCTTTGGACCAACTTTAGAACCACTTCTTATTTAGTGAGTGTTTTAATATATTGGATTTAGAGATTCTCCTACATATAAGCTTCTATATCACAAACGGGAAAAAAATTTGAAAATTTTACTTTTTGAACAATAATTCATTGAATAGTCCTCCATGTGTTTTCAATGAGGGAATTGTATTTTCGAGAAAATTGCTTTTTGGACCAACTTGAGACCCACTTCTTATTTAGTTAGTGTTATAAAATTCGAATTCTAGATTTTCCTATGTATGAGCTTCAATATAAAAAAGAGGAAAAAATTTTGAAAATTTTACTTTTTGAACAATAATTCATTGAATAGTCCGCCATGTGTTTTCAATGGGGGAATTTTATTTTTGAGAAAATTGCACTTTTTGGACCAACTTTAGACCCACTTCTTATTTAGTGAGTGTTATAATATTCGAATTGGAGATTTTCCTATGTATGAGCTTCAATATAAAAAACGGGGAAAAATTTTGAAAATTTTACTTTTTGAACAATAATTCATTGAATAGTCCGCCATGTGTTTTCAATGGGGGAATTTTACTTTTGTGAAAATTGCCCTTTTTGGACCAACTTTAGAGTCACTTCTTATTTAGTGAGTGTTATTATATTGGATTTAGAGATTCTCCTATATATAAGCTTCAATATCACAATCGGGAAAATTTTTGAAAATTTTACTTATTGAACAAGAATTCATTGAACAGTCCACCAAGTGTTTTCAATGGGGGAACTTTATTTTTGAGAAAATTGCACTTTTTGGACCAAGTTTAGGCCCACTTCTTATTTAGTGAATGTTATAAAATTAAAATTGGAGATTCTCCTATATATGAGCTTCCATATAAAAAAAGGGAAATTCTTTTGAAAATTTTACTTTTTGAACAATAATTCATTAAATAGTCCGCCATGTGTTTTCAATGGGGGAATTTTATTTTTGAGAAAAATGCACTTTTTGGACCAAGTTTAGGCCCACTTCTTATTTAGTGAGTGTTATAAAATTGGAATTGGAGATTCTCCTATATATAAGTTTCAATATCACAAACTGGAAAAAAATTTGAAAATTTTACTTTTTGAACAATAATTCATTGAATAGTCCGCCTAGTGTTTTCAATGAGGGAATTGTGTTTTCGAGAAAATTGCTTTTTGGACCAACTTTAGACCCACTTCTTATTTAGTGAGTGTTATAAAATTCGAATTGGAGATTTTCCTATGTATGAGCTACAATATAAAAAACGGGAAAAAATTTTGAAAATTTTACTTTTTGAACAATAATTCATTGAATAGTCCGCCATCTGTTTTCAATGAGGCAATTGTATTTTTGAGAAAATTGAACTTTTTGGACCAAGTTTAGGCCCACTTCTTATTTAGTGAATGTTATAAAATTCAAATTGGAGATTCTCCTATATATGAGCTTCCATATATAAAAAAAAAGGAAAAATTTTCGAAAATTTTACTTTTTGAACAATAATTCATTGAATAGTCCGCCATGTGTTTTCAATGCGGGAATTTTACTTTTGAGAAAATTGCACTTTTTGGACCAACGTTAGACCCTTTTTTTATTTAGTGAGTGTTATAAAATTGAAATTGGAGTTTCTCCTATAAATGAGCTTCCATATAAAAAAAGGGAAATTTTTTTTAAATATATACTTTTTGAACAATAATTCATTGAATAGTCCGCCTTGTGTTCTCAATGGGGGAATTGTACTTTTGAGAAAATTGCTATTTTTGTACCAAATTTAGACCCACTTCTTATTTAGTGAGTGTTATAAAATTAGAATTAGAGATTCTCCTATATATAAGCTTCAATATCACAAACGGGAAAAAATTTTGAAAATTTTTACTTTTTGAACAAAAATTCATTGAATAGTACGCTATGTGTTTTCAATGGGGGCATTTTATTTTTGAGAAAATTGCAATTTTTGGACCAACGTTAGACCCTTTTCTTATTTAGTGAGTGCTATAAAATTGGAATTAGAGATTCTCCTATATATAAGTTTCAATATCAGAAACGTAAAAAAATTTTAAAAATTTTTCTTTTTGAACAATAATTCATTGAATAGTCCGCCATGTGTTTTCAATGAGGGAATTGTATTTTCGAGAAAATTACTATTTGGACCAACTTTTTGGACCATATTTAGACCCACTTCTTATTTAGTGAGTGTTATAAAATTCGAATTTGAGATTTTCTTATGTATGGGCTTCAATATAAAAAACGGGAAAATTTTTTGAAAATTTTACTTTTTGAACAATAATTCATTGAATATTCCGCCATGTGTTTTCAATGGGGGAATTTTATTTTTGAGAAAATTGAACTTTTTGGACCAAGTTTAGGCCCACTTTTTATTTAGTGAATGTTATTAAATTCAAATTGGAGATTCTCCTATATATGAGCTTCCATTTAAAAAAAGGAAAATTTTTGGAAAATTTTACTTTTTGAACAATAATTCATTGAATAGTCCTCCATGTGTTTTCAATGGGGGAATTTTACTTTTGTGAAAATTGCACTCTTTGGACCAACTTTAGAACCACTTCTTATTTAGTGAGTGTTTTAATATATTGGATTTAGAGATTCTCCTACATATAAGCTTCTATATCACAAACGGGAAAAAAATTTGAAAATTTTACTTTTTGAACAATAATTCATTGAATAGTCCTCCATGTGTTTTCAATGAGGGAATTGTATTTTCGAGAAAATTGCTTTTTGGACCAACTTGAGACCCACTTCTTATTTAGTGAGTGTTATAAAATTCGAATTGGAGATTTTCCTATGTATGAGCTTCAATATAAAAAAGAGGAAAAAATTTTGAAAATTTTACTTTTTGAACAATAATTCATTGAATAGTCCGCCATGTGTTTTCAATGGGGGAATTTTATTTTTGAGAAAATTGCACTTTTTGGACCAACTTTAGACCCACTTCTTATTTAGTGAGTGTTATAAAATTCGAATTGGAGATTTTCCTATGTATGAGCTTCAATATAAAAAACGGGGAAAAATTTTGAAAATTTTACTTTTTGAACAATAATTCATTGAATAGTCCGCCATGTGTTTTCAATGGGGGAATTTTACTTTTGTGAAAATTGCCCTTTTTGGACCAACTTTAGAGTCACTTCTTATTTAGTGAGTGTTATTATATTGGATTTAGAGATTCTCCTATATATAAGCTTCAATATCACAATCGGGAAAATTTTTGAAAATTTTACTTATTGAACAAGAATTCATTGAACAGTCCACCAAGTGTTTTCAATGGGGGAACTTTATTTTTGAGAAAATTGCACTTTTTGGACCAAGTTTAGGCCCACTTCTTATTTAGTGAATGTTATAAAATTAAAATTGGAGATTCTCCTATATATGAGCTTCCATATAAAAAAAGGGAAATTCTTTTGAAAATTTTACTTTTTGAACAATAATTCATTAAATAGTCCGCCATGTGTTTTCAATGGGGGAATTTTATTTTTGAGAAAAATGCACTTTTTGGACCAAGTTTAGGCCCACTTCTTATTTAGTGAGTGTTATAAAATTGGAATTGGAGATTCTCCTATATATAAGTTTCAATATCACAAACTGGAAAAAATTTTGAAAATTTTACTTTTTGAACAATAATTCATTGAATAGTCCGCCTAGTGTTTTCAATGAGGGAATTGTGTTTTCGAGAAAATTGCTTTTTGGACCAACTTTAGACCCACTTCTTATTTAGTGAGTGTTATAAAATTCGAATTGGAGATTTTCCTATGTATGAGCTACAATATAAAAAACGGGAAAAAATTTTGAAAATTTTACTTTTTGAACAATAATTCATTGAATAGTCCGCCATCTGTTTTCAATGAGGCAATTGTATTTTTGAGAAAATTGAACTTTTTGGACCAAGTTTAGGCCCACTTCTTATTTAGTGAAGATTATAGAATTCAAATTGGAGATTCTCCTATATATGAGCTTCCATATAAAAAAAGGGAATTTTTTTTGGAAATTTTACTTTTTGAACAATAATTCATTGAATAGTCCGCCATGTGTTCTCAATGGGGGAATTGTACTTTTGAGAAAATTGCTATTTTTGTACCAATTTTAGACCCACTTCTTATTTAGTGAGTGTTATAAAATTGGAATTAGAGATTCTCCTATATATAAGCTTCAATATCACAAACGTAAGAAAATTTTGAAAATTTTACTTTTTGAACAATAATTCATTGAATTGTCCACCAAGTGTTTTCAATGAGGGAATTGTGTTTTCGAGAAAATTGCTTTTTGGACCAACTTTAGACCCACTTCTTATTTAGTGAGTGTTATAAAATTCGAATTGGAGATTTTCCTATGTATGAGCTACAATATAAAAAACGGGAAAAAATTTTGAAAATTTTACTTTTTGAACAATAATTCATTGAATAGTCCGCCATCTGTTTTCAATGAGGCAATTGTATTTTTGAGAAAATTGAACTTTTTGGACCAAGTTTAGGCCCACTTCTTATTTAGTGAATGTTATAAAATTCAAATTGGAGATTCTCCTATATATGAGCTTCCATATATAAAAAAAAAGGAAAATTTTTTGAAAATTTTACTTTTTGAACAATAATTCATTGAATAGTCCGCCATGTGTTTTCAATGCGGGAATTTTACTTTTGAGAAAATTGCACTTTTTGGACCAACGTTAGACCCTTTTTTTATTTAGTGAGTGTTAT
Source organism: Linyphia triangularis (assembly GCA_963978545.1). Taxonomy (NCBI): domain Eukaryota; kingdom Metazoa; phylum Arthropoda; class Arachnida; order Araneae; family Linyphiidae; genus Linyphia; species Linyphia triangularis. The sequence continues at coordinate 301,635 of CAXBTE010000002.1, read as the reverse complement.
AAAATTGAAATTGGAGTTTCTCCTATAAATGAGCTTCCATATAAAAAAAGGGAAATTTTTTTTAAATATATACTTTTTGAACAATAATTCATTGAATAGTCCGCCTTGTGTTCTCAATGGGGGAATTGTACTTTTGAGAAAATTGCTATTTTTGTACCAAATTTAGACCCACTTCTTATTTAGTGAGTGTTATAAAATTAGAATTAGAGATTCTCCTATATATAAGCTTCAATATCACAAACGGGAAAAAATTTTGAAAATTTTTACTTTTTGAACAAAAATTCATTGAATAGTACGCTATGTGTTTTCAATGGGGACATTTTATTTTTGAGAAAATTGCAATTTTTGGACCAACGTTAGACCCTTTTCTTATTTAGTGAGTGCTATAAAATTGGAATTAGAGATTCTCCTATATATAAGTTTCAATATCAGAAACGTAAAAAAATTTTAAAAATTTTTCTTTTTGAACAATAATTCATTGAATAGTCCGCCATGTGTTCTCAATGGGGGAATTGTACTTTTGAGAAAATTGCTATTTTTGTACCAACTTTAGACCCACTTCTTATTTAGTGAGTGTTATAAAATTGGAATTAGAGATTCTCCTATATATAAGCTTCAATATCACAAACGTAAGAAAATTTTGAAAATTTTACTTTTTGAACAATAATTTATTGAATTGTCCACCAAGTGTTTTCAATGAGGGAATTGTGTTTTCGAGAAAATTGCTTTTTGGACCAACTTTAGACCCACTTCTTATTTAGTGAGTGTTATAAAATTCGAATTGGAGATTTTCCTATGTATGAGCTACAATATAAAAAACGGGAAAAAATTTTGAAAATTTTACTTTTTGAACAATAATTCATTGAATAGTCCGCCATCTGTTTTCAATGAGGCAATTGTATTTTTGAGAAAATTGAACTTTTTGGACCAAGTTTAGGCCCACTTCTTATTTAGTGAATGTTATAAAATTCAAATTGGAGATTCTCCTATATATGAGCTTCCATATATAAAAAAAAAGGAAAATTTTTTGAAAATTTTACTTTTTGAACAATAATTCATTGAATAGTCCGCCATGTGTTTTCAATGCGGGAATTTTACTTTTGAGAAAATTGCACTTTTTGGACCAACGTTAGACCCTTTTTTTATTTAGTGAGTGTTATAAAATTGAAATTGGAGTTTCTCCTATAAATGAGCTTCCATATAAAAAAAGGGAAATTTTTTTAAAATATATACTTTTTGAACAATAATTCATTGAATAGTCCGCCTTGTGTTCTCAATGGGGGAATTGTACTTTTGAGAAAATTGCTATTTTTGTACCAAATTTAGACCCACTTCTTATTTAGTGAGTGTTATAAAATTAGAATTAGAGATTCTCCTATATATAAGCTTCAATATCACAAACGGGAAAAAATTTTGAAAATTTTTACTTTTTGAACAAAAATTCATTGAATAGTACGCTATGTGTTTTCAATGGGGGCATTTTATTTTTGAGAAAATTGCAATTTTTGGACCAACGTTAGACCCTTTTCTTATTTAGTGAGTGCTATAAAATTGGAATTAGAGATTCTCCTATATATAAGTTTCAATATCAGAAACGTAAAAAAATTTAAAAAATTTTTTTTTTTGAACAATAATTCATTGAATAGTCCGCCATGTGTTTTCAATGAGGGAATTGTATTTTCGAGAAAATTACTATTTGGACCAACTTTTTGGACCATATTTAGACCCACTTCTTATTTAGTGAGTGTTATAAAATTCGAATTTGAGATTTTCTTATGTATGGGCTTCAATATAAAAAACGGGAAAAATTTTTGAAAATTTTACTTTTTGAACAATAATTCATTGAATATTCCGCCATGTGTTTTCAATGGGGGAATTTTATTTTTGAGAAAATTGAACTTTTTGGACCAAGTTTAGGCCCACTTTTTATTTAGTGAATGTTATTAAATTCAAATTGGAGATTCTCCTATATATGAGCTTCCATTTAAAAAAAGGAAAATTTTTGGAAAATTTTACTTTTTGAACAATAATTCATTGAATAGTCCTCCATGTTTTTTCAATGGGGGAATTTTACTTTTGTGAAAATTGCACTCTTTGGACCAACTTTAGAACCACTTCTTATTTAGTGAGTGTTTTAATATATTGGATTTAGAGATTCTCCTACATATAAGCTTCTATATCACAAACGGGAAAAAAATTTGAAAATTTTACTTTTTGAACAATAATTCATTGAATAGTCCTCCATGTGTTTTCAATGAGGGAATTGTATTTTCGAGAAAATTGCTTTTTGGACCAACTTGAGACCCACTTCTTATTTAGTTAGTGTTATAAAATTCGAATTCTAGATTTTCCTATGTATGAGCTTCAATATAAAAAAGAGGAAAAAATTTTGAAAATTTTACTTTTTGAACAATAATTCATTGAATAGTCCGCCATGTGTTTTCAATGGGGGAATTTTATTTTTGAGAAAATTGCACTTTTTGGACCAACTTTAGACCCACTTCTTATTTAGTGAGTGTTATAAAATTCGAATTGGAGATTTTCCTATGTATGAGCTTCAATATAAAAAACGGGGAAAAATTTTGAAAATTTTACTTTTTGAACAATAATTCATTGAATAGTCCGCCATGTGTTTTCAATGGGGGAATTTTACTTTTGTGAAAATTGCCCTTTTTGGACCAACTTTAGAGTCACTTCTTATTTAGTGAGTGTTATTATATTGGATTTAGAGATTCTCCTATATATAAGCTTCAATATCACAATCGGGAAAATTTTTGAAAATTTTACTTATTGAACAAGAATTCATTGAACAGTCCACCAAGTGTTTTCAATGGGGGAACTTTATTTTTGAGAAAATTGCACTTTTTGGACCAAGTTTAGGCCCACTTCTTATTTAGTGAATGTTATAAAATTAAAATTGGAGATTCTCCTATATATGAGCTTCCATATAAAAAAAGGGAAATTCTTTTGAAAATTTTACTTTTTGAACAATAATTCATTAAATAGTCCGCCATGTGTTTTCAATGGGGGAATTTTATTTTTGAGAAAAATGCACTTTTTGGACCAAGTTTAGGCCCACTTCTTATTTAGTGAGTGTTATAAAATTGGAATTGGAGATTCTCCTATATATAAGTTTCAATATCACAAACTGGAAAAAATTTTGAAAATTTTACTTTTTGAACAATAATTCATTGAATAGTCCGCCTAGTGTTTTCAATGAGGGAATTGTGTTTTCGAGAAAATTGCTTTTTGGACCAACTTTAGACCCACTTCTTATTTAGTGAGTGTTATAAAATTCGAATTGGAGATTTTCCTATGTATGAGCTACAATATAAAAAACGGGAAAAAATTTTGAAAATTTTACTTTTTGAACAATAATTCATTGAATAGTCCGCCATCTGTTTTCAATGAGGCAATTGTATTTTTGAGAAAATTGAACTTTTTGGACCAAGTTTAGGCCCACTTCTTATTTAGTGAATGTTATAAAATTCAAATTGGAGATTCTCCTATATATGAGCTTCCATATATAAAAAAAAAGGAAAAATTTTTGAAAATTTTACTTTTTGAACAATAATTCATTGAATAGTCCGCCATGTGTTTTCAATGCGGGAATTTTACTTTTGAGAAAATTGCACTTTTTGGACCAACGTTAGACCCTTTTTTTATTTAGTGAGTGTTATAAAATTGAAATTGGAGTTTCTCCTATAAATGAGCTTCCATATAAAAAAAGGGAAATTTTTTTTAAATATATACTTTTTGAACAATAATTCATTGAATAGTCCGCCTTGTGTTCTCAATGGGGGAATTGTACTTTTGAGAAAATTGCTATTTTTGTACCAAATTTAGACCCACTTCTTATTTAGTGAGTGTTATAAAATTAGAATTAGAGATTCTCCTATATATAAGCTTCAATATCACAAACGGGAAAAAATTTTGAAAATTTTTACTTTTTGAACAAAAATTCATTGAATAGTACGCTATGTGTTTTCAATGGGGGCATTTTATTTTTGAGAAAATTGCAATTTTTGGACCAACGTTAGACCCTTTTCTTATTTAGTGAGTGCTATAAAATTGGAATTAGAGATTCTCCTATATATAAGTTTCAATATCAGAAACGTAAAAAAATTTAAAAAATTTTTCTTTTTGAACAATAATTCATTGAATAGTCCGCCATGTGTTCTCAATGGGGGAATTGTACTTTTGAGAAAATTGCTATTTTTGTACCAACTTTAGACCCACTTCTTATTTAGTGAGTGTTATAAAATTGGAATTAGAGATTCTCCTATATATAAGCTTCAATATCACAAACGTAAGAAAATTTTGAAAATTTTACTTTTTGAACAATAATTTATTGAATTGTCCACCAAGTGTTTTCAATGAGGGAATTGTGTTTTCGAGAAAATTGCTTTTTGGACCAACTTTAGACCCACTTCTTATTTAGTGAGTGTTATAAAATTCGAATTGGAGATTTTCCTATGTATGAGCTACAATATAAAAAACGGGAAAAAATTTTGAAAATTTTACTTTTTGAACAATAATTCATTGAATAGTCCGCCATCTGTTTTCAATGAGGCAATTGTATTTTTGAGAAAATTGAACTTTTTGGACCAAGTTTAGGCCCACTTCTTATTTAGTGAATGTTATAAAATTCAAATTGGAGATTCTCCTATATATGAGCTTCCATATATAAAAAAAAAGGAAAATTTTTTGAAAATTTTACTTTTTGAACAATAATTCATTGAATAGTCCGCCATGTGTTTTCAATGCGGGAATTTTACTTTTGAGAAAATTGCACTTTTTGGACCAACGTTAGACCCTTTTTTTATTTAGTGAGTGTTATAAAATTGAAATTGGAGATTCTCCTATATATGAGCTTCCATATAAAAAAAGGGAAATTCTTTTGAAAATTTTACTTTTTGAACAATAATTCATTAAATAGTCCGCCATGTGTTTTCAATGGGGGAATTTTATTTTTGAGAAAAATGCACTTTTTGGACCAAGTTTAGGCCCACTTCTTATTTAGTGAGTGTTATAAAATTGGAATTGGAGATTCTCCTATATATAAGTTTCAATATCACAAACTGGAAAAAATTTTGAAAATTTTACTTTTTGAACAATAATTCATTGAATAGTCCGCCTAGTGTTTTCAATGAGGGAATTGTGTTTTCGAGAAAATTGCTTTTTGGACCAACTTTAGACCCACTTCTTATTTAGTGAGTGTTATAAAATTCGAATTGGAGATTTTCCTATGTATGAGCTACAATATAAAAAACGGGAAAAAATTTTGAAAATTTTACTTTTTGAACAATAATTCATTGAATAGTCCGCCATCTGTTTTCAATGAGGCAATTGTATTTTTGAGAAAATTGAACTTTTTGGACCAAGTTTAGGCCCACTTCTTATTTAGTGAATGTTATAAAATTCAAATTGGAGATTCTCCTATATATGAGCTTCCATATATAAAAAAAAAGGAAAAATTTTTGAAAATTTTACTTTTTGAACAATAATTCATTGAATAGTCCGCCATGTGTTTTCAATGCGGGAATTTTACTTTTGAGAAAATTGCACTTTTTGGACCAACGTTAGACCCTTTTTTTATTTAGTGAGTGTTATAAAATTGAAATTGGAGTTTCTCCTATAAATGAGCTTCCATATAAAAAAAGGGAAATTTTTTTTAAATATATACTTTTTGAACAATAATTCATTGAATAGTCCGCCTTGTGTTCTCAATGGGGGAATTGTACTTTTGAGAAAATTGCTATTTTTGTACCAAATTTAGACCCACTTCTTATTTAGTGAGTGTTATAAAATTAGAATTAGAGATTCTCCTATATATAAGCTTCAATATCACAAACGGGAAAAAATTTTGAAAATTTTTACTTTTTGAACAAAAATTCATTGAATAGTACGCTATGTGTTTTCAATGGGGGCATTTTATTTTTGAGAAAATTGCAATTTTTGGACCAACGTTAGACCCTTTTCTTATTTAGTGAGTGCTATAAAATTGGAATTAGAGATTCTCCTATATATAAGTTTCAATATCAGAAACGTAAAAAAATTTTAAAAATTTTTCTTTTTGAACAATAATTCATTGAATAGTCCGCCATGTGTTCTCAATGGGGGAATTGTACTTTTGAGAAAATTGCTATTTTTGTACCAACTTTAGACCCACTTCTTATTTAGCGAGTGTTATAAAATTGGAATTAGAGATTCTCCTATATATAAGCTTCAATATCACAAACGTAAGAAAATTTTGAAAATTTTACTTTTTGAACAATAATTTATTGAATTGTCCACCAAGTGTTTTCAATGAGGGAATTGTGTTTTCGAGAAAATTGCTTTTTGGACCAACTTTAGACCCACTTCTTATTTAGTGAGTGTTATAAAATTCGAATTGGAGATTTTCCTATGTATGAGCTACAATATAAAAAACGGGAAAAAATTTTGAAAATTTTACTTTTTGAACAATAATTCATTGAATAGTCCGCCATCTGTTTTCAATGAGGCAATTGTATTTTTGAGAAAATTGAACTTTTTGGACCAAGTTTAGGCCCACTTCTTATTTAGTGAATGTTATAAAATTCAAATTGGAGATTCTCCTATATATGAGCTTCCATATATAAAAAAAAAGGAAAATTTTTTGAAAATTTTACTTTTTGAACAATAATTCATTGAATAGTCCGCCATGTGTTTTCAATGCGGGAATTTTACTTTTGAGAAAATTGCACTTTTTGGACCAACGTTAGACCCTTTTTTTATTTAGTGAGTGTTATAAAATTGAAATTGGAGTTTCTCCTATAAATGAGCTTCCATATAAAAAAAGGGAAATTTTTTTAAAATATATACTTTTTGAACAATAATTCATTGAATAGTCCGCCTTGTGTTCTCAATGGGGGAATTGTACTTTTGAGAAAATTGCTATTTTTGTACCAAATTTAGACCCACTTCTTATTTAGTGAGTGTTATAAAATTAGAATTAGAGATTCTCCTATATATAAGCTTCAATATCACAAACGGGAAAAAATTTTGAAAATTTTTACTTTTTGAACAAAAATTCATTGAATAGTACGCTATGTGTTTTCAATGGGGGCATTTTATTTTTGAGAAAATTGCAATTTTTGGACCAACGTTAGACCCTTTTCTTATTTAGTGAGTGCTATAAAATTGGAATTAGAGATTCTCCTATATATAAGTTTCAATATCAGAAACGTAAAAAAATTTTAAAAATTTTTCTTTTTGAACAATAATTCATTGAATAGTCCGCCATGTGTTTTCAATGAGGGAATTGTATTTTCGAGAAAATTACTATTTGGACCAACTTTTTGGACCATATTTAGACCCACTTCTTATTTAGTGAGTGTTATAAAATTCGAATTTGAGATTTTCTTATGTATGGGCTTCAATATAAAAAACGGGAAAATTTTTGGAAAATTTTACTTTTTGAACAATAATTCATTGAATAGTCCTCCATGTGTTTTCAATGGGGGAATTTTACTTTTGTGAAAATTGCACTCTTTGGACCAACTTTAGAACCACTTCTTATTTAGTGAGTGTTTTAATATATTGGATTTAGAGATTCTCCTACATATAAGCTTCTATATCACAAACGGGAAAAAAATTTGAAAATTTTACTTTTTGAACAATAATTCATTGAATAGTCCTCCATGTGTTTTCAATGAGGGAATTGTATTTTCGAGAAAATTGCTTTTTGGACCAACTTGAGACCCACTTCTTATTTAGTTAGTGTTATAAAATTCGAATTCTAGATTTTCCTATGTATGAGCTTCAATATAAAAAAGAGGAAAAAATTTTGAAAATTTTACTTTTTGAACAATAATTCATTGAATAGTCCGCCATGTGTTTTCAATGGGGGAATTTTATTTTTGAGAAAATTGCACTTTTTGGACCAACTTTAGACCCACTTCTTATTTAGTGAGTGTTATAAAATTCGAATTGGAGATTTTCCTATGTATGAGCTTCAATATAAAAAACGGGGAAAAATTTTGAAAATTTTACTTTTTGAACAATAATTCATTGAATAGTCCGCCATGTGTTTTCAATGGGGGAATTTTACTTTTGTGAAAATTGCCCTTTTTGGACCAACTTTAGTGTCACTTCTTATTTAGTGAGTGTTATTATATTGGATTTAGAGATTCTCCTATATATAAGCTTCAATATCACAATCGGGAAAATTTTTGAAAATTTTACTTATTGAACAAGAATTCATTGAACAGTCCACCAAGTGTTTTCAATGGGGGAACTTTATTTTTGAGAAAATTGCACTTTTTGGACCAAGTTTAGCCCACTTCTTATTTAGTGAATGTTATAAAATTAAAATTGGAGATTCTCCTATATATGAGCTTCCATATAAAAAAAGGGAAATTCTTTTGAAAATTTTACTTTTTGAACAATAATTCATTAAATAGTCCGCCATGTGTTTTCAATGGGGGAATTTTATTTTTGAGAAAAATGCACTTTTTGGACCAAGTTTAGGCCCACTTCTTATTTAGTGAGTGTTATAAAATTGGAATTGGAGATTCTCCTATATATAAGTTTCAATATCACAAACTGGAAAAAATTTTGAAAATTTTATTTTTTGAACAATAATTCATTGAATAGTCCGCCTAGTGTTTTAAATGAGGGAATTGTATTTTCGAGAAAATTACTTTTTGGACCAACTTTAGACCTACTTCTTATTTAGTGAGAGTTATAAAATTCGAATAAGAGATTTTCCTATATATGGGCTTCAATATAAAAAACGGGAAAAAATTTTGAAAATTTTACTTTTTGAACAATAATTCATTGAATAGTCCGCCATGTGTTTTCAATGAGGGAATTGTATTTTCGAGAAAATTGCACTTTTTGGACCAACGTTAGACCCACTTCTTGTTTAGTGAGTGTTATAAAATTCGAATTGGAGATTTTTCTATGTATGGGCTTCAATATAAAAAACGGGAAAATTTTTTGAAAATTTTACTTTTTGAACAATAATTCATTGAATAGTCCGCCATGTGTTTTCAATGGCGGAATTTTATTTTTGAGAAATTTGAACTTTTTGGACCAAGTTTAGGCCCACTTCTTATTTAGTGAATGTTATAAAATTCAAATTGGAGATTCTCCTATATATGAGCTTCCATATAAAAAAAAAGGAAAATTTTTTGAAAATTTTACTTTTTGAACATAATTCATTGAATAGTCCGCCATGTGTTTTCAATGCGGGAATTTTACTTTTGAGAAAATTGCACTTTTTGGACCAACGTTAGACCCTTTTCTTATTTAGTGAGTGTTATAAAATTGAAATTGGAGTTTCTCCTATAAATGAGATTCCATATAAAAAAAGGGAAATTTTTTTTAAATATATACTTTTTGAACAATAATTCATTGAATAGTCCGCCATGTGTTCTCAATGGGGGAATTGTACTTTTGAGAAAATTGCTATTTTTGTACCAACTTTAGACCCACTTCTTATTTAGTGAGTGTTATAAAATTGGAATTAGAGAATCTCCTATATATAAGCTTCAATATCACAAACGGGAAAAAATTTTGAAAATTTTACTTTTTGAACAATAATTGATTGAATAGTCCGCCATGTGTTTTCAATGGGGGAATTTTATTTTTGAGAAAATTGCACTTTTTGGACCAAGTTTAGGCCCACTTCTTATTTAGTGAATGTTATAAAATTAAAATTGGAGATTCTCCTATATATGAGCTTCCATATAAAAAAAGGGAAATTTTTTTGAAAATTTTACTTTTTGAACAATAATTCATTAAATAGACCGCCATGTGTTTTCAATGGGGGCATTTTACTTTTGAGAAAATTGCACTTTTTGGACCAACGTTAGACCCTTTTCTTATTTAGTGAGTGTTATAAAATTGGAATTAGAGATTCTCCTATATATAAGTTTCAATATCACAAACGTAAAAAAATTTTGAAAATTTTTCTTTTTGAACAATAATTCATTGAATAGTCCGCCAATTGTTTTCAATGAGGGAATTGTATTTTCGAAAAAATTGCTTTTTGGACCAACTTTAGACCCACTTCTTCTTTAGTGAGTGTTATAAAATTCGAATTGGAGATTTTCCTATGTATGAGCTTCAATATAAAAAACGGGAAAAAATTTTGAAAATTTTACTTTTTGAACAATAATTCATTGAATAGTCCGCCATGTGTTTTCAATGGGGGAATTTTATTTTTGAGAAAATTGCACTTTTTGGACCAAGTTTAGGCCCACTTCTTATTTAGTAAATGTTATAAAATTCAAATTGGAGATTCTCCTATATATGAGCTTCCATATAAAAAAAGGAAAATTTTTTGAAAATTTTACTTTTTGAACAATAATTCATTGAATAGTCCGCCATGTGTTCTCAATGGGGGAATTGTACTTTTGAGAAAATTGCTATTTTTGTACCAACTTTAGACCCACTTCTTATTTAGTGAGTGTTATAAAATTGGAATAAGAGATTCTCCTATATATAAGCTTCAATATCACAAACGTAAGAAAATTTTGAAAATTTTACTTTTTGAACAATAATTTATTGAATTGTCCACCAAGTGTGTTCAATGAGGGAATTGTATTTTCGAGAAAATTGCTTTTTGGACCAACTTTAGACACACTTCTTATTTAGTGAGTGTTATAAAATTCGAATTGGAGATTTTCCTATGTATGAGCTACATTATAAAAAACGGGAAAAAATTTTGAAAATTTTACTTTTTGAACAATAATTCATTGAATAGTCCGCCATGTGTTTTCAATGCGGGAATTTTACTTTTGAGAAAATTGCACTTTTTGGACCAACGTTAGACCCTTTTTTTATTTAGTGAGTGTTATAAAATTGAAATTGGAGTTTCTCCTATAAATGAGCTTCCATATAAAAAAAGGGAAAGTTTTTTAAAGTATATACTTTTTGAACAATAATTCATTGAATAGTCCGCCTTGTGTTCTCAATGGGGGAATTGTACTTTTGAGAAAATTGCTATTTTTGTACCAAATTTAGACCCACTTTTTATTTAGTGAATGTTATTAAATTCAAATTGGAGATTCTCCTATATATGAGCTTCCATTTAAAAAAAGGAAAATTTTTGGATTACTTTTTGAACAATAATTCATTGAATAGTCCTCCATGTGTTTTCAATGGGGGAATTTTACTTTTGTGAAAATTGCACTCTTTGGACCAACTTTAGAACCACTTCTTATTTAGTGAGTGTTTTAATATATTGGATTTAGAGATTCTCCTACATATAAGCTTCTATATCACAAACGGGAAAAAAATTTGAAAATTTTACTTTTTGAACAATAATTCATTGAATAGTCCTCCATGTGTTTTCAATGAGGGAATTGTATTTTCGAGAAAATTGCTTTTTGGACCAACTTGAGACCCACTTCTTATTTAGTTAGTGTTATAAAATTCGAATTCTAGATTTTCCTATGTATGAGCTTCAATATAAAAAAGAGGAAAAAATTTTGAAAATTTTACTTTTTGAACAATAATTCATTGAATAGTCCGCCATGTGTTTTCAATGGGGGAATTTTATTTTTGAGAAAATTGCACTTTTTGGACCAACTTTAGACCCACTTCTTATTTAGTGAGTGTTATAAAATTCGAATTGGAGATTTTCCTATGTATGAGCTTCAATATAAAAAACGGGGAAAAATTTTGAAAATTTTACTTTTTGAACAATAATTCATTGAATAGTCCGCCATGTGTTTTCAATGGGGGAATTTTACTTTTGTGAAAATTGCCCTTTTTGGACCAACTTTAGAGTCACTTCTTATTTAGTGAGTGTTATTATATTGGATTTAGAGATTCTCCTATATATAAGCTTCAATATCACAATCGGGAAAAATTTTGAAAATTTTACTTATTGAACAAGAATTCATTGAACAGTCCCCCCATATGTTTTCAATGGGGAATTTAATTTTTGAGAAAATTGCACTCTTTGTACCAACTTTAGAACCACTTCTTATTTAGTGAGTGTTATAAAATTGGAATTAGAGATTCTCCTATATATAAGCTTCAATATTACAAACGGGAAAAAATTTTGAAAATTTTTACTTTTTGAACAATAATTCATTAAATAGTCCGCCATGTGTTTTTAATGGGGGAATTTTATTTTTGAGAAAATTGCACTTTTTGGACCAAGTTTAGGCCCACTTCTTATTTAGTGAATGTTATAAAATTAAAATTGGAGATTCTCCTATATATGAGCTTCCATATAAAAAAAGGGAAATTCTTTTGAAAATTTTACTTTTTGAACAATAATTCATTAAATAGTCCGCCATGTGTTTTCAATGGGGGAATTTTATTTTTGAGAAAATTGCACTTTTTGGACCAAGTTTAGGCCCACTTCTTATTTAGTGAGTGTTATAAAATTGGAATTGGAGATTCTCCTATATATAAGTTTCAATATCACAAACTGGAAAAAATTTTGAAAATTTTACTTTTTGAACAATAATTCATTGAATAGTCCGCCTAGTGTTTTTAATGAGGGAATTGTATTTTCGAGAAAATTACTTTTTGGTCCTACTTTTTGTACCAACTTTAGACCTACTTCTTATTTAGTGAGAGTTATAAAATTCGAATAAGAGATTTTCCTATATATGGGCTTCAATATAAAAAACGGGAAAAAATTTTGAAAATTTTACTTTTTGAACAATAATTCATTGAATAGTCCGCCATGTGTTTTCAATGAGGGAATTGTATTTTCGAGAAAATTGCACTTTTTGGACCAACGTTAGACCCACTTCTTGTTTAGTGAGTGTTATAAAATTCGAATTTTAGATTTTCCTATGTATGGGCTTCAATATAAAAAACGGGAAAATTTTTTGAAAATTTTACTTTTTGAACAATACTTCATTGAATAGTCCGCCATGTGTTTTCAATGGGGGAATTTTATTTTTGAGAAAATTGCACTTTTTGGACCAAGTTTAGGCCCACTTCTTGATTAGTGAATGTTATAAAATTAAAATTGGAGATTCTCCTATATATGAGCTTCCATATAAAAAAAGGGAAATTTTTTTGAAAATTTTACTTTTTGAACAATAATTCATTAAATAGTCCGCCATGCGTTTTCAATGGGGGCATTTTACTTTTGAGAAAATTGCACTTTTTGGACCAACGTTAGACCCTTTTGTTATTTAGTGAGTGTTATAAAATTCGAATTGGTGATTTTCCTATGTATGGGCTTCAATATAAAAAACGGGAAAAATTTTTGAAAATTTTACTTTTTGAACAATAATTCATTGAATAGTCCGCCATGTGTTTTCAATGGCGGAATTTTATTTTTGAGAAAATTGAACTTTTTGGACCAAGTTTAGGCCCACTTCTTATTTAGTGAATGTTATAAAATTCAAATTGGAGATTCTCCTATATATGAGCTTCCATATAAAAAAAGGAAAATTTTTTGAAAATTTTTCTTTTTGAACAATAATTCATTGAATAGTCCGCCATGTGTTCTCAATGGGGATATTGTACTTTTGAGAAAATTGCTATTTTTGTACCAACTTTAGACCCACTTCTTATTTAGTGAGTGTTATAAAATTGGAATTAGAGATTCTCCTATATATAAGCTTCAATATCACAAACGTAAGAAAATTTTGAAAATTTTACTTTTTGAACAATAATTTATTGAATTGTCCAACAAGTGTGTTCAATGAGGGAATTGTATTTTCGAGAAAATTGCTTTTTGGACCAACTTTAGACCCACTTCTTATTTAGTGAGTGTTATAAAATTCGAATTGGAGATTTTCCTATGTATGAGCTACAATATAAAAAACGGGAAAAATTTTTTAAATTTTTACTTTTTGAACAATAATTCATCGAATAGTCCGCCATGTGTTTTCAATGAGGGAATTGTATTTTCGAGAAAATTATTATTTGGACCAACTTTTTGGACCATATTTAGACCCACTTCTTATTTGTGAGTGTTATAAAATTCGAATTGGAGATTTTCCTATGTATGGGCTTCAATATAAAAAACGGGAAAAATTTTTGAAAATTTTACTTTTTGAACAATAATTCATTGAATAGTCCGCCATGTGTTTTCAATGGGGGAATTTTATTTTTGAGAAAATTGAACTTTTTGGACCAAGTTTAGGCCCACTTCTTATTTAGTGAAGATTATAAAATTCAAATTGGAGATTCTCCTATATATGAGCTTCCATATAAAAAAAGGGATTTTTTTTTGAAAATTTTACTTTTTGAACAATAATTCATTGAATAGTCCGCCATGTGTTCTCAATGGGGGAATTGTACTTTTGAGAAAATTGCTATTTTTGTACCAACTTTAGACCCACTTCTTATTTAGTGAGTGTTATAAAATTGGAATTAGAGATTCTCCTATATATAAGCTTCAATATCACAAACGTAAGAAAATTTTGAAAATTTTACTTTTTGAACAATAATTTATTGAATTGTCCACCAAGTGTTTTCAATGAGGGAATTGTGTTTTCGAGAAAATTGCTTTTTGGACCAACTTTAGACCCACTTCTTATTTAGTGAGTGTTATAAAATTCGATTTGGAGATTTTCCTATGTATGAGCTACAATATAAAAAACGGGAAAAAATTTTGAAAATTTTACTTTTTGAACAATAATTCATTGAATAGTCCGCCATCTGTTTTCAATGAGGGAATTGTATTTTTGAGAAAATTGAACTTTTTGGACCAAGTTTAGGCCCACTTCTTATTTAGTGAATGTTATAAAATTCAAATTGGAGATTCTCCTATATATGAGCTTCCATATATAAAAAAAAAGGAAAATTTTTTGAAAATTTTACTTTTTGAACAATAATTCATTGAATAGTCCGCCATGTGTTTTCAATGCGGGAATTTTACTTTTGAGAAAATTGCACTTTTTGGACCAACGTTAGACCCTTTTTTTATTTAGTGAGTGTTATAAAATTGAAATTGGAGTTTCTCCTATAAATGAGCTTCCATATAAAAAAAGGGAAATTTTTTTAAAATATATACTTTTTGAACAATAATTCATTGAATAGTCCGCCTTGTGTTCTCAATGGGGGAATTGTACTTTTGAGAAAATTGCTATTTTTGTACCAAATTTAGACCCACTTCTTATTTAGTGAGTGTTATAAAATTGGAATTAGAGATTCTCCTATATATAAGCTTCAATATCACAAACGGGAAAAAATTTTGAAAATTTTTACTTTTTGAACAAAAATTCATTGAATAGTACGCTATGTGTTTTCAATGGGGGAATTGTATTTTCGAGAAAATTACTATTTGGACCAACTTTTTGGACCATATTTAGACCCACTTCTTATTTAGTGAGTGTTATAAAATTCGAATTGGAGATTTTCTTATGTATGGGCTTCAATATAAAAAACGGGAAAATTTTTTGAAAATATTACTTTTTGAACAATAATTCATTGAATATTCCGCCATGTGTTTTCAATGGGGGAATTTTATTTTTGAGAAAATTGAACTTTTTGGACCAAGTTTAGGCCCACTTTTTATTTAGTGAATGTTATTAAATTCAAATTGGAGATTCTCCTATATATGAGCTTCCATTTAAGAAAAGGAAAATTTTTGGAAAATTTTACTTTTTGAACAATAATTCATTGAATAGTCCGCCATGTGTTTTCAATGGGGGAATTTTACTTTTGTGAAAATTGCACTCTTTGGACCAACTTTAGAACCACTTCTTATTTAGTGAGTGTTTTAATATATTGGATTTAGAGATTCTCCTACATATAAGCTTCTATATCACAAACGGGAAAAAAATTTGAAAATTTTACTTTTTGAACAATAATTCATTGAATAGTCCTCCATGTGTTTTCAATGAGGGAATTGTATTTTCGAGAAAATTGCTTTTTGGACCAACTTGAGACCCACTTCTTATTTAGTTAGTGTTATAAAATTCGAATTCTAGATATTCCTATGTATGAGCTTCAATATAAAAAAGAGGAAAAAATTTTGAAAATTTTACTTTTTGAACAATAATTCATTGAATAGTCCGCCATGTGTTTTCAATGGGGGAATTTTACTTTTGTGAAAATTGCCCTTTTTGTACCAACTTTAGAGTCACTTCTTATTTAGTGAGTGTTATTATATTGGATTTAGAGATTCTCCTATATATAAGCTTCAATATCACAATCGGAAAAATTTTTGAAAATTTTACTTATTGAACAAGAATTCATTGAACAGTCCACCAAGTGTTTTCAATGGGGGAATTTTATTTTTGAGAAAATTGCACTTTTTGGACCAAGTTTAGGCCCACTTCTTATTTAGTGAATGTTATAAAATTAAAATTGGAGATTCTCCTATATATGAGCTTCCATATAAAAAAAGGGAAATTCTTTTGAAAATTCTACTTTTTGAACAATAATTCATTAAATAGTCCGCCATGTGTTTTCAATGGGGGAATTTTATTTTTGAGAAAATTGCACTTTTTGGACCAAGTTTAGGCCCACTTCTTATTTAGTGAGTGTTATAAAATTGGAATTGGAGATTCTCCTATATATAAGTTTCAATATCACAAACTGGAAAAAATTTTGAAAATTTTACTTTTTGAACAATAATTCATTGAATAGTCCGCCAAGTGTTTTAAATGAGGGAATTGTATTTTCGAGAAAATTACTGTTTGGACCTACTTTTTGGACCAACTTTAGACCCACTTCTTATTTAGTGAGAGTTATAAAATTCGAATAAGAGATTTTCCTATATATGGGCTTCAATATAAAAAACGGGAAAAAATTTTGAAAATTTTACCTTTTGAACAATAATTCATTGAATAGTCCGCCATGTGTTTTCAATGAGGGAATTGTATTTTCGAGAAAATTGCACTTTTTGGACCAACGTTAGACCCACTTCTTATTTAGTGAGTGTTATAAAATTCGAATTGGTGATTTTCCTATGTATGGGCTTCAATATAAAAAACGGGAAAAATTTTTGAAAATTTTACTTTTTGAACAATAATTCATTGAATAGTCCGCCATGTGTTTTCAATGGCGGAATTTTATTTTTGAGAAAATTGAACTTTTTGGACCAAGTTTAGGCCCACTTCTTATTTAGTGAATGTTATAAAATTCAAATTGGAGTTTCTCCTATATATGAGCTTCCATATAAAAAAAGGAAAATTTTTTGAAAATTTTACTTTTTGAACAATAATTCATTGAATAGTCCGCCATGTGTTCTCAATGGGGGAATTGTACTTTTGAGAAAATTGCTATTTTTGTACCAATTTTAGACCCACTTCTTATTTAGTGAGTGTTATAAAATTGGAATTAGAGATTCTCCTATATATAAGCTTCAATATCACAACGTAAGAAAATTTTGAAAATTTTACTTTTTGAACAATAATTTATTGAATTGTCCACCAAGTGTGTTCAATGAGGGAATTGTATTTTCGAGAAAATTGCTTTTTGGACCAACTTTAGACCCACTTCTTATTTAGTGAGTGTTATAAAATTCGAATTGGAGATTTTCCTATGTATGAGCTACAATATAAAAAACGGGAAAAAATTTTTAAAATTTTACTTTTTGAACAATAATTCATCGAATAGTCCGCCATGTGTTTTCAATGAGGGAATTGTATTTTCGAGAAAATTATTATTTGGACCAACTTTTTGGACCATATTTAGACCCACTTCTTATTTGTGAGTGTTATAAAATTCGAATTGGAGATTTTCCTATGTATGGGCTTCAATATAAAAAACGGGAAAATTTTTTGAAAATTTTACTTTTTGAACAATAATTCATTGAATAGTCCGCCATGTGTTTTCAATGGGGGAATTTTATTTTTGAGAAAATTGAACTTTTTGGACCAAGTTTAGGCCCACTTCTTATTTAGTGAAGATTATAAAATTCAAATTGGAGATTCTCCTATATATGAGCTTCCATATAAAAAAAGGGAATTTTTTTTGAAAATTTTACTTTTTGAACAATAATTCATTGAATAGTCCGCCATGTGTTCTCAATGGGGGAATTGTACTTTTGAGAAAATTGCTATTTTTGTACCAACTTTAGACCCACTTCTTATTTAGTGAGTGTTATAAAATTGGAATTAGAGATTCTCCTATATATAAGCTTCAATATCACAAACGTAAGAAAATTTTGAAAATTTTACTTTTTGAACAATAATTTATTGAATTGTCCACCAAGTGTTTTCAATGAGGGAATTGTGTTTTCGAGAAAATTGCTTTTTGGACCAACTTTAGACCCACTTCTTATTTAGTGAGTGTTATAAAATTCGAATTGGAGATTTTCCTATGTATGAGCTACAATATAAAAAACGGGAAAAAATTTTGAAAATTTTTCTTTTTGAACAATAATTCATTGAATAGTCCGCCATCTGTTTTCAATGAGGCAATTGTATTTTTGAGAAAATTGAACTTTTTGGACCAAGTTTAGGCCCACTTCTTATTTAGTGAATGTTATAAAATTCAAATTGGAGATTCTCCTATATATGAGCTTCCATATATAAAAAAAAGGAAAAATTTTTGAAAATTTTACTTTTTGAACAATAATTCATTGAATAGTCCGCCATGTGTTTTCAATGCGGGAATTTTACTTTTGAGAAAATTGCACTTTTTGGACCAACGTTAGACCCTTTTTTTATTTAGTGAGTGTTATAAAATTGAAATTGGAGTTTCTCCTATAAATGAGCTTCCATATAAAAAAAGGGAAATTTTTTTTAAATATATACTTTTTGAACAATAATTCATTGAATAGTCCGCCTTGTGTTCTCAATGGGGGAATTGTACTTTTGAGAAAATTGCTATTTTTGTACCAAATTTAGACCCACTTCTTATTTAGTGAGTGTTATAAAATTGGAATTAGAGATTCTCCTATATATAAGCTTCAATATCACAAACGGGAAAAAATTTTGAAAATTTTTACTTTTTGAACAAAAATTCATTGAATAGTACGCTATGTGTTTTCAATGGGGGCATTTTATTTTTGAGAAAATTGCAATTTTTGGACCAACGTTAGACACTTTTCTTATTTAGTGAGTGCTATAAAATTGGAATTAGAGATTCTCCTATATATAAGTTTCAATATCAGAAACGTAAAAAAATTTTAAAAATTTTTCTTTTTGAACAATAATTCATTGAATAGTCCGCCATGTGTTTTCAATGAGGGAATTGTATTTTCGAGAAAATTACTATTTGGACCAACTTTTTGGACCATATTTAGACCCACTTCTTATTTAGTGAGTGTTATAAAATTCGAATTGGAGATTTTCTTATGTATGGGCTTCAATATAAAAAACGGGAAAAATTTTTGAAAATTTTACTTTTTGAACAATAATTCATTGAATATTCCGCCATGTGTTTTCAATGGGGGAATTTTATTTTTGAGAAAATTGAACTTTTTGGACCAAGTTTAGGCCCACTTTTTATTTAGTGAATGTTATTAAATTCAAATTGGAGATTCTCCTATATATGAGCTTCCATTTAAAAAAAGGAAAATTTTTGGAAAATTTTACTTTTTGAACAATAATTCATTGAATAGTCCTCCATGTGTTTTCAATGGGGGAATTTTACTTTTGTGAAAATTGCACTCTTTGGACCAACTTTAGAACCACTTCTTATTTAGTGAGTGTTTTAATATATTGGATTTAGAGATTCTCCTACATATAAGCTTCTATATCACAAACGGGAAAAAAATTTGAAAATTTTACTTTTTGAACAATAATTCATTGAATAGTCCTCCATGTGTTTTCAATGAGGGAATTGTATTTTCGAGAAAATTGCTTTTTGGACCAACTTGAGACCCACTTCTTATTTAGTTAGTGATATAAAATTCGAATTCTAGATTTTCCTATGTATGAGCTTCAATATAAAAAAGAGGAAAAAATTTTGAAAATTTTACTTTTTGAACAATAATTCATTGAATAGTCCGCCATGTGTTTTCAATGGGGGAATTTTATTTTTGAGAAAATTGCACTTTTTGGACCAACTTTAGACCCACTTCTTATTTAGTGAGTGTTATAAAATTCGAATTGGAGATTTTCCTATGTATGAGCTTCAATATAAAAAACGGGGAAAAATTTTGAAAATTTTACTTTTTGAACAATAATTCATTGAATAGTCCGCCATGTGTTTTCAATGGGGGAATTTTACTTTTGTGAAAATCGCTCTTTTTGGACCAACTTTAGAGTCACTTCTTATTTAGTGAGTGTTATTATATTGGATTTAGAGATTCTCCTATATATAAGCTTCAATATCACAATCGGGAAAATTTTTGAAAATTTTACTTATTGAACAAGAATTCATTGAACAGTCCACCAAGTGTTTTCAATGGGGGAATTTTATTTTTGAGAAAATTGCACTTTTTGGACCAAGTTTAGGCCCACTTCTTATTTAGTGAATGTTATAAAATTAAAATTGGAGATTCTCCTATATATGAGCTTCCATATAAAAAAAGGGAAATTCTTTTGAAAATTTTACTTTTTGAACAATAATTCATTAAATAGTCCGCCATGTGTTTGCAATGGGGGAATTTTATTTTTGAGAAAATTGCACTTTTTGGACCAAGTTTAGGCCCACTTCTTATTTAGTGAGTGTTATAAAATTGGAATTGGAGATTCTCCTATATATAAGTTTCAATATCACAAACTGGAAAAAATTTTGAAAATTTTACTTTTTGAACAATAATTCATTGAATAGTCCGCCAAGTGTTTTAAATGAGGGAATTGTATTTTCGAGAAAATTACTGTTTGGACCTACTTTTTGGACCAACTTTAGACCCACTTCTTATTTAGTGAGAGTTATAAAATTCGAATAAGAGATTTTCCTATATATGGGCTTCAATATAAAAAACGGGAAAAATTTTTGAAAATTTTACCTTTTGAACAATAATTCATTGAATAGTCCGCCATGTGTTTTCAATGAGGGAATTGTATTTTCGAGAAAATTGCACTTTTTGGACCAACGTTAGACCCACTTCTTATTTAGTGAGTGTTATAAAATTCGAATTGGTGATTTTCCTATGTATGGGCTTCAATATAAAAAACGGGAAAAATTTTTGAAAATTTTACTTTTTGAACAATAATTCATTGAATAGTCCGCCATGTGTTTTCAATGGCGGAATTTTATTTTTGAGAAAATTGAACTTTTTGGACCAAGTTTAGGCCCACTTCTTATTTAGTGAATGTTATAAAATTCAAATTGGAGATTCTCCTATATATGAGCTTCCATATAAAAAAAGGAAAATTTTTTGAAAATTTTACTTTTTGAACAATAATTCATTGAATAGTCCGCCATGTGTTCTCAATGGGGGAATTGTACTTTTGAGAAAATTGCTATTTTTGTACCAATTTTAGACCCACTTCTTATTTAGTGAGTGTTATAAAATTGGAATTAGAGATTCTCCTATATATAAGCTTCAATATCACAAACGTAAGAAAATTTTGAAAATTTTACTTTTTGAACAATAATTTATTGAATTGTCCAACAAGTGTGTTCAATGAGGGAATTGTATTTTCGAGAAAATTGCTTTTTGGACCAACTTTAGACCCACTTCTTATTTAGTGAGTGTTATAAAATTCGAATTGGAGATTTTCCTATGTATGAGCTACAATATAAAAAACGGGAAAAAAATTTAAAATTTTACTTTTTGAACAATAATTCATCGAATAGTCCGCCATGTGTTTTCAATGAGGGAATTGTATTTTCGAGAAAATTATTATTTGGACCAACTTTTTGGACCATATTTAGACCCACTTCTTATTTGTGAGTGTTATAAAATTCGAATTGGAGATTTTCCTATGTATGGGCTTCAATATAAAAAACGGGAAAAATTTTTGAAAATTTTACTTTTTGAACAATAATTCATTGAATAGTCCGCCATGTGTTTTCAATGGGGGAATTTTATTTTTGAGAAAATTGAACTTTTTGGACCAAGTTTAGGCCCACTTCTTATTTAGTGAAGATTATAAAATTCAAATTGGAGATTCTCCTATATATGAGCTTCCATATAAAAAACGGGAAAAATTTTTGAAAATTTTACTTTTTGAACAATAATTCATTGAATAGTCCGCCATGTGTTTTCAATGGGGGAATTTTATTTTTGAGAAAATTGAACTTTTTGGACCAAGTTTAGGCCCACTTCTTATTTAGTGAATGTTATAAAATTCAAATTGGAGATTCTCCTATATATGAGCTTCCATATATAAAAAAAAAGGAAAATTTTTTGAAAATTTTACTTTTTGAACAATAATTCATTGAATAGTCCGCCATGTGTTTTCAATGCGGGAATTTTACTTTTGAGAAAATTGCACTTTTTGGACCAACGTTAGACCCTTTTTTTATTTAGTGAGTGTTATAAAATTGAAATTGGAGTTTCTCCTATAAATGAGCTTCCATATAAAAAAAGGGAAATTTTTTTAAAATATATACTTTTTGAACAATAATTCATTGAATAGTCCGCCTTGTGTTCTCAATGGGGGAATTGTACTTTTGAGAAAATTGCTATTTTTGTACCAAATTTAGACCCACTTCTTATTTAGTGAGTGTTATAAAATTAGAATTAGAGATTCTCCTATATATAAGCTTCAATATCACAAACGGGAAAAAATTTTGAAAATTTTTACTTTTTGAACAAAAATTCATTGAATAGTACGCTATGTGTTTTCAATGGGGGCATTTTATTTTTGAGAAAATTGCAATTTTTGGACCAACGTTAGACCCTTTTCTTATTTAGTGAGTGCTATAAAATTGGAATTAGAGATTCTCCTATATATAAGTTTCAATATCAGAAACGTAAAAAAATTTTAAAAATTTTTCTTTTTGAACAATAATTCATTGAATAGTCCGCCATGTGTTCTCAATGGGGGAATTGTACTTTTGAGAAAATTGCTATTTTTGTACCAACTTTAGACCCACTTCTTATTTAGTAAGTGTTATAAAATTGGAATTAGAGATTCTCCTATATATAAGCTTCAATATCACAAACGTAAGAAAATTTTGAAAATTTTACTTTTTGAACAATAATTTATTGAATTGTCCACCAAGTGTTTTCAATGAGGGAATTGTGTTTTCGAGAAAATTGCTTTTTGGACTAACTTTAGACCCACTTCTTATTTAGTGAGTGTTATAAAATTCGAATTGGAGATTTTCCTATGTATGAGCTACAATATAAAAAACGGGAAAAAATTTTGAAAATTTTACTTTTTGAACAATAATTCATTGAATAGTCCGCCATCTGTTTTCAATGAGGCAATTGTATTTTTGAGAAAATTGAACTTTTTGGACCAAGTTTAGGCCCACTTCTTATTTAGTGAATGTTATAAAATTCAAATTGGAGATTCTCCTATATATGAGCTTCCATATATAAAAAAAAAGGAAAATTTTTTGAAAATTTTACTTTTTGAACAATAATTCATTGAATAGTCCGCCATGTGTTTTCAATGCGGGAATTTTACTTTTGAGAAAATTGCACTTTTTGGACCAACGTTAGACCCTTTTTTTATTTAGTGAGTGTTATAAAATTGAAATTGGAGTTTCTCCTATAAATGAGCTTCCATATAAAAAAAGGGAAATTTTTTTAAAATATATACTTTTTGAACAATAATTCATTGAATAGTCCGCCTTGTGTTCTCAATGGGGGAATTGTACTTTTGAGAAAATTGCTATTTTTGTACCAAATTTAGACCCACTTCTTATTTAGTGAGTGTTATAAAATTAGAATTAGAGATTCTCCTATATATAAGCTTCAATATCAAAAATGGGAAAAAATTTTGAAAATTTTTACTTTTTGAACAAAAATTCATTGAATAGTACGCTATGTGTTTTCAATGGGGGCATTTTATTTTTGAGAAAATTGCAATTTTTGGACCAACGTTAGACCCTTTTCTTATTTAGTGAGTGCTATAAAATTGGAATTAGAGATTCTCCTATATATAAGTTTCAATATCAGAAACGTAAAAAAATTTTAAAAATTTTTCTTTTTGAACAATAATTCATTGAATAGTCCGCCATGTGTTTTCAATGAGGGAATTGTATTTTCGAGAAAATTACTATTTGGACCAACTTTTTGGACCATATTTAGACCCACTTCTTATTTAGTGAGTGTTATAAAATTCGAATTTGAGATTTTCTTATGTATGGGCTTCAATATAAAAAACGGGAAAAATTTTTGAAAATTTTACTTTTTGAACAATAATTCATTGAATATTCCGCCATGTGTTTTCAATGGGGGAATTTTATTTTTGAGAAAATTGAACTTTTTGGACCAAGTTTAGGCCCACTTTTTATTTAGTGAATGTTATTAAATTCAAATTGGAGATTCTCCTATATATGAGCTTCCATTTAAAAAAAGGAAAATTTTACTTTTTGAACAATAATTCATTGAATAGTCCTCCATGTGTTTTCAATGGGGGAATTTTACTTTTGTGAAAATTGCACTCTTTGGACCAACTTTAGAACCACTTCTTATTTAGTGAGTGTTTTAATATATTGGATTTAGAGATTCTCCTACATATAAGCTTCTATATCACAAACGGGAAAAAAATTTGAAAATTTTACTTTTTGAACAATAATTCATTGAATAGTCCTCCATGTGTTTTCAATGAGGGAATTGTATTTTCGAGAAAATTGCTTTTTGGACCAACTTGAGACCCACTTCTTATTTAGTTAGTGTTATAAAATTCGAATTCTAGATTTTCCTATGTATGAGCTTCAATATAAAAAAGAGGAAAAAATTTTGAAAATTTTACTTTTTGAACAATAATTCATTAAATAGTCCGCCATGTGTTTTCAATGGGGGAATTTTATTTTTGAGAAAAATGCACTTTTTGGACCAAGTTTAGGCCCACTTCTTATTTAGTGAGTGTTATAAAATTGGAATTGGAGATTCTCCTATATATAAGTTTCAATATCACAAACTGGAAAAAATTTTGAAAATTTTACTTTTTGAACAATAATTCATTGAATAGTCCGCCTAGTGTTTTAAATGAGGGAATTGTATTTTCGAGAAAATTACTTTTTGGACCTACTTTTTGGACCAACTTTAGACCTACTTCTTATTTAGTGAGAGTTATAAAATTCGAATAAGAGATTTTCCTATATATGGGCTTCAATATAAAAAACGGGAAAAAATTTTGAAAATTTTCCTCTTTGAACAATAATTCATTGAATAGTCCGCCATGTGTTTTCAATGAGGGAATTGTATTTTCGAGAAAATTGCACTTTTTGGACCAACGTTAGACCCACTTCTTGTTTAGTGAGTGTTATAAAATTCGAATTGGAGATTTTTCTATGTATGGGCTTCAATATAAAAAACGGGAAAATTTTTTGAAAATTTTACTTTTTGAACAATAATTCATTGAATAGTCCGCCATGTGTTTTCAATGGCGGAATTTTATTTTTGAGAAATTTGAACTTTTTGGACCAAGTTTAGGCCCACTTCTTATTTAGTGAATGTTATAAAATTCAAATTGGAGATTCTCCTATATATGAGCTTCCATATAAAAAAAAAGGAAAATTTTTTGAAAATTTTACTTTTTGAACATAATTCATTGAATAGTCCGCCATGTGTTTTCAATGCGGGAATTTTACTTTTGAGAAAATTGCACTTTTTGGACCAACGTTAGACCCTTTTCTTATTTAGTGAGTGTTATAAAATTGAAATTGGAGTTTCTCCTATAAATGAGATTCCATATAAAAAAAGGGAAATTTTTTTAAAATATATACTTTTTGAACAATAATTTATTGAATAGTCCGCCATGTGTTCTCAATGGGGGAATTGTACTTTTGAGAAAATTGCTATTTTTGTACCAACTTTAGACCCACTTCTTATTTAGTGAGTGTTATAAAATTGGAATTAGAGAATCTCCTATATATAAGCTTCAATATCACAAACGGGAAAAAATTTTGAAAATTTTACTTTTTGAACAATAATTGATTGAATAGTCCGCCATGTGTTTTCAATGGGG
Organism: Linyphia triangularis; assembly: GCA_963978545.1. Taxonomy (NCBI): domain Eukaryota; kingdom Metazoa; phylum Arthropoda; class Arachnida; order Araneae; family Linyphiidae; genus Linyphia; species Linyphia triangularis. The sequence continues at coordinate 275,740 of CAXBTE010000002.1, read as the reverse complement.
GAATTTTATTTTTGAGAAAATTGCACTTTTTGGACCAAGTTTAGGCCCACTTCTTATTTAGTGAATGTTATAAAATTAAAATTGGAGATTCTCCTATATATGAGCTTCCATATAAAAAAAGGGAAATTTTTTTGAAAATTTTACTTTTTGAACAATAATTCATTAAATAGACCGCCATGTGTTTTCAATAGGGGCATTTTACTTTTGAGAAAATTGCACTTTTTGGACCAACGTTAGACCCTTTTCTTATTTAGTGAGTGTTATAAAATTGGAATTAGAGATTCTCCTATATATAAGTTTCAATATCACAAACGTAAAAAAATTTTGAAAATTTTTCTTTTTGAACAATAATTCATTGAATAGTCCGCCAATTGTTTTCAATGAGGGAATTGTATTTTCGAAAAAATTGCTTTTTGGACCAACTTTAGACCCACTTCTTCTTTAGTGAGTGTTATAAAATTCGAATTGGAGATTTTCCTATGTATGAGCTTCAATATAAAAAACGGGAAAAAATTTTGAAAATTTTACTTTTTGAACAATAATTCATTGAATAGTCCGCCATGTGTTTTCAATGGGGGAATTTTATTTTTGAGAAAATTGCACTTTTTGGACCAAGTTTAGGCCCACTTTTTATTTAGTGAATGTTATAAAATTCAAATTGGAGATTCTCCTATATATGAGCTTCCATATAAAAAAAGGAAAAATTTTTGAAAATTTTACTTTTTGAACAATAATTCATTGAATAGTCCGCCATGTGTTCTCAATGGGGGAATTGTACTTTTGAGAAAATTGCTATTTTTGTACCAACTTTAGACCCACTTCTTATTTAGTGAGTGTTATAAAATTGGAATAAGAGATTCTCCTATATATAAGCTTCAATATCACAAACGTAAGAAAATTTTGAAAATTTTACTTTTTGAACAATAATTTATTGAATTGTCCACCAAGTGTGTTCAATGAGGGAATTGTATTTTCGAGAAAATTGCTTTTTGGACCAACTTTAGACACACTTCTTATTTAGTGAGTGTTATAAAATTCGAATTGGAGATTTTCCTATGTATGAGCTACATTATAAAAAACGGGAAAAAATTTTGAAAATTTTACTTTTTGAACAATAATTCATTGAATAGTCCGCCATGTGTTTTCAATGCGGGAATTTTACTTTTGAGAAAATTGCACTTTTTGGACCAACGTTAGACCCTTTTTTTATTTAGTGAGTGTTATAAAATTGAAATTGGAGTTTCTCCTATAAATGAGCTTCCATATAAAAAAAGGGAAAGTTTTTTAAAATATATACTTTTTGAACAATAATTCATTGAATAGTCCGCCTTGTGTTCTCAATGGGGGAATTGTACTTTTGAGAAAATTGCTATTTTTGTACCAAATTTAGACCCACTTTTTATTTAGTGAATGTTATTAAATTCAAATTGGAGATTCTCCTATATATGAGCTTCCATTTAAAAAAAGGAAAATTTTTGGATTACTTTTTGAACAATAATTCATTGAATAGTCCTCCATGTGTTTTCAATGGGGGAATTTTACTTTTGTGAAAATTGCCCTTTTTGGACCAACTTTAGAGTCACTTCTTATTTAGTGAGTGTTATTATATTGGATTTAGAGATTCTCCTATATATAAGCTTCAATATCACAATCGGGAAAATTTTTGAAAATTTTACTTATTGAACAAGAATTCATTGAACAGTCCACCAAGTGTTTTCAATGGGGGAATTTTATTTTTGAGAAAATTGCACTTTTTGGACCAAGTTTAGGCCCACTTCTTATTTAGTGAATGTTATAAAATTAAAATTGGAGATTCTCCTATTTATGAGCTTCCATATAAAAAAAGGGAAATTCTTTTGAAAATTTTACTTTTTGAACAATAATTCATTAAATAGTCCGCCATGTGTTTTCAATGGGGGAATTTTATTTTTGAGAAAATTGCACTTTTTGGACCAAGTTTAGGCCCACTTCTTATTTAGTGAGTGTTATAAAATTGGAATTGGAGATTCTCCTATATATAAGTTTCAATATCACAAACTGGAAAAAATTTTGAAAATTTTACTTTTTGAACAATAATTCATTGAATAGTCCGCCTAGTGTTTTAAATGAGGGAATTGTATTTTCGAGAAAATTACTTTCTGGACCTACTTTTTGGACCAACTTTAGACCTACTTCTTATTTAGTGAGAGTTATAAAATTCGAATAAGAGATTTTCCTATATATGGGCTTCAATATAAAAAACGGGAAAAAATTTTGAAAATTTTACTTTTTGAACAATAATTTATTGAATTGTCCACCAAGTGTTTTCAATGAGGGAATTGTATTTTCGAGAAAATTGCACTTTTTGGACCAACGTTAGACCCACTTCTTGTTTAGTGAGTGTTATAAAATTGGAATTAGAGAATCTCCTATATATAAGCTTCAATATCACAAACGGGAAAAAATTTTGAAAATTTTACTTTTTGAACAATAATTGATTGAATAGTCCGCCATGTGTTTTCAATGGGGGAATTTTATTTTTGAGAAAATTGCACTTTTTGGACCAAGTTTAGGCCCACTTCTTATTTAGTGAATGTTATAAAATTAAAATTGGAGATTCTCCTATATATGAGCTTCCATATAAAAATAGGGAAATTTTTTTGAAAATTTTACTTTTTGAACAATAATTCATTAAATAGTCCGCCATGTGTTTTCAATGGGGGCATTTTACTTTTGAGAAAATTGCACTTTTTGGACCAACGTTAGACCCTTTTCTTATTTAGTGAGTGTTATAAAATTGGAATAAGAGATTCTCCTATATATAAGCTTCAATATCACAAACGTAAGAAAATTTTGAAAATTTTACTTTTTGAACAATAATTTATTGAATTGTCCACCAAGTGTGTTCAATGAGGGAATTGTATTTTCGAGAAAATTGCTTTTTGGACCAACTTTAGACCCACTTCTTATTTAGTGAGTGTTATAAAATTCGAATTGGAGATTTTCCTATGTATGAGCTACATTATAAAAAACGGGAAAAAATTTTGAAAATTTTACTTTTTGAACAATAATTCATTGAATAGTCCGCCATGTGTTTTCAATGAGGGAATTGTATTTTCGAGAAAATTATTATTTGGACCATTTTTTGGACCATATTTAGACCCACTTCTTATTTGTGAGTGTTATAAAATTCGAATTGGAGATTTTCCTATGTATGGGCTTCAATATAAAAAACGGGAAAAATTTTTGAAAATTTTAGTTTTTGAACAATAATTCATTGAATAGTCCGCCATGTGTTCTCAATGGTGGAATTGTACTTTTGAGAAAATTGCTATTTTTGTACCAACTTAAGACCCACTTCTTATTTAGTGAGTGTTATAAAATTGGAATTAGAAATTCTCCTATATATAAGCTTCAATATCACAAACGGGAAAAAATTTTGAAAATTTTACTTTTTGAACAATAATTCATTGAATAGTCCGCCATGTGTTTTCAATGGGGGAACTTTATTTTTGAGAAAATTGCACTTTTTGGACCAAGTTTAGGCCCACTTCTTATTTAGTGAAGATTATAAAATTCAAATTGGAGATTCTCCTATATATGAGCTTCCATATAAAAAAAGGGAATTTTTTTTGAAAATTTTACTTTTTGAACAATAATTCATTGAATAGTCCGCCATGTGTTCTCAATGGGGGAATTGTACTTTTGAGAAAATTGCTATTTTTGTACCAACTTTAGACCCACTTCTTATTTAGTGAGTGTTATAAAATTGGAATTAGAGATTCTCCTATATATAAGCTTCAATATCACAAACGTAAGAAAATTTTGAAAATTTTACTTTTTGAACAATAATTTATTGAATTGTCCACCAAGTGTTTTCAATGAGGGAATTGTGTTTTCGAGAAAATTGCTTTTTGGACCAACTTTAGACCCACTTCTTATTTAGTGAGTGTTATAAAATTCGAATTAGAGATTTTCCTATGTATGAGCTACAATATAAAAAACGGGAAAAAATTTTGAAAATTTTACTTTTTGAACAATAATTCATTGAATAGTCCGCCATGTGTTTTCAATGCGGGAATTTTACTTTTGAGAAAATTGCACTTTTTGGACCAACGTTAGACCCTTTTTTTATTTAGTGAGTGTTATAAAATTGAAATTGGAGTTTCTCCTATAAATGAGCTTCCATATAAAAAAAGGGAAAGTTTTTTAAAATATATACTTTTTGAACAATAATTCATTGAATAGTCCGCCTTGTGTTCTCAATGGGGGAATTGTACTTTTGAGAAAATTGCTATTTTTGTACCAAATTTAGACCCACTTCTTATTTAGTGAGTGTTATAAAATTGGAATTAGAGATTCTCCTATATATAAGCTTCAATATCACAAACGGGAAAAAATTTTGAAAATTTTTACTTTTTGAACAATAATTCATTGAATAGTACGCTATGTGTTTTCAATGGGGGCATTTTATTTTTGAGAAAATTGCAATTTTTGGACCAACGTTAGACCCTTTTCTTATTTAGTGAGTGCTATAAAATTGGAATTAGAGATTCTCCTATATATAAGTTTCAATATCAGAAACGTAAAAAAATTTTGAAAATTTTTCTTTTTGAACAATAATTCATTGAATAGTCCGCCATGTGTTTTCAATGAGGGAATTTTATTTTTGAGAAAATTGAACTTTTTGGACCAAGTTTAGGCCCACTTTTTATTTAGTGAATGTTATTAAATTCAAATTGGAGATTCTCCTATATATGAGCTTCCATTTAAAAAAAGGAAAATTTTTGGAAAATTTTACTTTTTGAACAATAATTCATTGAATAGTCCGCCATGTGTTCTCAATAGGGGAATTGTACTTTTGAGAAAATTGCTATTTTTGTACCAACTTAAGACCCACTTCTTATTTAGTGAGTGTTATAAAATTGGAATTAGAAATTCTCCTATATATAAGCTTCAATATCACAAACGGGAAAAAATTTTGAAAATTTTTACTTTTTGAACAATAATTCATTGAATAGTCCGCCATGTGTTTTCAATGGAGGAACTTTATTTTTGAGAAAATTGCACTTTTTGGACCAAGTTTAGGCCCACTTCTTATTTAGTGAAGATTATAAAATTCAAATTGGAGATTCTCCTATATATGAGCATCCATATAAAAAAAGGGAAAATTTTTTGAAAATTTTAGTTTTTGAACAATAATTCATTGAATAGTCCGCCATGTGTTTTCAATGAGGGAATTGTATTTTCGAGAAAATTGCTATTTGGACCATATTTAGACCCACTTCTTATTTAGTGAGTGTTATAAAATTCGAATTGGAGATTTTCCTATGTATGAGCATCAATATAAAAAACGGGAAAAAATTTTGAAAATTTTACTTTTTGAACAATAATTCATTGAATAGTCCGCCATGTGTTTTCAATGGGGGAACTTTATTTTTGAGAAAATTGCACTTTTTGGACCAAGTTTAGGCCCACTTCTTATTTAGTGAAGATTATAAAATTCAAATTGGAGATTCTCCTATATATGAGCTTCCATATAAAAAAAGGGAAAATTTTTTGAAAATTTTAGTTTTTGAACAATAATTCTTTGAATAGTTCGCCATGTGCTTTCAATGGGGGAATTTTATTTTTGAGAAAATTGCACTTTTTGGACCAAGTTTAGGCCCACTTCTTATTTAGTGAATGTTATAAAATTCAAATTGGAGATTCTCCTATATATGAACTTCCATATAAAAAAAGGGAAATTTTTTTAAAATATTTTCTTTTTGAACAATAATTCATTGAATAGTCCGCCATGTGTTCTCAATGGGGGAATTTTACTTTTGTGTAAATTGCACTTTTTGGACCAACTTTAGACACACTTCTTATTTAGTGAGTGTTATAAAATTGGAATTAGAGATTCTCCTATATATAAATTTCAATATCACAAACTGGAAAAAATTTTGAAAATTTTACTTTTTGAACATTAATTCATTGAATAGTCCGCCAAGTGTTTTAAATGAGGGAATTGTATTTTCAAAAAAATTACTTTTAGGACCTACTTTTTGGACCAACTTTATACCCACTTCTTATTTAGTGAGAGTTAAAAAATTCGAATTAGAGATTTTCCTATATATGGGCTTCAATATAAAAAACGGGAAAAATTTTTGAAAATTTTACTTTTTGAACAATAATTCATTGAATAGTCCGCCATGTGTTTTCAATGAGGGAATTGTATTTTCGAGAAAATTGCTTTTTGGACCAACTTTAGACCCACTTCTTATTTAGTGAGAGTTATAAAATTCGAATTGGAGATTTTCCTATGTATGAGCTTCAATATAAAAAACAAGAAAAAAATTTGAAAATTTTACTTTTTGAACAATAATTCATTGAATAGTTCGCCATGTGTTTTCAATGAGGGAATTGTATTTTCGAGAAAATTGATTTTTGGACCAACTTTAGACCCACTTCTTATTTAGTGAGAGTTATAAAATTCGAATTGGAGATTTTCCTATGTATGAGCTTCAATAAAAAAAACGGGAAAAAATTTTGAAAATTTTACTTTTTGAACAATAATTCATTGAATAGTCCGCCATGTGTTTTCAATGAGGGAACTTTATTTTTGAGAAAATTGCACTTTTTGGACCAACTTAAGACCCACTTCTTATTTAGTGAGTGTTATAAAATTGGAATTAGAGATTCTCCTATATATAAGCTTCAATATCACAAACGAGAAAAAATTTTGAAATTTTTTACTTTTTGAACAATAATTCATTGAATAGTCCGCCATGTGTTTTCAATGGGCGAACTTTATTTTTGAGAAAATTGCACTTTTTTTACCAAGTTTAGGCCCACTTCTTATTTAGTGAAGATTATAAAATTAAAATTGGAGATTCTCTTATATATGAGCTTCCATATAAAAAAAGGGAAATTTTTTTTGGAAATTTTACTTTTTGAACAATAATTCATTGAATAGTCCGCCATATGTTTTCAATGGGGGAATTTTATTTTTGAGAAAATTGCACTGTTTGGACCAAGTTTAGGCCCACTTCTTATTTAGTGAATGTTATAAAATTAAAATTGGAGATTCTCCTATATATGAGCTTCCATATAAAAAAAATTGAAATTTTTTTGAAAATTTTACTTTTTGAACAATAATTCATTGAATAGTCCGCCATATGTTCTCAATGGGGGAATTGTACTTTTGAAGAAATTGCTATTTTTGTACCAACTTAAGACCCACTTCTTATTTAGTGAGTGTTATAAAATTGGAATTAGAGATTCTCCTATATATAAGCTTCAATATAACAAACGGGAAAAAATTTGGAAAATTTTTACTTTTTGAACAATAATTCATTGAATTGTCCGCCATGTGTTTTCAATGGGGGAACTTTATTTTTGAGAAAATTGCACTTTTTGGACCAAGTTTAGGCCCACTTCTTATTTAGTGAAGATTATAAAATTCAAATTGGAGATTCTCCTATATATGAGCTTCCATATAAAAAAAGGGAAAATTTTTTGAATATTTTAGTTTTTGAACAATAATTCACTGAATAGTCCACAATGTGTTTTCAATGGGGGAATTTTACTTTTGAGAAAATTACACTTTTTGGACCAACTTTAGACACACTTCTTATTTAGTGAGTGTTATAAAATTGGAATTGGAGATTCTCCTATATATAAGTTTCAATATCACAAACTGGAAAAAATTTTGAAAATTTTACTTTTTGAATAATAATTCATTGAATAGTCCGCCAAGTGTTTTCAATGAGGGAATTGTATTTTCGAGAAAATTACTTTTTGGACCTACTTTTTGGACCAACTTTAGACCCACTTCTTATTTAGTGAGAGTTATAAAATTTGAATTGGAGATTTTCCTATATATGGGCTTCAATATAAAAAACGTGAAAAAATTTTGAAAATTTTACTTTTTGAACAATAATTCATTGAATAGTCCGCCATGTGTTTTCAATGAGGGAATTGTATTTTCGAGAAAATTGCCCTTTTTGGACCAACGTTAGACCCTTTTCTTATTTAGTGAGTGTTATAAATTTGGAATTAGAGATTTTCCTATATATGGGCTTCAATATAAAAAACGGGAAAAATTTTGAAAATTTTACTTTTTGAACAATAATTCATTGAATAGTCCGCCATGTGTTATTAATGGGGGAATTTTACTTTTGAGAAAATTGCACTTTTTGGACCAACGTTAGACCCTTTTCTTATTTAGTGAGTGTTATAAAATTGGAATTAGAGAATTTCCTATATATAAGCTTCAATATCACAAACGGGAAAAAAATTTGAAAATTTTTACTTTTTGAACCATAATTCATTGAATAGTCCGCCATGTGTTTTCAATGGGGGAATTTTACTTTTGAGAAAATTGCACTTTTTGGACCAAAGTAAGACCCTTTTCTTATTTAGTGAGTGTTATAAAATTGGAATTAGAGATTTTCCTATATATAAGCTTCAATATCACAAACGTAAAAAAAATTTTGAAAATTTTACTTTATGAACAATAATTTATTGAATAGTCCGCCAAGTGTTTTCAATGAGGGAATTGTATTTTCGAGAAAATTGCTTTTTGGACCAACGTTAGACCCACTTCTTATTTAGTGAGTGTTATAAAATTTTAATTAGAGAATCTCCTATATATAAGCTTCAATATCACAAACGGGAAAAAATTTTGAAAATTTTTACATTTTGAACCATAATTCATTGAATAGTCCGCCATTTTTTTTCAATGGGGGAATTTTACTTTTGAGAAAATTGCACTTTTTGGACCAACGTTAGACCCTTTTCTTATTTAGTGAGTGTTATAAAATTGGAATTAGAGATTCTCCTATATATAAGCTTCAATATCACAAACGTAAGAAAATTTTGAAAATTTTACTTTTTGAACAATAATTTATTGAATAGTCCACCAAGTGTTTTCAATGAGGGAATTGTATTTTCGAAAAAATTGCTTTTTGGACCCACTTTAGACCCACTTCTTATTTAGTGAGTGTTATAAAATACGAATTGGAGATTTTCCTATGTATGAGTTACAATATAAAAAACGGGAAAAAATTTTGAAAATTTTACTTTTTGAACAATAATTCATTGAATAGTCCGCCATGTGTTTTCAATGGGGGAATTTTATTTTTGAGAAAATTGCACTTTTTGACCAAGTTTAGGTAAACTTCTTATTTAGTGAATGTTATAAAGTTCAAATTGGAGATTCTACTATATATGAGCTTCCATATAAAAAAAGGGAAATTTTTTTGAAAATTTTACTTTTTGAACAATAATTCATTGAATAGTCCGCCATGTGTTCTCAATGTGGGAATTGTACTTTTGAGAAAATTGCTATTTTTGTACCAACTTTAGACCCACTTCTTAGTTAGTGAGTGTTATAAAATTGGAATTAGAGATTCTCCTATATATAAGCTTCAATATCACAAACGTAAGAAAATTTTGAAAATTTTACTTTTTGAACAATAATTTATTGAATTGTCCACCAAGTGTTTTCAATGAGGGAATTGTATTTTCGAGAAAATTGCTTTTTGGACCAACTTTAGACCCACTTCTTATTTTGTGAGTGTTATAAAATTCGAATTGGAGATTTTCCTATGTATGAGCTACAATATAAAAAACGGGAAAAAATTTTGAAAATTTTACTTTTTGAACAATAATTCATTGAATAGTCCGCCATGTGTTTTCAATGAGGGAATCGATTTTCGAGAAAATTGCTATTTGGACCAACGTTTTGGACCATATTTAGACCCACTTCTTATTTAGTGAGTGTTATAAAATTCGAATTGGAGATTTTCCTATGTATGGGCTTCAATATAAAAAACGGGAAAAATTTTTGAAAATTTTACTTTTTGAACAATAATTCATTGAATAGTTGGCCATGTGTTTTCAATGGGGGAATTTTACTTTTGAGAAAATTGCACTTTTTGGACCAACGTAGACCCTTTTCTTATTTAGTGAGTGTTATAAAATTGGAATTATAGATTTTCCTATATATAAGCTTCAATATCACAAACGTAAAAAAATTTTGAAAATTTTACTTTATGAACAATAATTTATTGAATAGTCCGCCAAGTGTTTTCAATGAGGGAATTGTATTTTCGAGAAAATTGCTTTTTGGACCAATTTTTTGGACCATATTTAGACCCACTTCTTATTTAGTGAGTGTTATAAAATTCGATTTGGAGATTTGCCTATGTATGGGCTTCAATATAAAAAACGGGAAAAATTTTTGAAAATTTTACTTTTTTAAAAATAATTCATTGAATAGTCCGCCATTTGTTTTCAATGAGGGAATTGTATTTTCTAGAAAATTGCTATTTGGACCAACTTTTTGGACCATATTTAGACCCACTTCTTATATAGTGAGTGTTATAAAATTCGAATTGGAGATTTTCCTATATATGAGCTTCCATATAAATAAAAGGGAAATTTTTTTGAAAATTTTACTTTTTGAACAATAATTCATTGAATAGTCCGCCATGTGTTCTCAATGGAAGAATTGTACTTTTGAGAAAATTGCTATTTTTGTACCAACTTAAGACCCACTTCTTATTTAGTGAGTGTTATAAAATTGGAATTAGAGATTCTCCTATATATAAGCTTCAATATCACAAACGTAAGAAAATTTTGAAAATTTTACTTTTCGCACAATAATTTATTGAATTGTCCACCAAGTGTTTTCAATGAGGGAATTGTATTTTCGAGAAAATTGCTTTTTGGACCAACTTTAGACCCATTTCTTATTTTGTGAGTGTTATAAAATTCGTATTGGAGATTTTCCTATGTATGAGCTACAATATAAAAAACGGGAAAAAATTTTGAAAATTTTACTTTTTGAACAATAATTCATTGAATAGTCCGCCATGTGTTTTCAATGAGGGAATTGTATTTTCGAGAAAATTGCTATTTGGACCAACTTTTTGGACCATATTTAGACCCACTTCTTATTTAGTGAGTGTTATAAAATTCGAATTGGAGATTTTCCTATGTATGGGCTTCAATATAAAAAACGGGAAAAATTTTTGAAAATTTTACTTTTTGAACAATAATTCATTGAATAGTCCGCCATGTGTTTTCAATGGGGGAATTTTACTTTTGAGAAAATTGCACTTTTTGGAATAACGTTAGACCCTTTTCTTATTTAGTGAGTGTTATAAAATTGGAATTAGAGATTTTCCTATATATAAGCTTCAATATCACAAACGTAAAAAAATTTTGAAAATTTTACTTTATGAACAATAATTTATTGAATAGTCCGCCATGTGTTTTCAATGAGGGAATTGTATTTTCGAGAAAATTGCTATTTGGACCAATTTGTTCGACCATATTTAGACCCACTTCTTATTTAGTGAGTGTTATAAAATTCGAATTGGAGATTTTCCTATGTATGGGCTTCAATATAAAAAAGGGGAAAAATTTTTGAAAATTTTACTTTTTTAAAAATAATTCATTGAATAGTCCGCCATGTGTTTTCAATGAGGGAATTGTATTTTCTAGAAAATTGCTATTTGGACCAACTTTTTGGACCATATTTAGACCCACTTCTTATATAGTGATTGTTATAAAATTCGAATTGGAGATTTTCCTATATATGAGCTTCCATATAAAAAAAAGGGAAATTTTTTTGAAAATTTTACTTTTTTAACAATAATTCATTGAATAGTCCGCCATGTGTTCTCAATGGAAGAATTGTACTTTTGAGAAAATTGCTATTTTTGTACCAACTTAAGACCCACTTCTTATTTAGTGAGTGTTATAAAATTGGAATTAGAGATTCTCCTATATATAAGCTTCAATATCACAAACGGGAAAAAATTTTGAAAATTTTTACTTTTTGAACAATAATTCATTGAATAGTCCGCCATGTGTTTTCAATGGGGGAACTTTATTTTTGAGAAAATTGCACTTTTTGGACCAAGTTTAGGCCCACTTCTTATTTAGTGAAGATTATAAAATTCAAATTGGAGATTCTCCTATATATGAGCTTCCATATAAAAAAAGGGAAAAATTTTTGAAAATTTTAGTTTTTGAACAATAATTCATTGAATAGTCCACAATGTGTTTTCAATGGGGGAATTGTATTTTCGAGAAAATTACTTTTTGGACCTACTTTTTGGACCAACTTTAGACCCACTTCTTATTTAGTGAGAGTTATAAAATTCGAATTGGAGATTTTCCTATATATGGGCTTCAATATAAAAAACGGGAAAAATTTTTGAAAAATTTACTTTTTGAACAATAATTCATTGAATAGTCCGCCATGTGTTTTCAATGAGGGAATTGTATTTTCGAAAAAATTGCTTTTTGGACCAACTTAAGACCCTTTTCTTATTTAGTGAGTGTTATAAAATTCGAATTGGAGATTTTCCTATGTATGAGCTTCAATATAAAAAACGGGAAAAATTTTTGAAAATTTTACTTTTTGAACAATAATTCATTGAATAGTCCGTCATGTGTTTTCAATGGGGAAATTTTACTTTTGAGAAAATTGTACTTTTTGGACCCACTTTAGACCCACTTATTATTTAGTGAGTGTTATGAAATTGGAATTAGAGATTCTCCTATATATAAGCTTCAATATCACAAATGGGAAAAAAATTTGAAAATTTTACTTTTTAAACAATAATTCATTGAATAGTCCACCAAGTGTTTTCAATGAGGGAATTGTATTTTCGAGAAAATTGCTATTTGGACCACTTTTTTGGACCATATTTAGACCCACTTCTTATTTAGTGAGTGTTATAAAATTCGAATTGGAGATTTTCCTATGTATGGGCTTCAATATAAAAAACGGGAAAAATTTTTGAAAATTTTACTTTTTTAAAAATAATTAATTGAATAGTCCGCCATGTGTTTTCAATAGGGGAATTTTATTTTTGAGAAAATTGCACTTTTTGGACCAAGTTTAGGCCCACTTCTTATTTAGTGAATGTTATAAAGTTCAAATTGGAGATTCTCCTATATATGAGCTTCCATATAAAAAAAGGGAAATTTTTTTGAAAATTTTACTTTTTGAACAATAATTCATTGAATAGTCCGCCATGTGTTCTCAATGGGGGAATTGTACTTTTGAGAAAATTGCTATTTTTGTACCAACTTTAGACCCACTTCTTATTTAGTGAGTGTTATAAAATTGGAATTAGAGATTCTCCTATATATAAGCTTCAATATCACAAACGTAAGAAAATTTTGAAAATTTTACTTTTTGAACAATAATTCATTGAATAGTCCGCCATGTGTTTTCAATGGGGGAATTTTATTTTTGGGGAAATTGAACTTTTTGGACCAAGTTTAGGCCCACTTCTTATTTAGTGAATGTTATAAAATTCAAATTGGAGATTCTCCTATATATGAGCTTCCATATAAAAAAAGGAAAATTTTTTGAAAATTTTACTTTTTGAACAATAAGTCATTGAATAGTCCGCCATGTGTTCTCAATGGGGGAATTGTACTTATGAGAAAATTGCTATTTTTGTACCAACTTAAGACCCACTTCTTATTTAGTGAGTGTTATAAAATTGGAATTAGAAATTCTCCTATATATAAGCTTCAATATCACAAACGGGAAAAAATTTTGAAAATTTTTACTTTTTGAACAATAATTCATTGAATAGTCCGCCATGTGTTTTCAATGGGCGAACTTTATTTTTGAGAAAATTGCACTTTTTGGACCAAGTTTAGGCCCACTTCTTATTTAGTGAAGATTATAAAATTCAAATTGGAGATTCTCCTATATATGAGCTTCCATATAAAAAAAGGGAAAATTTTTTGAAAATTTTAGTTTTTGAACAATAATTCATTGAATAGTCCACAATGTGTTTTCAATGGGGGAATTGTATTTTCGAGAAAATTACTTTTTGGACCTACTTTTTGGACCTACTTTTTGGACCAACTTTAGACCCACTTCTTATTTATTGAAGATTATAAAATTCAAATTGGTGATTCTCCTATATATGAGCTTCCATATAAAAAAAGGGAAAAATTTTTGAAAATTTTAGTTTTTGAACAATAATTCATTGAATAGTCCGCCATGTGTTTTCAATGAGGGAATTGTATTTTCGAGAAAATTGCTATTTGGACCATATTTAGACCCACTTCTTATTTAGTGAGTGTTATAAAATTCGAATTGGAGATTTTCTTATGTATGAGCTACAATATAAAAAACGGGAAAAAATTTTGAAAATTTTACTTTTTGAACAATAATTCATTGAATAGTCGGCCATGTGTTTTCAATGAGGGAATTGTATTTTCGAGAAAATTGCTATTTGGACCAACTTTTTGGACCATATTTAGACCCACTTCTTATTTAGTGAGTGTTATAAAATTCGAATTGGAGATTTTCCTATGTATGGGCTTCAATATAAAAAACGGGAAAAATTTTTGAAAATTTTACTTTTTGAACAATAATTCATTGAATAGTCCGCCATGTGTTTTCAATGGGGGAATTTTACTTTTGAGAAAATTGCACTTTTTGGACCAAGTTTAGGCAAACTTCTTATTTAGTGAATGTTATAAAGTTCAAATTGGAGATTCTCCTATATATGAGCTTCCATATAAAAAAAGGGAAATTTTTTTGAAAATTTTACTTTTTGAACAATAATTCATTGAATAGCCCGCCATGCGTTCTCAATGGGGGAATTGTACTTTTGAGAAAATTGCTATTTTTGTACCAACTTTAGACCCACTTCTTATTTAGTGAGTGTTATAAAATTGGAATTAGAGATTCTCCTATATATAAGCTTCAATATCACAAACGTAAGAAAATTTTGAAAATTTTACTTTTTGAACAATAATTTATTGAATTGTCCACCAAGTATTTTCAATGAGGGAATTGTATTTTCGAGAAAATTGCTTTTTGGACCAACTTTAGACCCACTTCTTATTTAGTGAGTGTTATAAAATTCGAATTGGAGATTTTCCTATGTATGAGCTACAATATAAAAAACGGGAAAAAATTTTGAAAATTTTACTTTTTGAACAATAATTCATTGAATAGTCCGCCATGTGTTTTCAATGAGGGAATTGTATTATCGAGAAAATTACTATTTGGACCAACTTTTTGTACCAACTTTAGACCCACTTCTTATTTAGTGAGTGTTATAAAATTGGAATTAGAGATTCTCCTATATATAAGCTTCAATATCACAAACGTAAGAAAATTTTGAAAATTTTACTTTTTGAACAATAATTCATTGAATAGTCCGCCATGTGTTTTCAATGGGGGAATTTTATTTTTGGGAAAATTGAACTTTTTGGACCAAGTTTAGGCCCACTTCTTATTTAGTGAATGTTATAAAATTCAAATTGGAGATTCTCCTATATATGAGCTTCCATATAAAAAAAGGAAAATTTTTTGAAAATTTTACTTTTTGAACAATAATTCATTGAATAGTCCACAATGTGTTTTCAATGGGGGAATTGTATTTTCGAGAAAATTACTTTTTGGACCTACTTTTTGGACCAACTTTAGACCCACTTCTTATTTAGTGAAGATTATAAAATTCAAATTGGTGATTCTCCTATATATGAGCTTCCATATAAAAAAAGGGAAAATTTTTTGAAAATTTTAGTTTTTGAACAATAATTCATTGAATAGTCCGCCATGTGTTTTCAATGAGGGAATTGTATTTTCGAGAAAATTGCTATTTGGACCATATTTAGACCCACTTCTTATTTAGTGAGTGTTATAAAATTCGAATTGGAGATTTTCCTATGTATGAGCTTCCATATAAAAAAAGGGAAAATTTTTTGAAAATTTTAGTTTTTGAACAATAATTCATTGAATAGTCCGCCATGTGCTTTCAATGGGGGAATTTTATTTTTGAGAAAATTGCACTTTTTGGACCAAGTTTAGGCCCACTTCTTATTTAGTGAATGTTATAAAATTGAAATTGGAGCTTCTCCTATATATAAGCTTCCATATAAAAAAAGGGAAATTTTTTTTAAGTATTTACTTTTTGAACAATAATTCATTGAATAGTCCGCCATGTGTTCTCAATGGGGGAATTGTACTTTTGAGAAAATTGCTATTTTTGTACCAACTTTAGACCCACTTCTTATTTAGTGAGTGTTATAAAATTGGAATTAGAGATTCTCCTATATATAAGCTTCAATATCACAAACGGGAAAAAATTTTGAAAATTTTTACTTTTTGAACCATAATTCATTGAATAGTCCGCCATGTGTTTTCAATGGGCGAATTTTACTTTTGTGTAAATTGCACTTTTTGGACCAACTTTAGACACACTTCTTATTTAGTGAGTGTTATAAAATTGGAATTAGAGATTCTCCTATATATAACTTTCAATATCACAAACTGGAAAAAATTTTGAAAATTTTACTTTTTGAACAATAATTCATTGAATAGTCCGCCAAGTGTTTTCAATGAGGGAATTGTATTTTCGAGAAAATTACTTTTTGTACCTACTTTTTGGACCAACTTTAGACCCACTTCTTATTTAGTGAGAGTTATAAAATTCGAATTGGAGATTTTCCTATACATGGGCTTCAATATAAAAAACGTGAAAAAATTTTGAAAATTTTACTTTTTGAACAATAATTCATTGAATAGTCCGCCATGTGTTTTCAATGAGGGAATTGTATTTTCGAGAAAATTGCACTTTTTGGACCAACGTTAGACCCTTTTCTTATTTAGTGAGTGTTATAAATTTGGAATTAGAGATTTTCCTATATATGGGCTTCAATATAAAAAACGGGAAAAAATTTTGAAAATTTTACTTTTTGAACAATAATTCATTGAATAGTCCGCCATGTGTTTTCAATGGGGGAATTTTACTTTTGAGAAAATTGCACTTTTTGGACCAACGTTAGACCCTTTTCTTATTTAGTGAGTGTTATAAAATTGGAATTAGAGAATCTCCTATATATAAGCTTCAATATCACAAACGGGAAAAAATTTTGAAAATTTTTACTTTTTGAACCATAATTCATTGAATAGTCCGCCATGTGTTTTCAATGGGGGAATTTTACTTTTGAGAAAATTGCACTTTTTGGACCAAAGTTAGACTCTTTTCTTATTTAGTGAGTGTTATAAAATACGAATTGGAGATTTTCCTATGTATGAGCTTCAATATAAAAAACGGGAAAAAATTTTGAAAATTTTACTTTTTGAACAATAATTCATTGAATAGTCCGCCATGTGTTTTCAATGGGGGAATTTTATTTTTGAGAAAATTGCACTTTTTGGACCAAGTTTAGGCAAACTTCTTATTTAGTGAATGTTATAAAGTTCAAATTGGAGATTCTACTATATATGAGCTTCCATATAAAAAAAGGGAAATTTTTTTGAAAATTTTACTTTTTGAACAATAATTCATTGAATAGTCCGCCATGTGTTCTCAATGTGGGAATTTTACTTTTGAGAAAATTGCACTTTTTGGACCAAAGTTAGACCCTTTTCTTATTTCGTGAGTGTTATAAAATTGGAATTAGAGATTTTCCTATATATAAGCTTCAATATCACAAACGTAAGAAAATTTTGAAAATTTTACTTTTTGAACAATAATTTATTGAATTGTCCACCAAGTGTTTTCAATGAGGGAATTGTATTTTCGAGAAAATTGCTTTTTGGACCAACTTTAGACCCACTTCTTATTTAGTGAGTGTTATAAAATTCGAATTGGAGATTTTCCTATGTATGAGCTACAATATAAAAAACGGGAAAAAAATTTAAAATTTTACTTTTTGAACAATAATTCATCGAATAGTCCGCCATGTGCTTTCAATGGGGGAATTTTATTTTTGAGAAAATTGCACTTTTTGGACCAAGTTTAGGCCCACTTCTTATTTAGTGAATGTTATAAAATTGAAATTGGAGCTTCTCCTATATATAAGCTTCCATATAAAAAAAGGGAAATTTTTTTTAAGTATTTACTTTTTGAACAATAATTCATTGAATAGTCCGCCATGTGTTCTCAATGGGGGAATTGTACTTTTGAGAAAATTGCTATTTTTGTACCAACTTTAGACCCACTTCTTATTTAGTGAGTGTTATAAAATTGGAATTAGAGATTCTCCTATATATAAGCTTCAATATCACAAACGGGAAAAAATTTTGAAAATTTTTACTTTTTGAACCATAATTCATTGAATAGTCCGCCATGTGTTTTCAATGGGCGAATTTTACTTTTGTGTAAATTGCACTTTTTGGACCAACTTTAGACACACTTCTTATTTAGTGAGTGTTATAAAATTGGAATTAGAGATTCTCCTATATATAACTTTCAATATCACAAACTGGAAAAAATTTTGAAAATTTTACTTTTTGAACAATAATTCATTGAATAGTCCGCCAAGTGTTTTCAATGAGGGAATTGTATTTTCGAGAAAATTACTTTTTGTACCTACTTTTTGGACCAACTTTAGACCCACTTCTTATTTAGTGAGAGTTATAAAATTCGAATTGGAGATTTTCCTATACATGGGCTTCAATATAAAAAACGTGAAAAAATTTTGAAAATTTTACTTTTTGAACAATAATTCATTGAATAGTCCGCCATGTGTTTTCAATGAGGGAATTGTATTTTCGAGAAAATTGCACTTTTTGGACCAACGTTAGACCCTTTTCTTATTTAGTGAGTGTTATAAATTTGGAATTAGAGATTTTCCTATATATGGGCTTCAATATAAAAAACGGGAAAAAATTTTGAAAATTTTACTTTTTGAACAATAATTCATTGAATAGTCCGCCATGTGTTTTCAATGGGGGAATTTTACTTTTGAGAAAATTGCACTTTTTGGACCAACGTTAGACCCTTTTCTTATTTAGTGAGTGTTATAAAATTGGAATTAGAGAATCTCCTATATATAAGCTTCAATATCACAAACGGGAAAAAATTTTGAAAATTTTTACTTTTTGAACCATAATTCATTGAATAGTCCGCCATGTGTTTTCAATGGGGGAATTTTACTTTTGAGAAAATTGCACTTTTTGGACCAAAGTTAGACTCTTTTCTTATTTAGTGAGTGTTATAAAATACGAATTGGAGATTTTCCTATGTATGAGCTTCAATATAAAAAACGGGAAAAAATTTTGAAAATTTTACTTTTTGAACAATAATTCATTGAATAGTCCGCCATGTGTTTTCAATGGGGGAATTTTATTTTTGAGAAAATTGCACTTTTTGGACCAAGTTTAGGCAAACTTCTTATTTAGTGAATGTTATAAAGTTCAAATTGGAGATTCTACTATATATGAGCTTCCATATAAAAAAAGGGAAATTTTTTTGAAAATTTTACTTTTTGAACAATAATTCATTGAATAGTCCGCCATGTGTTCTCAATGTGGGAATTTTACTTTTGAGAAAATTGCACTTTTTGGACCAAAGTTAGACCCTTTTCTTATTTCGTGAGTGTTATAAAATTGGAATTAGAGATTTTCCTATATATAAGCTTCAATATCACAAACGTAAGAAAATTTTGAAAATTTTACTTTTTGAACAATAATTTATTGAATTGTCCACCAAGTGTTTTCAATGAGGGAATTGTATTTTCGAGAAAATTGCTTTTTGGACCAACTTTAGACCCACTTCTTATTTAGTGAGTGTTATAAAATTCGAATTGGAGATTTTCCTATGTATGAGCTACAATATAAAAAACGGGAAAAAATTTTGAAAATTTTACTTTTTGAACAATAATTCATTGAATAGTCCGCCATGTGTTTTCAATGAGGGAATTGTATTTTCGAGAAAATTGCTATTTGGACCAACTTTTTGGACCATATTTAGACCCACTTCTTATTTAGTGAGTGTTATAAAATTCGAATTGGAGATTTTCCTATGTATGGGCTTCAATATAAAAAACGGGAAAAATTTTTGAAAATTTTACTTTTTGAACAATAATTCATTGAATAGTCCGCCATGTGTTTTCAATGGGGGAATTTTACTTTTGAGAAAATTGCACTTTTTGGACCAAGTTTAGGCAAACTTCTTATTTAGTGAATGTTATAAAGTTCAAATTGGAGATTCTACTATATATGAGCTTCCATATAAAAAAAGGGAAATTTTTTTAAAAATTTTACTTTTTGAACAATAATTCATTGAATAGTCCGCCATGTGTTCTCAATGGGGGAATTGTACTTTTGAGAAAATTGCTATTTTTGTACCAACTTTAGACCCACTTCTTATTTAGTGAGTGTTATAAAATTGGAATTAGAGATTCTCCTATATATAAGCTTCAATATCACAAACGTAAGAAAATTTTGAAAATTTCACTTTTTGAACATTAATTTATTGAATTGTCCACCAAGTGTTTTCAATGAGGGAATTGTATTTTCGAGAAAATTGCTTTTTGGACCAACTTTAGACCCACTTCTTATTTAGTGAGTGTTATAAAATTGGAATTAGAGATTCTCCTATATATAAGCTTCAATATCACAAACGTAAGAAAATTTTGAAAATTTTACTTTTTGAACAATAATTCATTGAATAGTCCGCCATGTGTTTTCAATGGGGGAATTTTATTTTTGGGGAAATTGAACTTTTTGGACCAAGTTTAGGCCCACTTCTTATTTAGTGAATGTTATAAAATTCAAATTGGAGATTCTCCTATATATGAGCTTCCATATAAAAAAAGGAAAATTTTTTGAAAATTTTACTTTTGAACAATAATTCATTGAATAGTCCGCCATGTGTCCTCAATGGGGGAATTGTATTTATGAGAAAATTGCTATTTTTGTACCAACTTAAGACCCACTTCTTATTTAGTGAGTGTTATAAAATTGGAATTAGAAATTCTCCTATATATAAGCTTCAATATCACAAACGGGAAAAAATTTTGAAAATTTTTACTTTTTGAACAATAATTCATTGAATAGTCCGCCATGTGTTTTCAATGGGCGAACTTTATTTTTGAGAAAATTGCACTTTTTGGACCAAGTTTAGGCCCACTTCTTATTTAGTGAAGATTATAAAATTCAAATTGGAGATTCTCCTATATATGAGCTTCCATATAAAAAAAGGGAAAATTTTTTGAAAATTTTAGTTTTTGAACAATAATTCATTGAATAGTCCACAATGTGTTTTCAATGGGGGAATTGTATTTTCGAGAAAATTACTTTTTGGACCTACTTTTTGGACCAACTTTAGACCCACTTCTTATTTAGTGAAGATTATAAAATTCAAATTGGTGATTCTCCTATATATGAGCTTCCATATAAAAAAAGGGAAAATTTTTTGAAAATTTTAGTTTTTGAACAATAATTCATTGAATAGTCCGCCATGTGTTTTCAATGAGGGAATTGTATTTTCGAGAAAATTGCTATTTGGACCATATTTAGACCCACTTCTTATTTAGTGAGTGTTATAAAATTCGAATTGGAGATTTTCCTATGTATGAGCTTCCATATAAAAAAAGGGAAAAATTTTTGAAAATTTTAGTTTTTGAACAATAATTCATTGAATAGTCCGCCATGTGCTTTCAATGGGGGAATTTTATTTTTGAGAAAATTGCACTTTTTGGACCAAGTTTAGGCCCACTTCTTATTTAGTGAATGTTATAAAATTGAAATTGGAGCTTCTCCTATATATGAGCTTCCATATAAAAAAAGGGAAATTTTTTTTAAGTATTTACTTTTTGAACAATAATTCATTGAATAGTCCGCCATGTGTTCTCAATGGGGGAATTGTACTTTTGAGAAAATTGCTATTTTTGTACCAACTTTAGACCCACTTCTTATTTAGTGAGTGTTATAAAATTGGAATTAGAGATTCTCCTATATATAAGCTTCAATATCACAAACGGGAAAAAATTTTGAAAATTTTTACTTTTTGAACCATAATTCATTGAATAGTCCGCCATGTGTTTTCAATGGGCGAATTTTACTTTTGTGTAAATTGCACTTTTTGGACCAACTTTAGACACACTTCTTATTTAGTGAGTGTTATAAAATTGGAATTAGAGATTCTCCTATATATAACTTTCAATATCACAAACTGGAAAAAATTTTGAAAATTTTACTTTTTGAACAATAATTCATTGAATAGTCCGCCAAGTGTTTTCAATGAGGGAATTGTATTTTCGAGAAAATTACTTTTTATACCAACTTTAGACCCACTTCTTATTTAGTGAGAGTTATAAAATTCGAATTGGAGATTTTCCTATATATGGGCTTCAATATAAAAAACGGGAAAAAATTTTGAAAATTTTACTTTTTGAACAATAATTCATTGAATAGTCCGCCATGTGTTTTCAATGGGGGAATTTTACTTTTGAGAAAATTGCACTTTTTGGACCAACTTTAGACCCTTTTCTTATTTAGTGAGTGTTATAAAATTGGAATTAGAGAATCTCCTATATATAAGCTTCAATATCACAAACGGGAAAAAATTTTGAAAATTTTTACTTTTTGAACCATAATTCATTGAATAGTCCGCCATGTGTTTTCAATGGGGGAATTTTACTTTTGAGAAAATTGCACTTTTTGGACCAAAGTTAGACTCTTTTCTTATTTAGTGAGTGTTATAAAATACGAATTGGAGATTTTCCTATGTATGAGCTTCAATATAAAAAACGGGAAAAAATTTTGAAAATTTTACTTTTTGAACAATAATTCATTGAATAGTCCGCCATGTGTTTTCAATAGGGGAATTTTATTTTTGAGAAAATTGCACTTTTTGGACCAAGTTTAGGCAAACTTCTTATTTAGTGAATGTTATAAAGTTCAAATTGGAGATTCTACTATATATGAACTTCCATATAAAAAAAGGGAAATTTTTTTGAAAATTTTACTTTTTGAACAATAATTCATTGAATAGTCCGCCATGTGTTCTCAATGTGGGAATTTTACTTTTGAGAAAATTGCACTTTTTGGACCAAAGTTAGACCCTTTTCTTATTTAGTGAGTGTTATAAAATTGGAATTAGAGATTTTCCTATATATAAGCTTCAATATCACAAACGTAAGAAAATTTTGAAAATTTTACTTTTTGAACAATAATTTATTGAATTGTCCACCAAGTGTTTTCAATGAGGGAATTGTATTTTCGAGAAAATTGCTTTTTGGACCAACTTTAGACCCACTTCTTATTTAGTGAGTGTTATAAAATTCGAATTGGAGATTTTCCTATGTATGAGCTACAATATAAAAAACGGGAAAAAATTTTGAAAATTTTACTTTTTGAACAATAATTCATTGAATAGTCCGCCATGTGTTTTCAATGAGGGAATTGTATTTTCGAGAAAATTGCTATTTGGACCAACTTTTTGGACCATATTTAGACCCACTTCTTATTTAGTGAGTGTTATAAAATTCGAATTGGAGATTTTCCTATGTATGGGCTTCAATATAAAAAACGGGAAAAATTTTTGAAAATTTTACTTTTTGAACAATAATTCATTGAATTGTCCGCCATGTGTTTTCAATGGGGGAATTTTACTTTTGAGAAAATTGCACTTTTTGGACCAAGTTTAGGCAAACTTCTTATTTAGTGAATGTTATAAAGTTCAAATTGGAGATTCTACTATATATGAGCTTCCATATAAAAAAAGGGAAATTTTTTTGAAAATTTTACTTTTTGAACAATAATTCATTGAATAGTCCGCCATGTGTTCTCAATGGGGGAATTGTACTTTTGAGAAAATTGCTATTTTTGTACCAACTTTAGACCCACTTCTTATTTAGTGAGTGTTATAAAATTGGAATTAGAGATTCTCCTATATATAAGCTTCAATATCACAAACGTAAGAAAATTTTGAAAATTTCACTTTTTGAACAATAATTTATTGAATTGTCCACCAAGTGTTTTCAATGAGGGAATTGTATTTTCGAGAAAATTGCTTTTTGGACCAACTTTAGACCCACTTCTTATTTAGTGAGTGTTATAAAATTGGAATTAGAGATTCTCCTATATATAAGCTTCAATATCACAAACGTAAGAAAATTTTGAAAATTTTTACTTTTTGAACAATAATTCATTGAATAGTCCGCCATGTGTTTTCAATGGGAGAACTTTATTTTTGAGAAAATTGCACTTTTTGGACCAAGTTTAGGCCCACTTCTTATTTAGTGAAGATTATAAAATTCAAATTGGAGATTCTCCTATATATGAGCTTCCATATAAAAAAAGGGAAAATTTTTTGAAAATTTTAGTTTTTGAACAATAATTCATTGAATAGTCCACAATGTGTTTTCAATGGGGGAATTGTATTTTCGAGAAAATTACTTTTTGGACCTACTTTTTGGACCAACTTTAGACCCACTTCTTATTTAGTGAAGATTATAAAATTCAAATTGGTGATTCTCCTATATATGAGCTTCCATATAAAAAAAGGGAAAATTTTTTGAAAATTTTAGTTTTTGAACAATAATTCATTGAATAGTCCGCCATGTGTTTTCAAAGAGGGAATTGTATTTTCGAGAAAATTGCTATTTGGACCATATTTAGACCCACTTCTTATTTAGTGAGTGTTATAAAATTCGAATTGGAGATTTTCCTATGTATGAGCTTCCATATAAAAAAAGGGAAAATTTTTTGAAAATTTTAGTTTTTGAACAATAATTCATTGAATAGTCCGCCATGTGCTTTCAATGGGGGAATTTTATTTTTGAGAAAATTGCACTTTTTGGACCAAGTTTAGGCCCACTTCTTATTTAGTGAATGTTATAAAATTGAAATTGGAGCTTCTCCTATATATGAGCTTCCATATAAAAAAAGGGAAATTTTTTTTAAGTATTTACTTTTTGAACAATAATTCATTGAATAGTCCACCATGTGTTCTCAATGGGGGAATTGTACTTTTGAGAAAATTGCTATTTTTGTACCAACTTTAGACCCACTTCTTATTTAGTGAGTGTTATAAAATTGGAATTAGAGATTCTCCTATATATAAGCTTCAATATCACAAACGGGAAAAAATTTTGAAAATTTTTACTTTTTGAACCATAATTCATTGAATAGTCCGCCATGTGTTTTCAATGGGCGAATTTTACTTTTGAGTAAATTGCACTTTTTGGACCAACTTTAGACACACTTCTTATTTAGTGAGTGTTATAAAATTGGAATTAGAGATTCTCCTATATATAACTTTCAATATCACAAACTGGAAAAATTTTTGAAAATTTTACTTTTTGAACAATAATTCATTGAATAGTCCGCCAAGTGTTTTCAATGAGGGAATTGTATTTTCGAGAAAATTACTTTTTGTACCTACTTTTTGGACCAACTTTAGACCCACTTCTTATTTAGTGAGAGTTATAAAATTCGAATTGGAGATTTTCCTATATATGGGCTTCAATATAAAAAACGTTAAAAAATTTTGAAAATTTTACTTTTTGAACAATAATTCATTGAATAGTCCGCCATGTATTTTCAATGAGGGAATTGTATTTTCGAGAAAATTGCACTTTTTGGACCAACGTTAGACCCTTTTCTTATTTAGTGAGTGTTATAAATTTGGAATTAGAGATTTTCCTATATATGGGCTTCAATATAAAAAACGGGAAAAAATTTTGAAAATTTTACTTTTTGAACAATAATTCATTGAATAGTCCGCCATGTGTTTTCAATGGGGGAATTTTACTTTTGAGAAAATTGCACTTTTTGGACCAACGTTAGACCCTTTTCTTATTTAGTGAGTGTTATAAAATTGGAATTAGAGAATCTCCTATATATAAGCTTCAATATCACAAACGGGAAAAAATTTTGAAAATTTTTACTTTTTGAACCATAATTCATTGAATAGTCCGCCATGTGTTTTCAATGGGGGAATTTTACTTTTGAGAAAATTGCACTTTTTGGACCAAAGTTAGACTCTTTTCTTATTTAGTGAGTGTTATAAAATACGAATTGGAGATTTTCCTATGTATGAGCTTCAATATAAAAAACGGGAAAAAATTTTGAAAATTTTACTTTTTGAACAATAATTCATTGAATAGTCCGTCATGTGTTTTCAATGGGGAAATTTTACTTTTGAGAAAATTGTACTTTTTGGACCCACTTTAGACCCACTTATTATTTAGTGAGTGTTATGAAATTGGAATTAGAGATTCTCCTATATATAAGCTTCAATATCACAAATGGGAAAAAAATTTGAAAATTTTACTTTTTAAACAATAATTCATTGAATAGTCCACCAAGTGTTTTCAATGAGGGAATTGTATTTTCGAGAAAATTGCTATTTGGACCACTTTTTTGGACCATATTTAGACCCACTTCTTATTTAGTGAGTGTTATAAAATTCGAATTGGAGATTTTCCTATGTATGGGCTTCAATATAAAAAACGGGAAAAATTTTTGAAAATTTTACTTTTTTAAAAATAATTAATTGAATAGTCCGCCATGTGTTTTCAATAGGGGAATTTTATTTTTGAGAAAATTGCACTTTTTGGACCAAGTTTAGGCCCACTTCTTATTTAGTGAATGTTATAAAGTTCAAATTGGAGATTCTCCTATATATGAGCTTCCATATAAAAAAAGGGAAATTTTTTTGAAAATTTTACTTTTTGAACAATAATTCATTGAATAGTCCGCCATGTGTTCTCAATGGGGGAATTGTACTTTTGAGAAAATTGCTATTTTTGTACCAACTTTAGACCCACTTCTTATTTAGTGAGTGTTATAAAATTGGAATTAGAGATTCTCCTATATATAAGCTTCAATATCACAAACGTAAGAAAATTTTGAAAATTTTACTTTTTGAACAATAATTCATTGAATAGTCCGCCATGTGTTTTCAATGGGGGAATTTTATTTTTGGGGAAATTGAACTTTTTGGACCAAGTTTAGGCCCACTTCTTATTTAGTGAATGTTATAAAATTCAAATTGGAGATTCTCCTATATATGAGCTTCCATATAAAAAAAGGAAAATTTTTTGAAAATTTTACTTTTTGAACAATAATTCATTGAATAGTCCGCCATGTGTTCTCAATGGGGGAATTGTACTTATGAGAAAATTGCTATTTTTGTACCAACTTAAGACCCACTTCTTATTTAGTGAGTGTTATAAAATTGGAATTAGAAATTCTCCTATATATAAGCTTCAATATCACAAACGGGAAAAAATTTTGAAAATTTTTACTTTTTGAACAATAATTCATTGAATAGTCCGCCATGTGTTTTCAATGGGCGAACTTTATTTTTGAGAAAATTGCACTTTTTGGACCAAGTTTAGGCCCACTTCTTATTTAGTGAAGATTATAAAATTCAAATTGGAGATTCTCCTATATATGAGCTTCCATATAAAAAAAGGGAAAATTTTTTGAAAATTTTAGTTTTTGAACAATAATTCATTGAATAGTCCACAATGTGTTTTCAATGGGGGAATTGTATTTTCGAGAAAATTACTTTTTGGACCTACTTTTTGGACCAACTTTAGACCCACTTCTTATTTATTGAAGATTATAAAATTCAAATTGGTGATTCTCCTATATATGAGCTTCCATATAAAAAAAGGGAAAAATTTTTGAAAATTTTAGTTTTTGAACAATAATTCATTGAATAGTCCGCCATGTGTTTTCAATGAGGGAATTGTATTTTCGAGAAAATTGCTATTTGGACCATATTTAGACCCACTTCTTATTTAGTGAGTGTTATAAAATTCGAATTGGAGATTTTCTTATGTATGAGCTACAATATAAAAAACGGGAAAAAATTTTGAAAATTTTACTTTTTGAACAATAATTCATTGAATAGTCGGCCATGTGTTTTCAATGAGGGAATTGTATTTTCGAGAAAATTGCTATTTGGACCAACTTTTTGGACCATATTTAGACCCACTTCTTATTTAGTGAGTGTTATAAAATTCGAATTGGAGATTTTCCTATGTATGGGCTTCAATATAAAAAACGGGAAAAATTTTTGAAAATTTTACTTTTTGAACAATAATTCATTGAATAGTCCGCCATGTGTTTTCAATGGGGGAATTTTACTTTTGAGAAAATTGCACTTTTTGGACCAAGTTTAGGCAAACTTCTTATTTAGTGAATGTTATAAAGTTCAAATTGGAGATTCTCCTATATATGAGCTTCCATATAAAAAAAGGGAAATTTTTTTGAAAATTTTACTTTTTGAACAATAATTCATTGAATAGCCCGCCATGCGTTCTCAATGGGGGAATTGTACTTTTGAGAAAATTGCTATTTTTGTACCAACTTTAGACCCACTTCTTATTTAGTGAGTGTTATAAAATTGGAATTAGAGATTCTCCTATATATAAGCTTCAATATCACAAACGTAAGAAAATTTTGAAAATTTTACTTTTTGAACAATAATTTATTGAATTGTCCACCAAGTATTTTCAATGAGGGAATTGTATTTTCGAGAAAATTGCTTTTTGGACCAACTTTAGACCCACTTCTTATTTAGTGAGTGTTATAAAATTCGAATTGGAGATTTTCCTATGTATGAGCTACAATATAAAAAACGGGAAAAAATTTTGAAAATTTTACTTTTTGAACAATAATTCATTGAATAGTCCGCCATGTGTTTTCAATGAGGGAATTGTATTATCGAGAAAATTACTATTTGGACCAACTTTTTGTACCAACTTTAGACCCACTTCTTATTTAGTGAGTGTTATAAAATTGGAATTAGAGATTCTCCTATATATAAGCTTCAATATCACAAACGTAAGAAAATTTTGAAAATTTTACTTTTTGAACAATAATTCATTGAATAGTCCGCCATGTGTTTTCAATGGGGGAATTTTATTTTTGGGAAAATTGAACTTTTTGGACCAAGTTTAGGCCCACTTCTTATTTAGTGAATGTTATAAAATTCAAATTGGAGATTCTCCTATATATGAGCTTCCATATAAAAAAAGGAAAATTTTTTGAAAATTTTACTTTTTGAACAATAATTCATTGAATAGTCCGCCATGTGTTCTTAATGGGGGAATTGTACTTTCAGGGGTGGGAAGTGCGAAAGCCCAGTTTGGAGCAATTTTGGAGCAGCAAAATTTAACATTTGGAGCAGATTCGCAAAAAATTGGAGCAGCAAAATTTAACTTTTGGAGCAGAATAAGAGAAAATGTAGCAGCAAAATTAGAAAATTAGTTGCAGAAATATAATAAATTGTAGCTGATTTAACTACAATTACAATAATTAAAATTTGAACTTGTATAATTTTTATTTGTAAATTTAAAAGATATAAATTAAAAAAAAAAAAAAAAAAAAAAAAAAAAAACATTTATATTTTAGCTTTTGACACTTTGTGAACGGGTTTGCTCTGCAAAATCAAGCTCTCTTTGCTTGCTAAAAGTTTCATTGTAACACAAACACAGCTCGCTTAGCTCTCTGAAAAGCTTAATTGATACGCAAGCACAAGCTCGCTGAAAATTTATTGCTACGCAAGGACAGGCTCGCTTCACTTTCTAGAAGGTTCATTGCAGTGCAAGCACAAGTTCGCTTGACTGCAACGTAAACCCTTAATATCAGAACCCCCCATCGAGAACCAAAAAATGTGCCCGTTAATACAATAACACCCCCCCCCTCTCACCTCTCTGAATTATTTTAACAAATGTTTATGGAAAGCAAAATTAGAAGGCCAAAACTACTCATATTGAAAATTTCAGAGCTCTAGATCAAGTAGAAGTTGCTTTGTAAAAATATTAATTAAAAAACAAATTAAAGTTTTAAAATTCTGTGTTTCAAAAGTATATTAGAAGTCCAAACCTACTTAGGTTGAAAATCTCAGAGGTGTACCTATATTTAAAGTCGCTACGTAAAAAAAAAAAATTTAATTAAAAAAATAAAATTTTGACATTCTGTTTGTCAAATGTACAATTTGAAGGTAAAAACTACTTATGTTGAAAATTTCTGAGCTGTAGCCTAATTAAAAGACTTTTTTTTAATTAAAAAATTAGTTAAAAAAAAATTAAATTTTAACATTCTGTTTTTAAAAAGTCTAATTAAAAAAAGGCCAAAACTACTTATGTAGAAAATTTCAGATCTGTACCTCTATTGGAAATCATTTGGTAAAAAAAAATTAATTAAAAATGAACTAATTAAAATTTTAACATTTCGTTTATCAAAGGTACTATCAGATGGCCAAAACTACTTATGTAAAAAATTATATGTCAAGTTCTACACCTATTTTAAGTAGCTTTCTACAGATCCACTGACTCTTTGTTTTATTATTATTATTATTATTATTATTATTATTATAAGACTCATTTGTATAAAAATAGCAATTCTTATAGCAAAAATAGCAATACATAAAATTAAAATAAGAATGTTTCTAAATTTCCGTGAATTTTTTTTTTTTTTTCCAAATCGGGTCAAATTCTACCCTAAAAAGCCGATTCTATAAACTCCATGACGTTCTATAAACTTTTTTTTTTTTTTTTTTTTATTAAATCGGAAACATTCCGGGATTTTGATTACATTTCTGTGATACTTAATTTCAAATGTAAACGGACGTTTAAAAGTTAATTACCAACAGCCAACAAGTAAATTACAAAAAACAACCCTAAATTTAATAGAAGGCATGGTCATCACGCGTGTCCGAGCGGAAATATTCTTTTTAAATGCTTAGCCCTAAATTTTATCTAGCAATGACGCACGTGATATCAGCAATCGGCGATTTCAGTTTGACCCGTGCAAGACGCGTTTGAACATGAATGCTCATGTGTGAATGCCGATTTCAGAGGGCTAATCCACACATTGCATGTTGGGGGAAAAATCGAATGTTATGGAAATTCGTGCAAAACGGCCCTTTGAGGTTGCCGTAATTTCGTCTCCACATAGATTTGGCGTGCGCAAGCTGGTTTGGCGCTTTAGCATTCACGTTTAAAGGAAGATTTAAAGCAAAATTGGCGCAGAATCACACTTAAATGTGGTTTTGTAGCAGGTTGGCGCAGGATACAACTTTTGGCGCTCGCTGGCGCAATTGGCGCAGAATTCCCACCCCTGTACTTTTGAGAAAATTGCTATTTTTGTACCAACTTAAGACCCACTTCTTATTTAGTGAGTGTTATAAAATTGGAATTAGAAATTCTCCTATATATAAGCTTCAATATCACAAACGGGAAAAAATTTTGAAAATTTTTACTTTTTGAACAATAATTCATTGAATAGTCCGCCATGTGTTTTCAATGGGCGAACTTTATTTTTAAGGAAATTGCACTTTTTGGACCAAGTTTAGGCCCACTTCTTATTTAGTGAAGATTACAAAATTCAAATTGGAGATTCTCCTATATATGAGCTTCCATATAAAAAAAGGGAAAATTTTTTGAAAATTTTAGTTTTTGAACAATAATTCATTGAATAGTCCACAATGTGTTTTCAATGGGGGAATTGTATTTTCGAGAAAATTACTTTTTGGACCTACTTTTTGGACCAACTTTAGACCCACTTCTTATTTAGTGAAGATTATAAAATTCAAATTGGTGATTCTCCTATATATGAGCTTCCATATAAAAAAAGGGAAAATTTTTTGAAAATTTTAGTTTTTGAACAATAATTCATTGAATAGTCCGCCATGTGTTTTCAATGAGGGAATTGTATTTTCGAGAAAATTGCTATTTGGACCATATTTAGACCCACTTCTTATTTAGTGAGTGTTATAAAATTCGAATTGGAGATTTTCCTATGTATGAGCTTCCATATAAAAAAAGGGAAAATTTTTTGAAAATTTTAGTTTTTGAACAATAATTCATTGAATAGTCCGCCATGTGCTTTCAATGGGGGAATTTTATTTTTGAGAAAATTGCACTTTTTGGACCAAGTTTAGGCCCACTTCTTATTTAGTGAATGTTATAAAATTGAAATTGGAGCTTCTCCTATATATAAGCTTCCATATAAAAAAAGGGAAATTTTTTTTAAGTATTTACTTTTTGAACAATAATTCATTGAATAGTCCGCCATGTGTTCTCAATGGGGGAATTGTACTTTTGAGAAAATTGCTATTTTTGTACCAACTTTAGACCCACTTCTTATTTAGTGAGTGTTATAAAATTGGAATTAGAGATTCTCCTATATATAAGCTTCAATATCACAAACGGGAAAAAATTTTGAAAATTTTTACTTTTTGAACAATAATTCATTGAATAGTCCGCCATGTGTTTTCAATGGGCGAACTTTATTTTTAAGGAAATTGCACTTTTTGGACCAAGTTTAGGCCCACTTCTTATTTAGTGAAGATTACAAAATTCAAATTGGAGATTCTCCTATATATGAGCTTCCATATAAAAAAAGGGAAAATTTTTTGAAAATTTTAGTTTTTGAACAATAATTCATTGAATAGTCCACAATGTGTTTTCAATGGGGGAATTGTATTTTCGAGAAAATTACTTTTTGGACCTACTTTTTGGACCAACTTTAGACCCACTTCTTATTTAGTGAAGATTATAAAATTCAAATTGGTGATTCTCCTATATATGAGCTTCCATATAAAAAAAGGGAAAATTTTTTGAAAATTTTAGTTTTTGAACAATAATTCATTGAATAGTCCGCCATGTGTTTTCAATGAGGGAATTGTATTTTCGAGAAAATTGCTATTTGGACCATATTTAGACCCACTTCTTATTTAGTGAGTGTTATAAAATTCGAATTGGAGATTTTCCTATGTATGAGCTTCCATATAAAAAAAGGGAAAATTTTTTGAAAATTTTAGTTTTTGAACAATAATTCATTGAATAGTCCGCCATGTGCTTTCAATGGGGGAATTTTATTTTTGAGAAAATTGCACTTTTTGGACCAAGTTTAGGCCCACTTCTTATTTAGTGAATGTTATAAAATTGAAATTGGAGCTTCTCCTATATATAAGCTTCCATATAAAAAAAGGGAAATTTTTTTTAAGTATTTACTTTTTGAACAATAATTCATTGAATAGTCCGCCATGTGTTCTCAATGGGGGAATTGTACTTTTGAGAAAATTGCTATTTTTGTACCAACTTTAGACCCACTTCTTATTTAGTGAGTGTTATAAAATTGGAATTAGAGATTCTCCTATATATAAGCTTCAATATCACAAACGGGAAAAAATTTTGAAAATTTTTACTTTTTGAACCATAATTCATTGAATAGTCCGCCATGTGTTTTCAATGGGCGAATTTTACTTTTGTGTAAATTGCACTTTTTGGACCAACTTTAGACACACTTCTTATTTAGTGAGTGTTATAAAATTGGAATTAGAGATTCTCCTATATATAACTTTCAATATCACAAACTGGAAAAAATTTTGAAAATTTTACTTTTTGAACAATAATTCATTGAATAGTCCGCCAAGTGTTTTCAATGAGGGAATTGTATTTTCGAGAAAATTACTTTTTGTACCTACTTTTTGGACCAACTTTAGACCCACTTCTTATTTAGTGAGAGTTATAAAATTCGAATTGGAGATTTTCCTATACATGGGCTTCAATATAAAAAACGTGAAAAAATTTTGAAAATTTTACTTTTTGAACAATAATTCATTGAATAGTCCGCCATGTGTTTTCAATGAGGGAATTGTATTTTCGAGAAAATTGCACTTTTTGGACCAACGTTAGACCCTTTTCTTATTTAGTGAGTGTTATAAATTTGGAATTAGAGATTTTCCTATATATGGGCTTCAATATAAAAAACGGGAAAAAATTTTGAAAATTTTACTTTTTGAACAATAATTCATTGAATAGTCCGCCATGTGTTTTCAATGGGGGAATTTTACTTTTGAGAAAATTGCACTTTTTGGACCAACGTTAGACCCTTTTCTTATTTAGTGAGTGTTATAAAATTGGAATTAGAGAATCTCCTATATATAAGCTTCAATATCACAAACGGGAAAAAATTTTGAAAATTTTTACTTTTTGAACCATAATTCATTGAATAGTCCGCCATGTGTTTTCAATGGGGGAATTTTACTTTTGAGAAAATTGCACTTTTTGGACCAAAGTTAGACTCTTTTCTTATTTAGTGAGTGTTATAAAATACGAATTGGAGATTTTCCTATGTATGAGCTTCAATATAAAAAACGGGAAAAAATTTTGAAAATTTTACTTTTTGAACAATAATTCATTGAATAGTCCGCCATGTGTTTTCAATGGGGGAATTTTATTTTTGAGAAAATTGCACTTTTTGGACCAAGTTTAGGCAAACTTCTTATTTAGTGAATGTTATAAAGTTCAAATTGGAGATTCTACTATATATGAGCTTCCATATAAAAAAAGGGAAATTTTTTTGAAAATTTTACTTTTTGAACAATAATTCATTGAATAGTCCGCCATGTGTTCTCAATGTGGGAATTTTACTTTTGAGAAAATTGCACTTTTTGGACCAAAGTTAGACCCTTTTCTTATTTCGTGAGTGTTATAAAATTGGAATTAGAGATTTTCCTATATATAAGCTTCAATATCACAAACGTAAGAAAATTTTGAAAATTTTACTTTTTGAACAATAATTTATTGAATTGTCCACCAAGTGTTTTCAATGAGGGAATTGTATTTTCGAGAAAATTGCTTTTTGGACCAACTTTAGACCCACTTCTTATTTAGTGAGTGTTATAAAATTCGAATTGGAGATTTTCCTATGTATGAGCTACAATATAAAAAACGGGAAAAAATTTTGAAAATTTTACTTTTTGAACAATAATTCATTGAATAGTCCGCCATGTGTTTTCAATGAGGGAATTGTATTTTCGAGAAAATTGCTATTTGGACCAACTTTTTGGACCATATTTAGACCCACTTCTTATTTAGTGAGTGTTATAAAATTCGAATTGGAGATTTTCCTATGTATGGGCTTCAATATAAAAAACGGGAAAAATTTTTGAAAATTTTACTTTTTGAACAATAATTCATTGAATAGTCCGCCATGTGTTTTCAATGGGGGAATTTTACTTTTGAGAAAATTGCACTTTTTGGACCAAGTTTAGGCAAACTTCTTATTTAGTGAATGTTATAAAGTTCAAATTGGAGATTCTACTATATATGAGCTTCCATATAAAAAAAGGGAAATTTTTTTAAAAATTTTACTTTTTGAACAATAATTCATTGAATAGTCCGCCATGTGTTCTCAATGGGGGAATTGTACTTTTGAGAAAATTGCTATTTTTGTACCAACTTTAGACCCACTTCTTATTTAGTGAGTGTTATAAAATTGGAATTAGAGATTCTCCTATATATAAGCTTCAATATCACAAACGTAAGAAAATTTTGAAAATTTCACTTTTTGAACATTAATTTATTGAATTGTCCACCAAGTGTTTTCAATGAGGGAATTGTATTTTCGAGAAAATTGCTTTTTGGACCAACTTTAGACCCACTTCTTATTTAGTGAGTGTTATAAAATTGGAATTAGAGATTCTCCTATATATAAGCTTCAATATCACAAACGTAAGAAAATTTTGAAAATTTTACTTTTTGAACAATAATTCATTGAATAGTCCGCCATGTGTTTTCAATGGGGGAATTTTATTTTTGGGGAAATTGAACTTTTTGGACCAAGTTTAGGCCCACTTCTTATTTAGTGAATGTTATAAAATTCAAATTGGAGATTCTCCTATATATGAGCTTCCATATAAAAAAAGGAAAATTTTTTGAAAATTTTACTTTTTGAACAATAATTCATTGAATAGTCCGCCATGTGTCCTCAATGGGGGAATTGTACTTATGAGAAAATTGCTATTTTTGTACCAACTTAAGACCCACTTCTTATTTAGTGAGTGTTATAAAATTGGAATTAGAAATTCTCCTATATATAAGCTTCAATATCACAAACGGGAAAAAATTTTGAAAATTTTTACTTTTTGAACAATAATTCATTGAATAGTCCGCCATGTGTTTTCAATGGGCGAACTTTATTTTTGAGAAAATTGCACTTTTTGGACCAAGTTTAGGCCCACTTCTTATTTAGTGAAGATTATAAAATTCAAATTGGAGATTCTCCTATATATGAGCTTCCATATAAAAAAAGGGAAAATTTTTTGAAAATTTTAGTTTTTGAACAATAATTCATTGAATAGTCCACAATGTGTTTTCAATGGGGGAATTGTATTTTCGAGAAAATTACTTTTTGGACCTACTTTTTGGACCAACTTTAGACCCACTTCTTATTTAGTGAAGATTATAAAATTCAAATTGGTGATTCTCCTATATATGAGCTTCCATATAAAAAAAGGGAAAATTTTTTGAAAATTTTAGTTTTTGAACAATAATTCATTGAATAGTCCGCCATGTGTTTTCAATGAGGGAATTGTATTTTCGAGAAAATTGCTATTTGGACCATATTTAGACCCACTTCTTATTTAGTGAGTGTTATAAAATTCGAATTGGAGATTTTCCTATGTATGAGCTTCCATATAAAAAAAGGGAAAAATTTTTGAAAATTTTAGTTTTTGAACAATAATTCATTGAATAGTCCGCCATGTGCTTTCAATGGGGGAATTTTATTTTTGAGAAAATTGCACTTTTTGGACCAAGTTTAGGCCCACTTCTTATTTAGTGAATGTTATAAAATTGAAATTGGAGCTTCTCCTATATATGAGCTTCCATATAAAAAAAGGGAAATTTTTTTTAAGTATTTACTTTTTGAACAATAATTCATTGAATAGTCCGCCATGTGTTCTCAATGGGGGAATTGTACTTTTGAGAAAATTGCTATTTTTGTACCAACTTTAGACCCACTTCTTATTTAGTGAGTGTTATAAAATTGGAATTAGAGATTCTCCTATATATAAGCTTCAATATCACAAACGGGAAAAAATTTTGAAAATTTTTACTTTTTGAACCATAATTCATTGAATAGTCCGCCATGTGTTTTCAATGGGCGAATTTTACTTTTGTGTAAATTGCACTTTTTGGACCAACTTTAGACACACTTCTTATTTAGTGAGTGTTATAAAATTGGAATTAGAGATTCTCCTATATATAACTTTCAATATCACAAACTGGAAAAAATTTTGAAAATTTTACTTTTTGAACA
This sequence comes from Linyphia triangularis, assembly GCA_963978545.1. NCBI lineage: Eukaryota > Metazoa > Arthropoda > Arachnida > Araneae > Linyphiidae > Linyphia > Linyphia triangularis. Next base: position 238,908 of record CAXBTE010000002.1, on the reverse strand, counting down.
ATAATTCATTGAATAGTCCGCCAAGTGTTTTCAATGAGGGAATTGTATTTTCGAGAAAATTACTTTTTGTACCAACTTTAGACCCACTTCTTATTTAGTGAGAGTTATAAAATTCGAATTGGAGATTTTCCTATATATGGGCTTCAATATAAAAAACGGGAAAAAATTTTGAAAATTTTACTTTTTGAACAATAATTCATTGAATAGTCCGCCATGTGTTTTCAATGGGGGAATTTTACTTTTGAGAAAATTGCACTTTTTGGACCAACTTTAGACCCTTTTCTTATTTAGTGAGTGTTATAAAATTGGAATTAGAGAATCTCCTATATATAAGCTTCAATATCACAAACGGGAAAAAATTTTGAAAATTTTTACTTTTTGAACCATAATTCATTGAATAGTCCGCCATGTGTTTTCAATGGGGGAATTTTACTTTTGAGAAAATTGCACTTTTTGGACCAAAGTTAGACTCTTTTCTTATTTAGTGAGTGTTATAAAATACGAATTGGAGATTTTCCTATGTATGAGCTTCAATATAAAAAACGGGAAAAAATTTTGAAAATTTTACTTTTTGAACAATAATTCATTGAATAGTCCGCCATGTGTTTTCAATAGGGGAATTTTATTTTTGAGAAAATTGCACTTTTTGGACCAAGTTTAGGCAAACTTCTTATTTAGTGAATGTTATAAAGTTCAAATTGGAGATTCTACTATATATGAACTTCCATATAAAAAAAGGGAAATTTTTTTGAAAATTTTACTTTTTGAACAATAATTCATTGAATAGTCCGCCATGTGTTCTCAATGTGGGAATTTTACTTTTGAGAAAATTGCACTTTTTGGACCAAAGTTAGACCCTTTTCTTATTTAGTGAGTGTTATAAAATTGGAATTAGAGATTTTCCTATATATAAGCTTCAATATCACAAACGTAAGAAAATTTTGAAAATTTTACTTTTTGAACAATAATTTATTGAATTGTCCACCAAGTGTTTTCAATGAGGGAATTGTATTTTCGAGAAAATTGCTTTTTGGACCAACTTTAGACCCACTTCTTATTTAGTGAGTGTTATAAAATTCGAATTGGAGATTTTCCTATGTATGAGCTACAATATAAAAAACGGGAAAAAATTTTGAAAATTTTACTTTTTGAACAATAATTCATTGAATAGTCCGCCATGTGTTTTCAATGAGGGAATTGTATTTTCGAGAAAATTGCTATTTGGACCAACTTTTTGGACCATATTTAGACCCACTTCTTATTTAGTGAGTGTTATAAAATTCGAATTGGAGATTTTCCTATGTATGGGCTTCAATATAAAAAACGGGAAAAATTTTTGAAAATTTTACTTTTTGAACAATAATTCATTGAATTGTCCGCCATGTGTTTTCAATGGGGGAATTTTACTTTTGAGAAAATTGCACTTTTTGGACCAAGTTTAGGCAAACTTCTTATTTAGTGAATGTTATAAAGTTCAAATTGGAGATTCTACTATATATGAGCTTCCATATAAAAAAAGGGAAATTTTTTTGAAAATTTTACTTTTTGAACAATAATTCATTGAATAGTCCGCCATGTGTTCTCAATGGGGGAATTGTACTTTTGAGAAAATTGCTATTTTTGTACCAACTTTAGACCCACTTCTTATTTAGTGAGTGTTATAAAATTGGAATTAGAGATTCTCCTATATATAAGCTTCAATATCACAAACGTAAGAAAATTTTGAAAATTTCACTTTTTGAACAATAATTTATTGAATTGTCCACCAAGTGTTTTCAATGAGGGAATTGTATTTTCGAGAAAATTGCTTTTTGGACCAACTTTAGACCCACTTCTTATTTAGTGAGTGTTATAAAATTGGAATTAGAGATTCTCCTATATATAAGCTTCAATATCACAAACGTAAGAAAATTTTGAAAATTTTACTTTTTGAACAATAATTCATTGAATAGTCCGCCATGTGTTTTCAATGGGGGAATTTTATTTTTGGGGAAATTGAACTTTTTGGACCAAGTTTAGGCCCACTTCTTATTTAGTGAATGTTATAAAATTCAAATTGGAGATTCTCCTATATATGAGCTTCCATATAAAAAAAGGAAAATTTTTTGAAAATTTTACTTTTTGAACAATAATTCATTGAATAGTCCGCCATGTGTTCTCAATGGGGGAATTGTACTTATGAGAAAATTGCTATTTTTGTACCAACTTAAGACCCACTTCTTATTTAGTGAGTGTTATAAAATTGGAATTAGAAATTCTCCTATATATAAGCTTCAATATCACAAACGGGAAAAAATTTTGAAAATTTTTACTTTTTGAACAATAATTCATTGAATAGTCCGCCATGTGTTTTCAATGGGAGAACTTTATTTTTGAGAAAATTGCACTTTTTGGACCAAGTTTAGGCCCACTTCTTATTTAGTGAAGATTATAAAATTCAAATTGGAGATTCTCCTATATATGAGCTTCCATATAAAAAAAGGGAAAATTTTTTGAAAATTTTAGTTTTTGAACAATAATTCATTGAATAGTCCACAATGTGTTTTCAATGGGGGAATTGTATTTTCGAGAAAATTACTTTTTGGACCTACTTTTTGGACCAACTTTAGACCCACTTCTTATTTAGTGAAGATTATAAAATTCAAATTGGTGATTCTCCTATATATGAGCTTCCATATAAAAAAAGGGAAAATTTTTTGAAAATTTTAGTTTTTGAACAATAATTCATTGAATAGTCCGCCATGTGTTTTCAAAGAGGGAATTGTATTTTCGAGAAAATTGCTATTTGGACCATATTTAGACCCACTTCTTATTTAGTGAGTGTTATAAAATTCGAATTGGAGATTTTCCTATGTATGAGCTTCCATATAAAAAAAGGGAAAATTTTTTGAAAATTTTAGTTTTTGAACAATAATTCATTGAATAGTCCGCCATGTGCTTTCAATGGGGGAATTTTATTTTTGAGAAAATTGCACTTTTTGGACCAAGTTTAGGCCCACTTCTTATTTAGTGAATGTTATAAAATTGAAATTGGAGCTTCTCCTATATATGAGCTTCCATATAAAAAAAGGGAAATTTTTTTTAAGTATTTACTTTTTGAACAATAATTCATTGAATAGTCCACCATGTGTTCTCAATGGGGGAATTGTACTTTTGAGAAAATTGCTATTTTTGTACCAACTTTAGACCCACTTCTTATTTAGTGAGTGTTATAAAATTGGAATTAGAGATTCTCCTATATATAAGCTTCAATATCACAAACGGGAAAAAATTTTGAAAATTTTTACTTTTTGAACCATAATTCATTGAATAGTCCGCCATGTGTTTTCAATGGGCGAATTTTACTTTTGAGTAAATTGCACTTTTTGGACCAACTTTAGACACACTTCTTATTTAGTGAGTGTTATAAAATTGGAATTAGAGATTCTCCTATATATAACTTTCAATATCACAAACTGGAAAAATTTTTGAAAATTTTACTTTTTGAACAATAATTCATTGAATAGTCCGCCATGTATTTTCAATGAGGGAATTGTATTTTCGAGAAAATTGCACTTTGTGGACCAACGTTAGACCCTTTTCTTATTTAGTGAGTGTTATAAATTTGGAATTAGAGATTTTCCTATATATGGGCTTCAATATAAAAAACGGGAAAAATTTTTGAAAATTTTACTTTTTGAACAATAATTCATTGAATAGTCCGCCATGTGTTTTCAATGGGGGAATTTTACTTTTGAGAAAATTGCACTTTTTGGACCAACGTTAGACCCTTTTCTTATTTAGTGAGTGTTATAAAATTGGAATTAGAGAATCTCCTATATATAAGCTTCAATATCACAAACGGGAAAAAATTTTGAAAATTTTTACTTTTTGAACCATAATTCATTGAATAGTCCGCCATGTGTTTTCAATGGGGGAATTTTACTTTTGAGAAAATTGCACTTTTTGGACCAAAGTTAGACTCTTTTCTTATTTAGTGAGTGTTATAAAATACGAATTGGAGATTTTCCTATGTATGAGCTTCAATATAAAAAACGGGAAAAAATTTTGAAAATTTTACTTTTTGAACAATAATTCATTGAATAGTCCGCCATGTGTTTTCAATGGGGGAATTTTATTTTTGAGAAAATTGCACTTTTTGGACCAAGTTTAGGCAAACTTCTTATTTAGTGAATGTTATAAAGTTCAAATTGGAGATTCTACTATATATGAGCTTCCATATAAAGAAAGGGAAAATTTTTTGAAAATTTTACTTTTTGAACAATAATTCATTGAATAGTCCGCCATGTGTTCTCAATGTGGGAATTTTACTTTTGAGAAAATTGCACTTTTTGGACCAAAGTTAGACCCTTTTCTTATTTAGTGAGTGTTATAAAATTGGAATTAGAGATTTTCCTATATATAAGCTTCAATATCACAAACGTAAGAAAATTTTGAAAATTTTACTTTTTGAACAATAATTTATTGAATTGTCCACCAAGTGTTTTCAATGAGGGAATTGTATTTTCGAGAAAATTGCTTTTTGGACCAACTTTAGACCCACTTCTTATTTAGTGAGTGTTATAAAATTCGAATTGGAGATTTTCCTATGTATGAGCTACAATATAAAAAACGGGAAAAAATTTTGAAAATTTTACTTTTTGAACAATAATTCATTGAATAGTCCGCCATGTGTTTTTAATGAGGGAATTGTATTTTCGAGAAAATTGCTATTTGGACCAACTTTTTGGACCATATTTAGACCCACTTCTTATTTAGTGAGTGTTATAAAATTCGAATTGGAGATTTTCCTATGTATGGGCTTCAATATAAAAAACGGGAAAATTTTTTGAAAATTTTACTTTTTGAACAATAATTCATTGAATAGTCCGCCATGTGTTTTCAATGGGGGAATTTTACTTTTGAGAAAATTGCACTTTTTGGACCAAGTTTATGCAAACTTCTTATTTAGTGAATGTTATAAAGTTCAAATTGGAGATTCTACTATATATGAGCTTCCATATAAAAAAAGGGAAATTTTTTTGAAAATTTTACTTTTTGAACAATAATTCATTGAATAGTCCGCCATGTGTTCTCAATGGGGGAATTGTACTTTTGAGAAAATTGCTATTTTTGTACCAACTTTAGACCCACTTCTTATTTAGTGAGTGTTATAAAATTGGAATTAGAGATTCTCCTATATATAAGCTTCAATATCACAAACGTAAGAAAATTTTGAAAATTTTACTTTTTGAACAATAATTTATTGAATTGTCCACCAAGTGTTTTCAATGAGGGAATTGTATTTTCGAGAAAATTGCTTTTTGGACCAACTTTAGACCCACTTCTTATTTAGTGAGTGTTATAAAATTGGAATTAGAGATTCTCCTATATATAAGCTTCAATATCACAAACGGGAAAAAAATTTGAAAATTTTTACTTTTTGAACCATAATTCATTGAATAGTCCGCCATGTGTTTTCAATGGGGGAATTTTACTTTTGAGAAAATTGCACTTTTTGGACCAAAGTTAGACTCTTTTCTTATTTAGTGAGTGTTATAAAATACGAATTGGAGATTTTCCTATGTATGAGCTTCAATATAAAAAACGGGAAAAAATTTTGAAAATTTTACTTTTTGAACAATAATTCATTGAATAGTCCGCCATGTGTTTTCAATGGGGGAATTTTATTTTTGAGAAAATTGCACTTTTTGGACCAAGTTTAGGCAAACTTCTTATTTAGTGAATGTTATAAAGTTCAAATTGGAGATTCTACTATATATGAGCTTCCATATAAAGAAAGGGAAATTTTTTTGAAAATTTTACTTTTTGAACAATAATTCATTGAATAGTCCGCCATGTGTTCTCAATGTGGGAATTTTACTTTTGGGAAAATTGCACTTTTTGGACCAAAGTTAGACCCTTTTCTTATTTAGTGAGTGTTATAAAATTGGAATTAGAGATTTTCCTATAGATAAGCTTCAATATCACAAACGTAAGAAAATTTTGAAAATTTTACTTTTTGAACAATAATTTATTGAATTGTCCACCAAGTGTTTTCAATGAGGGAATTGTATTTTCGAGAAAATTGCTTTTTGGACCAACTTTAGACCCACTTCTTATTTAGTGAGTGTTATAAAATTCGAATTGGAGATTTTCCTATGTATGAGCTACAATATAAAAAACGGGAAAAAATTTTGAAAATTTTACTTTTTGAACAATAATTCATTGAATAGTCCGCCATGTGTTTTCAATGAGGGAATTGTATTTTCGAGAAAATTGCTATTTGGACCAACTTTTTGGACCATATTTAGACCCACTTCTTATTTAGTGAGTGTTATAAAATTCGAATTGGAGATTTTCCTATGTATGGGCTTCAATATAAAAAACGGGAAAAATTTTTGAAAATTTTACTTTTTGAACAATAATTCATTGAATAGTCCGCCATGTGTTTTCAATGGGGGAATTTTACTTTTGAGAAAATTGCACTTTTTGGACCAAGTTTAGGCAAACTTCTTATTTAGTGAATGTTATAAAGTTCAAATTGGAGATTCTACTATATATGAGCTTCCATATAAAAAAAGGGAAATTTTTTTGAAAATTTTACTTTTTGAACAATAATTCATTGAATAGTCCGCCATGTGTTCTCAATGGGGGAATTGTACTTTTGAGAAAATTGCTATTTTTGTACCAACTTTAGACCCACTTCTTATTTAGTGAGTGTTATAAAATTGGAATTAGAGATTCTCCTATATATAAGCTTCAATATCACAAACGTAAGAAAATTTTGAAAATTTTACTTTTTGAACAATAATTTATTGAATTGTCCACCAAGTGTTTTCAATGAGGGAATTGTATTTTCGAGAAAATTGCTTTTTGGACCAACTTTAGACCCACTTCTTATTTAGTGAGTGTTATAAAATTGGAATTAGAGATTCTCCTATATATAAGCTTCAATATCACAAACGTAAGAAAATTTTGAAAATTTTACTTTTTGAACAATAATTCATTGAATAGTCCGCCATGTGTTTTCAATGGGGGAATTTTATTTTTGGGGAAATTGAACTTTTTGGACCAAGTTTAGGCCCACTTCTTATTTAGTGAATGTTATAAAATTCAAATTGGAGATTCTCCTATATATGAGCTTCCATATAAAAAAAGGAAAATTTTTTGAAAATTTTACTTTTTGAACAATAATTCATTGAATAGTCCGCCATGTGTTCTCAATGGGGGAATTGTACTTATGAGAAAATTGCTATTTTTGTACCAACTTAAGACCCACTTCTTATTTAGTGAGTGTTATAAAATTGGAATTAGAAATTCTCCTATATATAAGCTTCAATATCACAAACGGGAAAAAATTTTGAAAATTTTTACTTTTTGAACAATAATTCATTGAATAGTCCGCCATGTGTTTTCAATGGGCGAACTTTATTTTTGAGAAAATTGCACTTTTTGGACCAAGTTTAGGCCCACTTCTTATTTAGTGAAGATTATAAAATTCAAATTGGAGATTCTCCTATATATGAGCTTCCATATAAAAAAAGGGAAAATTTTTTGAAAATTTTAGTTTTTGAACAATAATTCATTGAATAGTCCGCCAAGTGTTTTCAATGAGGGAATTGTATTTTCAAAAAAATTACTTTTAGGACCTACTTTTTGGACCAACTTTATACCCACTTCTTACTTAGTGAGAGTTAAAAAATTCGAATTAGAGATTTTCCTATATATGGGCTTCAATATAAAAAACGGGAAAAATTTTTGAAAATTTTACTTTTTGAACAATAATTCATTGAATAGTCCGCCATGTGTTTTCAATGAGGGAATTGTATTTTCGAGAAAATTGCTTTTTGGACCAACTTTAGACCCACTTCTTATTTAGTGAGAGTTATAAAATTCGAATTGGAGATTTTCCTATGTATGAGCTTCAATATAAAAAACAAGAAAAAAATTTGAAAATTTTACTTTTTGAACAATAATTCATTGAATAGTTCGCCATGTGTTTTCAATGAGGGAATTGTATTTTCGAGAAAATTGATTTTTGGACCAACCTTAGACCCACTTCTTATTTAGTGAGAGTTATAAAATTCGAATTGGAGATTTTCCTATGTATGAGCTTCAATAAAAAAAACGGGAAAAAATTTTGAAAATTTTACTTTTTGAACAATAATTCATTGAATAGTCCGCCATGTGTTTTCAATGAGGGAACTTTATTTTTGAGAAAATTGCACTTTTTGGACCAACTTAAGACCCACTTCTTATTTAGTGAGTGTTATAAAATTGGAATTAGAGATTCTCCTATATATAAGCTTCAATATCACAAACGAGAAAAAATTTTGAAATTTTTTACTTTTTGAACAATAATTCATTGAATAGTCCGCCATGTGTTTTCAATGGGGGAACTTTATTTTTGAGAAAATTGCACTTTTTTTACCAAGTTTAGGCCCACTTCTTATTTAGTGAAGATTATAAAATTCAAATTGGAGATTCTCCTATATATGAGCTTCCATATAAAAAAAGGGAAAATTTTTTGAAAATTTTAGTTTTTGAACAATAATTCATTGAATAGTCCACAATGTGTTTTCAATGGGGGAATCGTATTTTCGAGAAAATTACTTTTTGGACCATATTTAGACCCACTTCTTATTTAGTGAGTGTTATAAAATTCGAATTGGAAATTTTCCTATGTATGAGCTTCAATATAAAAAACGGGAAAAAATTTTGAAAATTTTACTTTTTGAACATTAATTCATTGAATAGTCCGCTATGTGTTTTCAATGTTGGAATTTTATTTTTGAGAAAATTGCACTTTTTGGACCAAGTTTAGGCCCACTTCTTATTTAGTGAATGTTATAAAATTAAAATTGGAGATTCTCTTATATATGAGCTTCCATATAAAAAAAGGGAAATTTTTTTTGAAAATTTTACTTTTTGAACAATAATTCATTGAATAGTCCGCCATGTGTTTTCAATGGGGGAATTTTATTTTTGAGAAAATTGCACTTTTTGGACCAAGTTTAGGCCCACTTCTTATTTAGTGAATGTTATAAAATTAAAATTGGAGATTCTCCTATATATGAGCTTCCATATAAAAAAAATTGAAATTTTTTTGAAAATTTTACTTTTTGAACAATAATTCATTGAATAGTCCGCCATATGTTCTCAATGGGGGAATTGTACTTTTGAAAAAATTGCTATTTTTGTACCAACTTAAGACCCACTTCTTATTTAGTGAGTGTTATAAAATTGGAATTAGAGATTCTCCTATATATAAGCTTCAATATAACAAACGGGAAAAAATTTGGAAAATTTTTACTTTTTGAACAATAATTCATTGAATTGTCCGCCATGTGTTTTCAATGGGGGAACTTTATTTTTGAGAAAATTGCAATTTTTGGACCAAGTTTAGGCCCACTTCTTATTTAGTGAAGATTATAAAATTCAAATTGGAGATTCTCCTATATATGAGCTTCCATATAAAAAAAGGGAAAATTTTTTGAATATTTTAGTTTTTGAACAATAATTCACTGAATAGTCCACAATGTGTTTTCAATGGGGGAATTTTACTTTTGAGAAAATTGCACTTTTTGGACCAACTTTAGACACACTTCTTATTTAGTGAGTGTTATAAAATTGGAATTGGAGATTCTCCTATATATAAGTTTCAATATCACAAACTGGAAAAAATTTTGAAAATTTTACTTTTTGAACAATAATTCATTGAATAGTCCGCCATGTGTTTTCAATGAGGGAATTGTATTTTCGAGAAAATTGCACTTTTTGGACCAACGTTAGACCCTTTTCTTATTTAGTGAGTGTTATAAATTTGGAATTAGAGATTTTCCTATATATGGGCTTCAATATAAAAAACGGGAAAAAATTTTGAAAATTTTACTTTTTGAACAATAATTCATTGAATAGTCCGCCATGTGTTTTCAATGGGGGAATTTTACTTTTGAGAAAATTGCACTTTTTGGACCAACGTTAGACCCTTTTCTTATTTAGTGAGTGTTATAAAATTGGAATTAGAGAATTTCCTATATATAAGCTTCAATATCACAAACGGGAAAAAAATTTGAAAATTTTTACTTTTTGAACCATAATTCATTGAATAGTCCGCCATGTGTTTTCAATGGGGGAATTTTACTTTTGAGAAAATTGCACTTTTTGGACCAAAGTTAGACCCTTTTCTTATTTAGTGAGTGTTATAAAATTGGAATTAGAGAATTTCCTATATATAAGCTTCAATATCACAAACGTAAAAAAATTTTGAAAATTTTACTTTATGAACAATAATTTATTGAATAGTCCACCAAGTGTTTTCAATGAGGGAATTGTATTTTCGAAAAAATTGCTTTTTGGACCCACTTTAGACCCACTTCTTATTTAGTGAGTGTTATAAAATACGAATTGGAGATTTTCCTATGTATGAGTTACAATATAAAAAACGGGAAAAAATTTTGAAAATTTTACTTTTTGAACAATAATTCATTGAATAGTCCGCCATGTGTTTTCAATGGGGGAATTTTATTTTTGAGAAAATTACACTTTTTGGACCAAGTTTAGGCAAACTTCTTATTTAGTGAATGTTATAAAGTTCAAATTGGAGATTCTACTATATATGAGCTTCCATATAAAAAAAGGGAAATTTTTTTGAAAATTTTACTTTTTGAACAATAATTCATTGAATAGTCCGCCATGTGTTCTCAATGTGGGAATTGTACTTTTGAGAAAATTGCTATTTTTGTACCAACTTTAGACCCACTTCTTAGTTAGTGAGTGTTATAAAATTGGAATTAGAGATTCTCCTATATATAAGCTTCAATATCACAAACGTAAGAAAATTTTGAAAATTTTACTTTTTGAACAATAATTTATTGAATTGTCCACCAAGTGTTTTCAATGAGGGAATTGTATTTTCGAGAAAATTGCTTTTTGGACCAACTTTAGACCCACTTCTTATTTTGTGAGTGTTATAAAATTCGAATTGGAGATTTTCCTATGTATGAGCTACAATATAAAAAACGGGAAAAAATTTTGAAAATTTTACTTTTTGAACAATAATTCATTGAATAGTCCGCCATGTGTTTTCAATGAGGGAATCGATTTTCGAGAAAATTGCTATTTGGACCAACTTTTTGGACCATATTTAGACCCACTTCTTATTTAGTGAGTGTTATAAAATTCGAATTGGAGATTTTCCTATGTATGGGCTTCAATATAAAAAACGGGAAAAATTTTTGAAAATTTTACTTTTTGAACAATAATTCATTGAATAGTTGGCCATGTGTTTTCAATGGGGGAATTTTACTTTTGAGAAAATTGCACTTTTTGGACCAACGTAGACCCTTTTCTTATTTAGTGAGTGTTATAAAATTGGAATTATAGATTTTCCTATATATAAGCTTCAATATCACAAACGTAAAAAAATTTTGAAAATTTTACTTTATGAACAATAATTTATTGAATAGTCCGCCAAGTGTTTTCAATGAGGGAATTGTATTTTCGAGAAAATTGCTTTTTGGACCAACGTTAGACCCACTTCTTATTTAGTGAGTGTTATAAAATTGGAATTAGAGAATCTCCTATATATAAGCTTCAATATCACAAACGGGAAAAAATTTTGAAAATTTTTACATTTTGAACCATAATTCATTGAATAGTCCGCCATGTTTATTCAATGGGGGAATTTTACTTTTGAGAAAATTGCACTTTTTGGACCAACGTTAGACCCTTTTCTTATTTAGTGAGTGTTATAAAATTGGAATTAGAGATTCTCCTATATATAAGCTTCAATATCACAAACGTAAGAAAATTTTGAAAATTTTACTTTTTGAACAATAATTTATTGAATAGTCCACCAAGTGTTTTCAATGAGGGAATTGTATTTTCGAGAAAATTGCTATTTGGACCAATTTTTTGGACCATATTTAGACCCACTTCTTATTTAGTGAGTGTTATAAAATTCGATTTGGAGATTTGCCTATGTATGGGCTTCAATATAAAAAACGGGAAAAATTTTTGAAAATTTTACTTTTTTAAAAATAATTCATTGAATAGTCCGCCATTTGTTTTCAATGAGGGAATTGTATTTTCTAGAAAATTGCTATTTGGACCAACTTTTTGGACCATATTTAGACCCACTTCTTATATAGTGAGTGTTATAAAATTCGAATTGGAGATTTTCCTATATATGAGCTTCCATATAAATAAAAGGGAAATTTTTTTGAAAATTTTACTTTTTGAACAATAATTCATTGAATAGTCCGCCATGTGTTCTCAATGGAAGAATTGTACTTTTGAGAAAATTGCTATTTTTGTACCAACTTAAGACCCACTTCTTATTTAGTGAGTGTTATAAAATTGGAATTAGATATTCTCCTATATATAAGCTTCAATATCACAAACGTAAGAAAATTTTGAAAATTTTACTTTTCGAACAATAATTTATTGAATTGTCCACCAAGTGTTTTCAATGAGGGAATTGTATTTTCGAGAAAATTGCTTTTTGGACCAACTTTAGACCCATTTCTTATTTTGTGAGTGTTATAAAATTCGAATTGGAGATTTTCCTATGTATGAGCTACAATATAAAAAACGGGAAAAAATTTTGAAAATTTTACTTTTTGAACAATAATTCATTGAATAGTCCGCCATGTGTTTTCAATGAGGGAATTGTATTTTCGAGAAAATTGCTATTTGGACCAACTTTTTGGACCATATTTAGACCCACTTCTTATTTAGTGAGTGTTATAAAATTCGAATTGGAGATTTTCCTATGTATGGGCTTCAATATAAAAAACGGGAAAAATTTTTGAAAATTTTACTTTTTGAACAATAATTCATTGAATAGTCCGCCATGTGTTTTCAATGGGGGAATTTTACTTTTGAGAAAATTGCACTTTTTGGACCAACGTTAGACCCTTTTCTTATTTAGTGAGTGTTATAAAATTGGAATTAGAGATTTTCCTATATATAAGCTTCAATATCACAAACGTAAAAAAATTTTGAAAATTTTACTTTATGAACAATAATTTATTGAATAGTCCGCCAAGTGTTTTCAATGAGGGAATTGTATTTTCGAGAAAATTGCTTTTTGGACCAACGTTAGACCCACTTCTTATTTAGTGAGTGTTATAAAATTGGAATTAGAGAATCTCCTATATATATAAGCTTCAATATCACAAACGTAAGAAAATTTTGAAAATTTTACTTTTTGAACAATAATTTATTGAATAGTCCACCAAGTGTTTTCAATGAGGGAATTGTATTTTCGAGAAAATTGCTATTTGGACCAATTTTTTGGACCATATTTAGACCCACTTCTTATTTAGTGAGTGTTATAAAATTCGATTTGGAGATTTGCCTATGTATGGGCTTCAATATAAAAAACGGGAAAAATTTTTGAAAATTTTACTTTTTTAAAAATAATTCATTGAATAGTCCGCCATTTGTTTTCAATGAGGGAATTGTATTTTCTAGAAAATTGCTATTTGGACCAACTTTTTGGACCATATTTAGACCCACTTCTTATATAGTGAGTGTTATAAAATTCGAATTGGAGATTTTCCTATATATGAGCTTCCATATAAATAAAAGGGAAATTTTTTTGAAAATTTTACTTTTTGAACAATAATTCATTGAATAGTCCGCCATGTGTTCTCAATGGAAGAATTGTACTTTTGAGAAAATTGCTATTTTTGTACCAACTTAAGACCCACTTCTTATTTAGTGAGTGTTATAAAATTGGAATTAGATATTCTCCTATATATAAGCTTCAATATCACAAACGTAAGAAAATTTTGAAAATTTTACTTTTCGAACAATAATTTATTGAATTGTCCACCAAGTGTTTTCAATGAGGGAATTGTATTTTCGAGAAAATTGCTTTTTGGACCAACTTTAGACCCATTTCTTATTTTGTGAGTGTTATAAAATTCGAATTGGAGATTTTCCTATGTATAAGCTACAATATAAAAAACGGGAAAAAATTTTGAAAATTTTACTTTTTGAAAAATAATTCATTGAATAGTCCGCCATGTGTTTTCAATGAGGGAATTGTATTTTCGAGAAAATTGCTATTTGGACCAACTTTTTGGACCATATTTAGACCCACTTCTTATTTAGTGAGTGTTATAAAATTCGAATTGGAGATTTTCCTATGTATGGGCTTCAATATAAAAAACGGGAAAAATTTTTGAAAATTTTACTTTTTGAACAATAATTCATTGAATAGTCCGCCATGTGTTTTCAATGGGGGAATTTTACTTTTGAGAAAATTGCACTTTTTGGACCAACGTTAGACCCTTTTCTTATTTAGTGAGTGTTATAAAATTGGAATTAGAGATTTTCCTATATATAAGCTTCAATATCACAAACGTAAAAAAATTTTGAAAATTTTACTTTATGAACAATAATTTATTGAATAGTCCGCCAAGTGTTTTCAATGAGGGAATTGTATTTTCGAGAAAATTGCTTTTTGGACCAACGTTAGACCCACTTCTTATTTAGTGAGTGTTATAAAATTGGAATTAGAGAATCTCCTATATATATAAGCTTCAATATCACAAACGGGAAAAAATTTTGAAAATTTTTACATTTTGAACCATAATTCATTGAATACTCCACCAAGTGTTTTCAATGAGGGAATTGTATTTTCGAGAAAATTGCTATTTGGACCAACTTTTTGGACCATATTTAGACCCACTTCTTATTTAGTGAGTGTTATAAAATTCGAATTGGAGATTTTCCTATGTATGGGCTTCAATATAAAAAACGGGAAAAATTTTTGAAAAATTTACTTTTTGAACAATAATTCATTGAATAGTCCGCCATGTGTTTTCAATGGGGGAATTTTACTTTTGAGAAAATTGCACTTTTTGGACCAACGTTAGACCCTTTTCTTATTTAGTGAGTGTTATAAAATTGGAATTAGAGATTCTCCTATATATAAGCTTCAATATCACAAACGTAAGAAAATTTTGAAAATTTTACTTTTTGAACAATAATTTATTGAATAGTCCGCCATGTGTTTTCAATGAGGGAATTGTATTTTCGAGAAAATTGCTATTTGGACCAATTTGTTGGACCATATTTAGACCCACTTCTTATTTAGTGAGTTTTATAAAATTCGAATTGGAGATTTTCCTATGTATGGGCTTCAATATAAAAAACGGGAAAAATTTTTGAAAATTTTACTTTTTTAAAAATAATTCATTGAATAGTCCGCCATGTGTTTTCAATGAGGGAATTGTATTTTCTAGAAAATTGCTATTTGGACCAACTTTTTGGACCATATTTAGACCCACTTCTTATATAGTGAGTGTTATAAAATTCGAATTGGAGATTTTCCTATATATGAGCTTCCATATAAAAAAAAGGGAAATTTTTTTGAAAATTTTACTTTTTGAACAATAATTCATTGAATAGTCCGCCATGTGTTCTCAATGGAAGAATTGTACTTTTGAGAAAATTGCTATTTTTGTACCAACTTAAGACCCACTTCTTATTTAGTGAGTGTTATAAAATTGGAATTAGAGATTCTCCTATATATAAGCTTCAATATCACAAACGGGAAAAAATTTTGAAAATTTTTACTTTTTGAACAATAATTCATTGAATAGTCCGCCATGTGTTTTCAATGGGGGAACTTTATTTTTGAGAAAATTGCACTTTTTGGACCAAGTTTAGGCCCACTTCTTATTTAGTGAAGATTATAAAATTTAAATTGGAGATTCTCCTATATATGAGCTTCCATATAAAAAAAAGGGAAACATTTTTGAAAATTTTAGTTTTTGAACAATAATTCATTGAATAGTCCACAATGTGTTTTCAATGGGGGAATTGTATTTTCGAGAAAATTACTTTTTGGACCTACTTTTTGGACCAACTTTAGACCCACTTCTTATTTAGTGAGAGTTATAAAATTCGAATTGGAGATTTTCCTATATATGGGCTTCAATATAAAAAACGGGAAAAATTTTTGAAAAATTTACTTTTTGAACAATAATTCATTGAATAGTCCGCCATGTGTTTTCAATGAGGGAATTGTATTTTCGAAAAAATTGCTTTTTGGACCAACTTAAGACCCTTTTCTTATTTAGTGAGTGTTATAAAATTCGAATTGGAGATTTTCCTATGTATGAGCTTCAATATAAAAAACGGGAAAAATTTTTGAAAATTTTACTTTTTGAACAATAATTCATTGAATAGTCCGTCATGTGTTTTCAATGGGGAAATTTTACTTTTGAGAAAATTGTACTTTTTGGACCTACTTTAGACCCACTTATTATTTAGTGAGTGTTATGAAATTGGAATTAGAGATTCTCCTATATATAAGCTTCAATATCACAAATGGGAAAAAAATTTGAAAATTTTACTTTTTAAACAATAATTCATTGAATAGTCCACCAAGTGTTTTCAATGAGGGAATTGTATTTTCGAGAAAATTGCTATTTGGACCAATTTTTTGGACCATATTTAGACCCACTTCTTATTTAGTGAGTGTTATAAAATTCGAATTGGAGATTTTCCTATGTATGGGCTTCAATATAAAAAACGGGAAAAACTTTTGAAAATTTTACTTTTTTAAAAATAATTAATTGAATAGTCCGCCATGTGTTCTCAATGGGGGAATTGTACTTTTGAGAAAATTGCTATTTTTGTACCAACTTTAGACCCACTTCTTATTTAGTGAGTGTTATAAAATTGGAATTAGAGATTCTCCTATATATAAGCTTAAATATCACAAACGTAAGAAAATTTTGAAAATTTTACTTTTTGAACAATAATTTATTGAATTGTCCACCAAGTGTTTTCAATGAGGGAATTGTATTTTCGAGAAAATTGCTTTTTGGACCAACTTTAGACCCACTTCTTATTTAGTGAGTGTTATAAAATTGGAATTAGAGATTCTCCTATATATAAGCATCAATATCACAAACGTAAGAAAATTTTGAAAATTTTACTTTTTGAACAATAATTCATTGAATAGTCCGCCATGTGTTTTCAATGGGGGAATTTTATTTTTGGGGAAATTGAACTTTTTGGACCAAGTTTAGGCCCACTTCTTATTTAGTGAATGTTATAAAATTCAAATTGGAGATTCTCCTATATATGAGCTTCCATATAAAAAAAGGGAAAATTTTTTGAAAATTTTAGTTTTTGAACAATAATTCATTGAATAGTCCACAATGTGTTTTCAATGGGGGAATTGTATTTTCGAGAAAATTACTTTTTGGACCTACTTTTTGGACCAACTTTAGACCCACTTCTTATTTATTGAAGATTATAAAATTCAAATTGGTGATTCTCCTATATATGAGCTTC
Organism: Linyphia triangularis; assembly: GCA_963978545.1. Taxonomy (NCBI): domain Eukaryota; kingdom Metazoa; phylum Arthropoda; class Arachnida; order Araneae; family Linyphiidae; genus Linyphia; species Linyphia triangularis. The sequence goes on along the minus strand of CAXBTE010000002.1, from coordinate 221,601 downwards.
CATATAAAAAAAGGGAAAAATTTTTGAAAATTTTAGTTTTTGAACAATAATTCATTGAATAGTCCGCCATGTGTTTTCAATGAGGGAATTGTATTTTCGAGAAAATTGCTATTTGGACCATATTTAGACCCACTTCTTATTTAGTGAGTGTTATAAAATTCGAATTGGAGATTTTCCTATGTATGAGCTACAATATAAAAAACGGGAAAAAATTTTGAAAATTTTACTTTTTGAACAATAATTCATTGAATAGTCCGCCATGTGTTTTCAATGAGGGAATTGTATTTTCGAGAAAATTGCTATTTGGACCAACTTTTTGGACCATATTTAGACCCACTTCTTATTTAGTGAGTGTTATAAAATTCGAATTGGAGATTTTCCTATGTATGGGCTTCAATATAAAAAACGGGAAAATTTTTTGAAAATTTTACTTTTTGAACAATAATTCATTGAATAGTCCGCCATGTGTTTTCAATGGGGGAATTTTACTTTTGAGAAAATTGCACTTTTTGGACCAAGTTTAGGCAAACTTCTTATTTAGTGAATGTTATAAAGTTCAAATTGGAGATTCTCCTATATATGAGCTTCCATATAAAAAAAGGGAAATTTTTTTGAAAATTTTACTTTTTGAACAATAATTCATTGAATAGTCCGCCATGCGTTCTCAATGGGGGAATTGTACTTTTGAGAAAATTGCTATTTTTGTACCAACTTTAGACCCACTTCTTATTTAGTGAGTGTTATAAAATTGGAATTAGAGATTCTCCTATATATAAGCTTCAATATCACAAACGTAAGAAAATTTTGAAAATTTTACTTTTTGAACAATAATTTATTGAATAGTCCACCAAGTGTTTTCAATGAGGGAATTGTATTTTCGAGAAAATTGCTATTTGGACCAATTTTTTGGACCATATTTAGACCCACTTCTTATTTAGTGAGTGTTATAAAATTCGATTTGGAGATTTGCCTATGTATGGGCTTCAATATAAAAAACGGGAAAAATTTTTGAAAATTTTACTTTTTTAAAAATAATTCATTGAATAGTCCGCCATGTGTTTTCAATGAGGGAATTGTATTTTCTAGAAAATTGCTATTTGGACCAACTTTTTGGACCATATTTAGACCCACTTCTTATATAGTGAGTGTTATAAAATTCGAATTGGAGATTTTCCTATATATGAGCTTCCATATAAAAAAAAGGGAAATTTTTTTGAAAATTTTACTTTTTGAACAATAATTCATTGAATAGTCCGCCATGTGTTCTCAATGGAAGAATTGTACTTTTGAGAAAATTGCTATTTTTGTACCAACTTAAGACCCACTTCTTATTTAGTGAGTGTTATAAAATTGGAATTAGAGATTCTCCTATATATAAGCTTCAATATCACAAACGGGAAAAAATTTTGAAAATTTTTACTTTTTGAACAATAATTCATTGAATAGTCCGCCATGTGTTTTCAATGGGGGAACTTTATTTTTGAGAAAATTGCACTTTTTGGACCAAGTTTAGGCCCACTTCTTATTTAGTGAAGATTATAAAATTCAAATTGGAGATTCTCCTATATATGAGCTTCCATATAAAAAAAAGGGAAACATTTTTGAAAATTTTAGTTTTTGAACAATAATTCATTGAATAGTCCACAATGTGTTTTCAATGGGGGAATTGTATTTTCGAGAAAATTACTTTTTGGACCTACTTTTTGGACCAACTTTAGACCCACTTCTTATTTAGTGAGAGTTATAAAATTCGAATTGGAGATTTTCCTATATATGGGCTTCAATATAAAAAACGGGAAAAATTTTTGAAAAATTTACTTTTTGAACAATAATTCATTGAATAGTCCGCCATGTGTTTTCAATGAGGGAATTGTATTTTCGAAAAAATTGCTTTTTGGACCAACTTAAGACCCTTTTCTTATTTAGTGAGTGTTATAAAATTCGAATTGGAGATTTTCCTATGTATGAGCTTCAATATAAAAAACGGGAAAAATTTTTGAAAATTTTACTTTTTGAACAATAATTCATTGAATAGTCCGTCATGTGTTTTCAATGGGGAAATTTTACTTTTGAGAAAATTGTACTTTTTGGACCCACTTTAGACCCACTTATTATTTAGTGAGTGTTATGAAATTGGAATTAGAGATTCTCCTATATATAAGCTTCAATATCACAAATGGGAAAAAAATTTGAAAATTTTACTTTTTAAACAATAATTCATTGAATAGTCCACCAAGTGTTTTCAATGAGGGAATTGTATTTTCGAGAAAATTGCTATTTGGACCAATTTTTTGGACCATATTTAGACCCACTTCTTATTTAGTGAGTGTTATAAAATTCGAATTGGAGATTTTCCTATGTATGGGCTTCAATATAAAAAACGGGAAAAACTTTTGAAAATTTTACTTTTTTAAAAATAATTAATTGAATAGTCCGCCATGTGTTCTCAATGGGGGAATTTTACTTTTGAGAAAATTGCACTTTTTGGACCAACGTTAGACCCTTTTCTTATTTAGTGAGTGTTATAAAATTGGAATTAGAGATTCTCCTATATATAAGCTTCAATATCACAAACGTAAGAAAATTTTGAAAATTTTACTTTTTGAACAATAATTTATTGAATAGTCCACCAAGTGTTTTCAATGAGGGAATTGTATTTTCGAGAAAATTGCTATTTGGACCAATTTTTTGGACCATATTTAGACCCACTTCTTATTTAGTGAGTGTTATAAAATTCGATTTGGAGATTTGCCTATGTATGGGCTTCAATATAAAAAACGGGAAAAATTTTTGAAAATTTTACTTTTTTAAAAATAATTCATTGAATAGTCCGCCATTTGTTTTCAATGAGGGAATTGTATTTTCTAGAAAATTGCTATTTGGACCAACTTTTTGGACCATATTTAGACCCACTTCTTATATAGTGAGTGTTATAAAATTCGAATTGGAGATTTTCCTATATATGAGCTTCCATATAAATAAAAGGGAAATTTTTTTGAAAATTTTACTTTTTGAACAATAATTCATTGAATAGTCCGCCATGTGTTCTCAATGGAAGAATTGTACTTTTGAGAAAATTGCTATTTTTGTACCAACTTAAGACCCACTTCTTATTTAGTGAGTGTTATAAAATTGGAATTAGATATTCTCCTATATATAAGCTTCAATATCACAAACGTAAGAAAATTTTGAAAATTTTACTTTTCGAACAATAATTTATTGAATTGTCCACCAAGTGTTTTCAATGAGGGAATTGTATTTTCGAGAAAATTGCTTTTTGGACCAACTTTAGACCCATTTCTTATTTTGTGAGTGTTATAAAATTCGAATTGGAGATTTTCCTATGTATGAGCTACAATATAAAAAACGGGAAAAAATTTTGAAAATTTTACTTTTTGAACAATAATTCATTGAATAGTCCGCCATGTGTTTTCAATGAGGGAATTGTATTTTCGAGAAAATTGCTATTTGGACCAACTTTTTGGACCATATTTAGACCCACTTCTTATTTAGTGAGTGTTATAAAATTCGAATTGGAGATTTTCCTATGTATGGGCTTCAATATAAAAAACGGGAAAAATTTTTGAAAATTTTACTTTTTGAACAATAATTCATTGAATAGTCCGCCATGTGTTTTCAATGGGGGAATTTTACTTTTGAGAAAATTGCACTTTTTGGACCAACGTTAGACCCTTTTCTTATTTAGTGAGTGTTATAAAATTGGAATTAGAGATTTTCCTATATATAAGCTTCAATATCACAAACGTAAAAAAATTTTGAAAATTTTACTTTATGAACAATAATTTATTGAATAGTCCGCCAAGTGTTTTCAATGAGGGAATTGTATTTTCGAGAAAATTGCTTTTTGGACCAACGTTAGACCCACTTCTTATTTAGTGAGTGTTATAAAATTGGAATTAGAGAATCTCCTATATATATAAGCTTCAATATCACAAACGTAAGAAAATTTTGAAAATTTTACTTTTTGAACAATAATTTATTGAATAGTCCACCAAGTGTTTTCAATGAGGGAATTGTATTTTCGAGAAAATTGCTATTTGGACCAATTTTTTGGACCATATTTAGACCCACTTCTTATTTAGTGAGTGTTATAAAATTCGATTTGGAGATTTGCCTATGTATGGGCTTCAATATAAAAAACGGGAAAAATTTTTGAAAATTTTACTTTTTTAAAAATAATTCATTGAATAGTTCGCCATTTGTTTTCAATGAGGGAATTGTATTTTCTAGAAAATTGCTATTTGGACCAACTTTTTGGACCATATTTAGACCCACTTCTTATATAGTGAGTGTTATAAAATTCGAATTGGAGATTTTCCTATATATGAGCTTCCATTTAAATAAAAGGGAAATTTTTTTGAAAATTTTACTTTTTGAACAATAATTCATTGAATAGTCCGCCATGTGTTCTCAATGGAAGAATTGTACTTTTGAGAAAATTGCTATTTTTGTACCAACTTAAGACCCACTTCTTATTTAGTGAGTGTTATAAAATTGGAATTAGATATTCTCCTATATATAAGCTTCAATATCACAAACGTAAGAAAATTTTGAAAATTTTACTTTTCGAACAATAATTTATTGAATTGTCCACCAAGTGTTTTCAATGAGGGAATTGTATTTTCGAGAAAATTGCTTTTTGGACCAACTTTAGACCCATTTCTTATTTTGTGAGTGTTATAAAATTCGAATTGGAGATTTTCCTATGTATAAGCTACAATATAAAAAACGGGAAAAAATTTTGAAAATTTTACTTTTTGAAAAATAATTCATTGAATAGTCCGCCATGTGTTTTCAATGAGGGAATTGTATTTTCGAGAAAATTGCTATTTGGACCAACTTTTTGGACCATATTTAGACCCACTTCTTATTTAGTGAGTGTTATAAAATTCGAATTGGAGATTTTCCTATGTATGGGCTTCAATATAAAAAACGGGAAAAATTTTTGAAAATTTTACTTTTTGAACAATAATTCATTGAATAGTCCGCCATGTGTTTTCAATGGGGGAATTTTACTTTTGAGAAAATTGCACTTTTTGGACCAACGTTAGACCCTTTTCTTATTTAGTGAGTGTTATAAAATTGGAATTAGAGATTTTCCTATATATAAGCTTCAATATCACAAACGTAAAAAAATTTTGAAAATTTTACTTTATGAACAATAATTTATTGAATAGTCCGCCAAGTGTTTTCAATGAGGGAATTGTATTTTCGAGAAAATTGCTTTTTGGACCAACGTTAGACCCACTTCTTATTTAGTGAGTGTTATAAAATTGGAATTAGAGAATCTCCTATATATATAAGCTTCAATATCACAAACGGGAAAAAATTTTGAAAATTTTTACATTTTGAACCATAATTCATTGAATACTCCACCAAGTGTTTTCAATGAGGGAATTGTATTTTCGAGAAAATTGCTATTTGGACCAACTTTTTGGACCATATTTAGACCCACTTCTTATTTAGTGAGTGTTATAAAATTCGAATTGGAGATTTTCCTATGTATGGGCTTCAATATAAAAAACGGGAAAAATTTTTGAAAAATTTACTTTTTGAACAATAATTCATTGAATAGTCCGCCATGTGTTTTCAATGGGGGAATTTTACTTTTGAGAAAATTGCACTTTTTGGACCAACGTTAGACCCTTTTCTTATTTAGTGAGTGTTATAAAATTGGAATTAGAGATTCTCCTATATATAAGCTTCAATATCACAAACGTAAGAAAATTTTGAAAATTTTACTTTTTGAACAATAATTTATTGAATAGTCCGCCATGTGTTTTCAATGAGGGAATTGTATTTTCGAGAAAATTGCTATTTGGACCAATTTGTTGGACCATATTTAGACCCACTTCTTATTTAGTGAGTTTTATAAAATTCGAATTGGAGATTTTCCTATGTATGGGCTTCAATATAAAAAACGGGAAAAATTTTTGAAAATTTTACTTTTTTAAAAATAATTCATTGAATAGTCCGCCATGTGTTTTCAATGAGGGAATTGTATTTTCTAGAAAATTGCTATTTGGACCAACTTTTTGGACCATATTTAGACCCACTTCTTATATAGTGAGTGTTATAAAATTCGAATTGGAGATTTTCCTATATATGAGCTTCCATATAAAAAAAAGGGAAATTTTTTTGAAAATTTTACTTTTTGAACAATAATTCATTGAATAGTCCGCCATGTGTTCTCAATGGAAGAATTGTACTTTTGAGAAAATTGCTATTTTTGTACCAACTTAAGACCCACTTCTTATTTAGTGAGTGTTATAAAATTGGAATTAGAGATTCTCCTATATATAAGCTTCAATATCACAAACGGGAAAAAATTTTGAAAATTTTTACTTTTTGAACAATAATTCATTGAATAGTCCGCCATGTGTTTTCAATGGGGGAACTTTATTTTTGAGAAAATTGCACTTTTTGGACCAAGTTTAGGCCCACTTCTTATTTAGTGAAGATTATAAAATTCAAATTGGAGATTCTCCTATATATGAGCTTCCATATAAAAAAAAGGGAAACATTTTTGAAAATTTTAGTTTTTGAACAATAATTCATTGAATAGTCCACAATGTGTTTTCAATGGGGGAATTGTATTTTCGAGAAAATTACTTTTTGGACCTACTTTTTGGACCAACTTTAGACCCACTTCTTATTTAGTGAGAGTTATAAAATTCGAATTGGAGATTTTCCTATATATGGGCTTCAATATAAAAAACGGGAAAATTTTTTGAAAAATTTACTTTTTGAACAATAATTCATTGAATAGTCCGCCATGTGTTTTCAATGAGGGAATTGTATTTTCGAAAAAATTGCTTTTTGGACCAACTTAAGACCCTTTTCTTATTTAGTGAGTGTTATAAAATTCGAATTGGAGATTTTCCTATGTATGAGCTTCAATATAAAAAACGGGAAAAAATTTTGAAAATTTTACTTTTTGAACAATAATTCATTGAATAGTCCGTCATGTGTTTTCAATGGGGAAATTTTACTTTTGAGAAAATTGTACTTTTTGGACCTACTTTAGACCCACTTATTATTTAGTGAGTGTTATGAAATTGGAATTAGAGATTCTCCTATATATAAGCTTCAATATCACAAATGGGAAAAAAATTTGAAAATTTTACTTTTTAAACAATAATTCATTGAATAGTCCACCAAGTGTTTTCAATGAGGGAATTGTATTTTCGAGAAAATTGCTATTTGGACCAATTTTTTGGACCATATTTAGACCCACTTCTTATTTAGTGAGTGTTATAAAATTCGAATTGGAGATTTTCCTATGTATGGGCTTCAATATAAAAAACGGGAAAAACTTTTGAAAATTTTACTTTTTTAAAAATAATTAATTGAATAGTCCGCCATGTGTTCTCAATGGGGGAATTGTACTTTTGAGAAAATTGCTATTTTTGTACCAACTTTAGACCCACTTCTTATTTAGTGAGTGTTATAAAATTGGAATTAGAGATTCTCCTATATATAAGCTTAAATATCACAAACGTAAGAAAATTTTGAAAATTTTACTTTTTGAACAATAATTCATTGAATAGTCCGCCATGTGTTTTCAATGGGGGAATTGTATTTTTGGGGAAATTGAACTTTTTGGACCAAGTTTAGGCCCACTTCTTATTTAGTGAATGTTATAAAATTCAAATTGGAGATTCTCCTATATATGAGCTTCCATATAAAAAAAGGGAAAATTTTTTGAAAATTTTAGTTTTTGAACAATAATTCATTGAATAGTCCACAATGTGTTTTCAATGGGGGAATTGTATTTTCGAGAAAATTACTTTTTGGACCTACTTTTTGGACCAACTTTAGACCCACTTCTTATTTATTGAAGATTATAAAATTCAAATTGGTGATTCTCCTATATATGAGCTTCCATATAAAAAAAGGGAAAAATTTTTGAAAATTTTAGTTTTTGAACAATAATTCATTGAATAGTCCGCCATGTGTTTTCAATGAGGGAATTGTATTTTCGAGAAAATTGCTATTTGGACCATATTTAGACCCACTTCTTATTTAGTGAGTGTTATAAAATTCGAATTGGAGATTTTCCTATGTATGAGCTACAATATAAAAAACGGGAAAAAATTTTGAAAATTTTACTTTTTGAACAATAATTCATTGAATAGTCCGCCATGTGTTTTCAATGAGGGAATTGTATTTTCGAGAAAATTGCTATTTGGACCAACTTTTTGGACCATATTTAGACCCACTTCTTATTTAGTGAGTGTTATAAAATTCGAATTGGAGATTTTCCTATGTATGGGCTTCAATATAAAAAACGGGAAAATTTTTTGAAAATTTTACTTTTTGAACAATAATTCATTGAATAGTCCGCCATGTGTTTTCAATGGGGGAATTTTACTTTTGAGAAAATTGCACTTTTTGGACCAAGTTTAGGCAAACTTCTTATTTAGTGAATGTTATAAAGTTCAAATTGGAGATTCTCCTATATATGAGCTTCCATATAAAAAAAGGGAAATTTTTTTGAAAATTTTACTTTTTGAACAATAATTCATTGAATAGTCCGCCATGCGTTCTCAATGGGGGAATTGTACTTTTGAGAAAATTGCTATTTTTGTACCAACTTTAGACCCACTTCTTATTTAGTGAGTGTTATAAAATTGGAATTAGAGATTCTCCTATATATAAGCTTCAATATCACAAACGTAAGAAAATTTTGAAAATTTTACTTTTTGAACAATAATTTATTGAATAGTCCACCAAGTGTTTTCAATGAGGGAATTGTATTTTCGAGAAAATTGCTATTTGGACCAATTTTTTGGACCATATTTAGACCCACTTCTTATTTAGTGAGTGTTATAAAATTCGATTTGGAGATTTGCCTATGTATGGGCTTCAATATAAAAAACGGGAAAAATTTTTGAAAATTTTACTTTTTTAAAAATAATTCATTGAATAGTCCGCCATGTGTTTTCAATGAGGGAATTGTATTTTCTAGAAAATTGCTATTTGGACCAACTTTTTGGACCATATTTAGACCCACTTCTTATATAGTGAGTGTTATAAAATTCGAATTGGAGATTTTCCTATATATGAGCTTCCATATAAAAAAAAGGGAAATTTTTTTGAAAATTTTACTTTTTGAACAATAATTCATTGAATAGTCCGCCATGTGTTCTCAATGGAAGAATTGTACTTTTGAGAAAATTGCTATTTTTGTACCAACTTAAGACCCACTTCTTATTTAGTGAGTGTTATAAAATTGGAATTAGAGATTCTCCTATATATAAGCTTCAATATCACAAACGGGAAAAAATTTTGAAAATTTTTACTTTTTGAACAATAATTCATTGAATAGTCCGCCATGTGTTTTCAATGGGGGAACTTTATTTTTGAGAAAATTGCACTTTTTGGACCAAGTTTAGGCCCACTTCTTATTTAGTGAAGATTATAAAATTCAAATTGGAGATTCTCCTATATATGAGCTTCCATATAAAAAAAAGGGAAACATTTTTGAAAATTTTAGTTTTTGAACAATAATTCATTGAATAGTCCACAATGTGTTTTCAATGGGGGAATTGTATTTTCGAGAAAATTACTTTTTGGACCTACTTTTTGGACCAACTTTAGACCCACTTCTTATTTAGTGAGAGTTATAAAATTCGAATTGGAGATTTTCCTATATATGGGCTTCAATATAAAAAACGGGAAAAATTTTTGAAAAATTTACTTTTTGAACAATAATTCATTGAATAGTCCGCCATGTGTTTTCAATGAGGGAATTGTATTTTCGAAAAAATTGCTTTTTGGACCAACTTAAGACCCTTTTCTTATTTAGTGAGTGTTATAAAATTCGAATTGGAGATTTTCCTATGTATGAGCTTCAATATAAAAAACGGGAAAAATTTTTGAAAATTTTACTTTTTGAACAATAATTCATTGAATAGTCCGTCATGTGTTTTCAATGGGGAAATTTTACTTTTGAGAAAATTGTACTTTTTGGACCCACTTTAGACCCACTTATTATTTAGTGAGTGTTATGAAATTGGAATTAGAGATTCTCCTATATATAAGCTTCAATATCACAAATGGGAAAAAAATTTGAAAATTTTACTTTTTAAACAATAATTCATTGAATAGTCCACCAAGTGTTTTCAATGAGGGAATTGTATTTTCGAGAAAATTGCTATTTGGACCAATTTTTTGGACCATATTTAGACCCACTTCTTATTTAGTGAGTGTTATAAAATTCGAATTGGAGATTTTCCTATGTATGGGCTTCAATATAAAAAACGGGAAAAACTTTTGAAAATTTTACTTTTTTAAAAATAATTAATTGAATAGTCCGCCATGTGTTCTCAATGGGGGAATTTTACTTTTGAGAAAATTGCACTTTTTGGACCAACGTTAGACCCTTTTCTTATTTAGTGAGTGTTATAAAATTGGAATTAGAGATTCTCCTATATATAAGCTTCAATATCACAAACGTAAGAAAATTTTGAAAATTTTACTTTTTGAACAATAATTTATTGAATAGTCCACCAAGTGTTTTCAATGAGGGAATTGTATTTTCGAGAAAATTGCTATTTGGACCAATTTTTTGGACCATATTTAGACCCACTTCTTATTTAGTGAGTGTTATAAAATTCGATTTGGAGATTTGCCTATGTATGGGCTTCAATATAAAAAACGGGAAAAATTTTTGAAAATTTTACTTTTTTAAAAATAATTCATTGAATAGTCCGCCATTTGTTTTCAATGAGGGAATTGTATTTTCTAGAAAATTGCTATTTGGACCAACTTTTTGGACCATATTTAGACCCACTTCTTATATAGTGAGTGTTATAAAATTCGAATTGGAGATTTTCCTATATATGAGCTTCCATATAAATAAAAGGGAAATTTTTTTGAAAATTTTACTTTTTGAACAATAATTCATTGAATAGTCCGCCATGTGTTCTCAATGGAAGAATTGTACTTTTGAGAAAATTGCTATTTTTGTACCAACTTAAGACCCACTTCTTATTTAGTGAGTGTTATAAAATTGGAATTAGATATTCTCCTATATATAAGCTTCAATATCACAAACGTAAGAAAATTTTGAAAATTTTACTTTTCGAACAATAATTTATTGAATTGTCCACCAAGTGTTTTCAATGAGGGAATTGTATTTTCGAGAAAATTGCTTTTTGGACCAACTTTAGACCCATTTCTTATTTTGTGAGTGTTATAAAATTCGAATTGGAGATTTTCCTATGTATGAGCTACAATATAAAAAACGGGAAAAAATTTTGAAAATTTTACTTTTTGAACAATAATTCATTGAATAGTCCGCCATGTGTTTTCAATGAGGGAATTGTATTTTCGAGAAAATTGCTATTTGGACCAACTTTTTGGACCATATTTAGACCCACTTCTTATTTAGTGAGTGTTATAAAATTCGAATTGGAGATTTTCCTATGTATGGGCTTCAATATAAAAAACGGGAAAAATTTTTGAAAATTTTACTTTTTGAACAATAATTCATTGAATAGTCCGCCATGTGTTTTCAATGGGGGAATTTTACTTTTGAGAAAATTGCACTTTTTGGACCAACGTTAGACCCTTTTCTTATTTAGTGAGTGTTATAAAATTGGAATTAGAGATTTTCCTATATATAAGCTTCAATATCACAAACGTAAAAAAATTTTGAAAATTTTACTTTATGAACAATAATTTATTGAATAGTCCGCCAAGTGTTTTCAATGAGGGAATTGTATTTTCGAGAAAATTGCTTTTTGGACCAACGTTAGACCCACTTCTTATTTAGTGAGTGTTATAAAATTGGAATTAGAGAATCTCCTATATATATAAGCTTCAATATCACAAACGTAAGAAAATTTTGAAAATTTTACTTTTTGAACAATAATTTATTGAATAGTCCACCAAGTGTTTTCAATGAGGGAATTGTATTTTCGAGAAAATTGCTATTTGGACCAATTTTTTGGACCATATTTAGACCCACTTCTTATTTAGTGAGTGTTATAAAATTCGATTTGGAGATTTGCCTATGTATGGGCTTCAATATAAAAAACGGGAAAAATTTTTGAAAATTTTACTTTTTTAAAAATAATTCATTGAATAGTCCGCCATTTGTTTTCAATGAGGGAATTGTATTTTCTAGAAAATTGCTATTTGGACCAACTTTTTGGACCATATTTAGACCCACTTCTTATATAGTGAGTGTTATAAAATTCGAATTGGAGATTTTCCTATATATGAGCTTCCATATAAATAAAAGGGAAATTTTTTTGAAAATTTTACTTTTTGAACAATAATTCATTGAATAGTCCGCCATGTGTTCTCAATGGAAGAATTGTACTTTTGAGAAAATTGCTATTTTTGTACCAACTTAAGACCCACTTCTTATTTAGTGAGTGTTATAAAATTGGAATTAGATATTCTCCTATATATAAGCTTCAATATCACAAACGTAAGAAAATTTTGAAAATTTTACTTTTCGAACAATAATTTATTGAATTGTCCACCAAGTGTTTTCAATGAGGGAATTGTATTTTCGAGAAAATTGCTTTTTGGACCAACTTTAGACCCATTTCTTATTTTGTGAGTGTTATAAAATTCGAATTGGAGATTTTCCTATGTATAAGCTACAATATAAAAAACGGGAAAAAATTTTGAAAATTTTACTTTTTGAAAAATAATTCATTGAATAGTCCGCCATGTGTTTTCAATGAGGGAATTGTATTTTCGAGAAAATTGCTATTTGGACCAACTTTTTGGACCATATTTAGACCCACTTCTTATTTAGTGAGTGTTATAAAATTCGAATTGGAGATTTTCCTATGTATGGGCTTCAATATAAAAAACGGGAAAAATTTTTGAAAATTTTACTTTTTGAACAATAATTAATTGAATAGTCCGCCATGTGTTCTCAATGGGGGAATTGTACTTTTGAGAAAATTGCTATTTTTGTACCAACTTTAGACCCACTTCTTATTTAGTGAGTGTTATAAAATTGGAATTAGAGATTCTCCTATATATAAGCTTAAATATCACAAACGTAAGAAAATTTTGAAAATTTTACTTTTTGAACAATAATTTATTGAATTGTCCACCAAGTGTTTTCAATGAGGGAATTGTATTTTCGAGAAAATTGCTTTTTGGACCAACTTTAGACCCACTTCTTATTTAGTGAGTGTTATAAAATTGGAATTAGAGATTCTCCTATATATAAGCTTCAATATCACAAACGTAAGAAAATTTTGAAAATTTTACTTTTTGAACAATAATTCATTGAATAGTCCGCCATGTGTTTTCAATGGGGGAATTTTATTTTTGGGGAAATTGAACTTTTTGGACCAAGTTTAGGCCCACTTCTTATTTAGTGAATGTTATAAAATTCAAATTGGAGATTCTCCTATATATGAGCTTCCATATAAAAAAAGGGAAAATTTTTTGAAAATTTTAGTTTTTGAACAATAATTCATTGAATAGTCCACAATGTGTTTTCAATGGGGGAATTGTATTTTCGAGAAAATTACTTTTTGGACCTACTTTTTGGACCAACTTTAGACCCACTTCTTATTTATTGAAGATTATAAAATTCAAATTGGTGATTCTCCTATATATGAGCTTCCATATAAAAAAAGGGAAAAATTTTTGAAAATTTTAGTTTTTGAACAATAATTCATTGAATAGTCCGCCATGTGTTTTCAATGAGGGAATTGTATTTTCGAGAAAATTGCTATTTGGACCATATTTAGACCCACTTCTTATTTAGTGAGTGTTATAAAATTCGAATTGGAGATTTTCCTATGTATGAGCTACAATATAAAAAACGGGAAAAAATTTTGAAAATTTTACTTTTTGAACAATAATTCATTGAATAGTCCGCCATGTGTTTTCAATGAGGGAATTGTATTTTCGAGAAAATTGCTATTTGGACCAACTTTTTGGACCATATTTAGACCCACTTCTTATTTAGTGAGTGTTATAAAATTCGAATTGGAGATTTTCCTATGTATGGGCTTCAATATAAAAAACGGGAAAAATTTTTGAAAATTTTACTTTTTGAACAATAATTCATTGAATAGTCCGCCATGTGTTTTCAATGGGGGAATTTTACTTTTGAGAAAATTGCACTTTTTGGACCAAGTTTAGGCAAACTTCTTATTTAGTGAATGTTATAAAGTTCAAATTGGAGATTCTCCTATATATGAGCTTCCATATAAAAAAAGGGAAATTTTTTTGAAAATTTTACTTTTTGAACAATAATTCATTGAATAGTCCGCCATGCGTTCTCAATGGGGGAATTGTACTTTTGAGAAAATTGCTATTTTTGTACCAAATTTAGACCCACTTCTTATTTAGTGAGTGTTATAAAATTGGAATTAGAGATTCTCCTATATATAAGCTTCAATATCACAAACGTAAGAAAATTTTGAAAATTTTACTTTTTGAACAATAATTTATTGAATAGTCCACCAAGTGTTTTCAATGAGGGAATTGTATTTTCGAGAAAATTGCTATTTGGACCAATTTTTTGGACCATATTTAGACCCACTTCTTATTTAGTGAGTGTTATAAAATTCGATTTGGAGATTTGCCTATGTATGGGCTTCAATATAAAAAACGGGAAAAATTTTTGAAAATTTTACTTTTTTAAAAATAATTCATTGAATAGTCCGCCATTTGTTTTCAATGAGGGAATTGTATTTTCTAGAAAATTGCTATTTGGACCAACTTTTTGGACCATATTTAGACCCACTTCTTATATAGTGAGTGTTATAAAATTCGAATTGGAGATTTTCCTATATATGAGCTTCCATATAAATAAAAGGGAAATTTTTTTGAAAATTTTACTTTTTGAACAATAATTCATTGAATAGTCCGCCATGTGTTCTCAATGGAAGAATTGTACTTTTGAGAAAATTGCTATTTTTGTACCAACTTAAGACCCACTTCTTATTTAGTGAGTGTTATAAAATTGGAATTAGAGATTCTCCTATATATAAGCTTCAATATCACAAACGTAAGAAAATTTTGAAAATTTTACTTTTCGAACAATAATTTATTGAATTGTCCACCAAGTGTTTTCAATGAGGGAATTGTATTTTCGAGAAAATTGCTTTTTGGACCAACTTTAGACCCATTTCTTATTTTGTGAGTGTTATAAAATTCGAATTGGAGATTTTCCTATGTATGAGCTACAATATAAAAAACGGGAAAAAATTTTGAAAATTTTACTTTTTGAACAATAATTCATTGAATAGTCCGCCATGTGTTTTCAATGAGGGAATTGTATTTTCGAGAAAATTGCTATTTGGACCAACTTTTTGGACCATATTTAGACCCACTTCTTATTTAGTGAGTGTTATAAAATTCGAATTGGAGATTTTCCTATGTATGGGCTTCAATATAAAAAACAGGAAAAATTTTTGAAAATTTTACTTTTTGAACAATAATTCATTGAATAGTCCGCCATGTGTTTTCAATGGGATAATTTTACTTTTGAGAAAATTGCACTTTTTGGACCAACGTTAGACCCTTTTCTTATTTAGTGAGTGTTATAAAATTGGAATTAGAGATTTTCCTATATATAAGCTTCAATATCACAAACGTAAAAAAATTTTGAAAATTTTACTTTATGAACAATAATTTATTGAATAGTCCGCCAAGTGTTTTCAATGAGGGAATTGTATTTTCGAGAAAATTGCTTTTTAGACCAACGTTAGACCCACTTCTTATTTAGTGAGTGTTATAAAATTGGAATTAGAGAATCTCCTATATATATAAGCTTCAATATCACAAACGGGAAAAAATTTTGAAAATTTTTACATTTTGAACCATAATTCATTGAATACTCCACCAAGTGTTTTCAATGAGGGAATTGTATTTTCGAGAAAATTGCTATTTGGACCAACTTTTTGGACCATATTTAGACCCACTTCTTATTTAGTGAGTGTTATAAAATTCGAATTGGAGATTTTCCTATGTATGGGCTTCAATATAAAAAACGAGAAAAATTTTTGAAAAATTTACTTTTTGAACAATAATTCATTGAATAGTCCGCCATGTGTTTTCAATGGGGGAATTTTACTTTTGAGAAAATTGCACTTTTTGGACCAACGTTAGACCCTTTTCTTATTTAGTGAGTGTTATAAAATTGGAATTAGAGATTCTCCTATATATAAGCTTCAATATCACAAACGTAAGAAAATTTTGAAAATTTTACTTTTTGAACAATAATTTATTGAATAGTCCGCCATGTGTTTTCAATGAGGGAATTGTATTTTCGAGAAAATTGCTATTTGGACCAATTTGTTGGACCATATTTAGACCCACTTCTTATTTAGTGAGTTTTATAAAATTCGAATTGGAGATTTTCCTATGTATGGGCTTCAATATAAAAAACGGGAAAAATTTTTGAAAATTTTACTTTTTTAAAAATAATTCATTGAATAGTCCGCCATGTGTTTTCAATGAGGGAATTGTATTTTCTAGAAAATTGCTATTTGGACCAACTTTTTGGACCATATTTAGACCCACTTCTTATATAGTGAGTGTTATAAAATTCGAATTGGAGATTTTCCTATATATGAGCTTCCATATAAAAAAAAGGGAAATTTTTTTGAAAATTTTACTTTTTGAACAATAATTCATTGAATAGTCCGCCATGTGTTCTCAATGGAAGAATTGTACTTTTGAGAAAATTGCTATTTTTGTACCAACTTAAGACCCACTTCTTATTTAGTGAGTGTTATAAAATTGGAATTAGAGATTCTCCTATATATAAGCTTCAATATCACAAACGGGAAAAAATTTTGAAAATTTTTACTTTTTGAACAATAATTCATTGAATAGTCCGCCATGTGTTTTCAATGGGGGAACTTTATTTTTGAGAAAATTGCACTTTTTGGACCAAGTTTAGGCCCACTTCTTATTTAGTGAAGATTATAAAATTCAAATTGGAGATTCTCCTATATATGAGCTTCCATATAAAAAAAAGGGAAAATTTTTTGAAAATTTTAGTTTTTGAACAATAATTCATTGAATAGTCCACAATGTGTTTTCAATGGGGGAATTGTATTTTCGAGAAAATTACTTTTTGGACCTACTTTTTGGACCAACTTTAGACCCACTTCTTATTTAGTGAGAGTTATAAAATTCGAATTGGAGATTTTCCTATATATGGGCTTCAATATAAAAAACGGGAAAAATTTTTGAAAAATTTACTTTTTGAACAATAATTCATTGAATAGTCCGCCATGTGTTTTCAATGAGGGAATTGTATTTTCGAAAAAATTGCTTTTTGGACCCACTTTAGACCCACTTATTATTTAGTGAGTGTTATGAAATTGGAATTAGAGATTCTCCTATATATAAGCTTCAATATCACAAATGGGAAAAAAATTTGAAAATTTTACTTTTTAAACAATAATTCATTGAATAGTCCACCAAGTGTTTTCAATGAGGGAATTGTATTTTCGAGAAAATTGCTATTTGGACCAATTTTTTGGACCATATTTAGACCCACTTCTTATTTAGTGAGTGTTATAAAATTCGAATTGGAGATTTTCCTATGTATGGGCTTCAATATAAAAAACGGGAAAAACTTTTGAAAATTTTACTTTTTTAAAAATAATTAATTGAATAGTCCGCCATGTGTTCTCAATGGGGGAATTGTACTTTTGAGAAAATTGCTATTTTTGTACCAACTTTAGACCCACTTCTTATTTAGTGAGTGTTATAAAATTGGAATTAGAGATTCTCCTATATATAAGCTTCAATATCACAAACGTAAGAAAATTTTGAAAATTTTACTTTTTGAACAATAATTTATTGAATTGTCCACCAAGTGTTTTCAATGAGGGAATTGTATTTTCGAGAAAATTGCTTTTTGGACCAACTTTAGACCCACTTCTTATTTAGTGAGTGTTATAAAATTGGAATTAGAGATTCTCCTATATATAAGCTTCAATATCACAAACGTAAGAAAATTTTGAAAATTTTACTTTTTGAACAATAATTCATTGAATAGTCCGCCATGTGTTTTCAATGGGGGAATTTTATTTTTGGGGAAATTGAACTTTTTGGACCAAGTTTAGGCCCACTTCTTATTTAGTGAATGTTATAAAATTCAAATTGGAGATTCTCCTATATATGAGCTTCCATATAAAAAAAGGAAAATTTTTTGAAAATTTTACTTTTTGAACAATAATTCATTGAATAGTCCGCCATGTGTTCTCAATGGGGGAATTGTACTTATGAGAAAATTGCTATTTTTGTACCAACTTAAGACCCACTTCTTATTTAGTGAGTGTTATAAAATTGGAATTAGAAATTCTCCTATATATAAGCTTCAATATCACAAACGGGAAAAAATTTTGAAAATTTTTACTTTTTGAACAATAATTCATTGAATAGTCCGCCATGTGTTTTCAATGGGCGAACTTTATTTTTGAGAAAATTGCACTTTTTGGACCAAGTTTAGGCCCACTTCTTATTTAGTGAAGATTATAAAATTCAAATTGGAGATTCTCCTATATATGAGCTTCCATATAAAAAAAGGGAAAATTTTTTGAAAATTTTAGTTTTTGAACAAAAATTCATTGAATAGTCCACAATGTGTTTTCAATGGGGGAATTGTATTTTCGAGAAAATTACTTTTTGGACCTACTTTTTGGACCAACTTTAGACCCACTTCTTATTTATTGAAGATTATAAAATTCAAATTGGTGATTCTCCTATATATGAGCTTCCATATAAAAAAAGGGAAAAATTTTTGAAAATTTTAGTTTTTGAACAATAATTCATTGAATAGTCCGCCATGTGTTTTCAATGAGGGAATTGTATTTTCGAGAAAATTGCTATTTGGACCATATTTAGACCCACTTCTTATTTAGTGAGTGTTATAAAATTCGAATTGGAGATTTTCCTATGTATGAGCTACAATATAAAAAAAAGGAAAAAATTTTGAAAATTTTACTTTTTGAACAATAATTCATTGAATAGTCCGCCATGTGTTTTCAATGAGGGAATTGTATTTTCGAGAAAATTGCTATTTGGACCAACTTTTTGGACCATATTTAGACCCACTTCTTATTTAGTGAGTGTTATAAAATTCGAATTGGAGATTTTCCTATGTATGGGCTTCAATATAAAAAACGGGAAAAATTTTTGAAAATTTTACTTTTTGAACAATAATTCATTGAATAGTCCGCCATGTGTTTTCAATGGGTGAATTTTACTTTTGAGAAAATTGCACTTTTTGGACCAAGTTTAGGCAAACTTCTTATTTAGTGAATGTTATAAAGTTCAAATTGGAGATTCTCCTATATATGAGCTTCCATATAAAAAAAGGGAAATTTTTTTGAAAATTTTACTTTTTGAACAATAATTCATTGAATAGTCCGCCATGCGTTCTCAATGGGGGAATTGTACTTTTGAGAAAATTGCTATTTTTGTACCAACTTTAGACCCACTTCTTATTTAGTGAGTGTTATAAAATTGGAATTAGAGATTCTCCTATATATAAGCTTCAATATCACAAACGTAAGAAAATTTTGAAAATTTTACTTTTTGAACAATAATTTATTGAATTGTCCACCAAGTGTTTTCAATGAGGGAATTGTATTTTCGAGAAAATTGCTTTTTGGACCAACTTTAGACCCACTTCTTATTTAGTGAGTGTTATAAAATTCGAATTGGAGATTTTCCTATGTATGAGCTACAATATAAAAAACGGGAAAAAATTTTGAAAATTTTACTTTTTGAACAATAATTCATTGAATAGTCCGCCATGTGTTTTCAATGAGGGAATTGTATTTTCGAGAAAATTACTATTTGGACCAACTTTTTGTACCAACTTTAGACCCACTTCTTATTTAGTGAGTGTTATAAAATTGGAATTAGAGATTTTCCTATATATAAGCTTCAATATCACAAACGTAAGAAAATTTTGAAAATTTTACTTTTTGAACAATAATTCATTGAATAGTCCGCCATGTGTTTTCAATGGGGGAATTTTATTTTTGGGAAAATTGAACTTTTTGGACCAAGTTTAGGCCCACTTCTTATTTAGTGAATGTTATAAAATTCAAATTGGAGATTCTCCTATATATGAGCTTCCATATAAAAAAAGGAAAATTTTTTGAAAATTTTACTTTTTGAACAATAATTCATTGAATAGTCCGCCATGTGTTCTCAATGGGGGAATTGTACTTTTGAGAAAATTGCTATTTTTGTACCAACTTAAGACCCACTTCTTATTTAGTGAGTGTTATAAAATTGGAATTAGAAATTCTCCTATATATAAGCTTCAATATCACAAACGGGAAAAAATTTTGAAAATTTTTACTTTTTGAACAATAATTCATTGAATAGTCCGCCATGTGTTTTCAATGGGCGAACTTTATTTTTGAGGAAATTGCACTTTTTGGACCAAGTTTAGGCCCACTTCTTATTTAGTGAAGATTATAAAATTCAAATTGGAGATTCTCCTATATATGAGCTTCCATATAAAAAAAGGGAAAATTTTTTGAAAATTTTAGTTTTTGAACAATAATTCATTGAATAGTCCACAATGTGTTTTCAATGGGGGAATTGTATTTTCGAGAAAATTAC
The DNA here is from genome assembly GCA_963978545.1 of Linyphia triangularis. Taxonomy (NCBI): domain Eukaryota; kingdom Metazoa; phylum Arthropoda; class Arachnida; order Araneae; family Linyphiidae; genus Linyphia; species Linyphia triangularis. Next base: position 200,982 of record CAXBTE010000002.1, on the reverse strand, counting down.
TTTTTGGACCTACTTTTTGGACCAACTTTAGACCCACTTCTTATTTAGTGAAGATTATAAAATTCAAATTGGTGATTCTCCTATATATGAGCTTCCATATAAAAAAAGGGAAAATTTTTTGAAAATTTTAGTTTTTGAACAATAATTCATTGAATAGTCCGCCATGTGTTTTCAATGGGCGAACTTTATTTTTGAGGAAATTGCACTTTTTGGACCAAGTTTAGGCCCACTTCTTATTTAGTGAAGATTATAAAATTCAAATTGGAGATTCTCCTATATATGAGCTTCCATATAAAAAAAGGGAAAATTTTTTGAAAATTTTAGTTTTTGAACAATAATTCATTGAATAGTCCACAATGTGTTTTCAATGGGGGAATTGTATTTTCGAGAAAATTACTTTTTGGACCTACTTTTTGGACCAACTTTAGACCCACTTCTTATTTAGTGAAGATTATAAAATTCAAATTGGTGATTCTCCTATATATGAGCTTCCATATAAAAAAAGGGAAAATTTTTTGAAAATTTTAGTTTTTGAACAATAATTCATTGAATAGTCCGCCATGTGTTTTCAATGAGGGAATTGTATTTTCGAGAAAATTGCTATTTGGACCATATTTAGACCCACTTCTTATTTAGTGAGTGTTATAAAATTCGAATTGGAGATTTTCCTATGTATGAGCTTCCATATAAAAAACGGGAAAAATTTTTGAAAATTTTACTTTTTGAACAATAATTCATTGAATAGTCCGTCATGTGTTTTCAATGGGGAAATTTTACTTTTGAGAAAATTGTACTTTTTGGACCCACTTTAGACCCACTTATTATTTAGTGAGTGTTATGAAATTGGAATTAGAGATTCTCCTATATATAAGCTTCAATATCACAAATGGGAAAAAAATTTGAAAATTTTACTTTTTAAACAATAATTCATTGAATAGTCCACCAAGTGTTTTCAATGAGGGAATTGTATTTTCGAGAAAATTGCTATTTGGACCAATTTTTTGGACCATATTTAGACCCACTTCTTATTTAGTGAGTGTTATAAAATTCGAATTGGAGATTTTCCTATGTATGGGCTTCAATATAAAAAACGGGAAAAATTTTTGAAAATTTTACTTTTTTAAAAATAATTAATTGAATAGTCCGCCATGTGTTCTCAATGGGGGAATTGTACTTTTGAGAAAATTGCTATTTTTGTACCAACTTTAGACCCACTTCTTATTTAGTGAGTGTTATAAAATTGGAATTAGAGATTCTCCTATATATAAGCTTCAATATCACAAACGTAAGAAAATTTTGAAAATTTTACTTTTTGAACAATAATTTATTGAATTGTCCACCAAGTGTTTTCAATGAGGGAATTGTATTTTCGAGAAAATTGCTTTTTGGACCAACTTTAGACCCACTTCTTATTTAGTGAGTGTTATAAAATTGGAATTAGAGATTCTCCTATATATAAGCTTCAATATCACAAACGTAAGAAAATTTTGAAAATTTTACTTTTTGAACAATAATTCATTGAATAGTCCGCCATGTGTTTTCAATGGGGGAATTTTATTTTTGGGGAAATTGAACTTTTTGGACCAAGTTTAGGCCCACTTCTTATTTAGTGAATGTTATAAAATTCAAATTGGAGATTCTCCTATATATGAGCTTCCATATAAAAAAAGGAAAATTTTTTGAAAATTTTACTTTTTGAACAATAATTCATTGAATAGTCCGCCATGTGTTCTCAATGGGGGAATTGTACTTATGAGAAAATTGCTATTTTTGTACCAACTTAAGACCCACTTCTTATTTAGTGAGTGTTATAAAATTGGAATTAGAAATTCTCCTATATATAAGCTTCAATATCACAAACGGGAAAAAATTTTGAAAATTTTTACTTTTTGAACAATAATTCATTGAATAGTCCGCCATGTGTTTTCAATGGGCGAACTTTATTTTTGAGAAAATTGCACTTTTTGGACCAAGTTTAGGCCCACTTCTTATTTAGTGAAGATTATAAAATTCAAATTGGAGATTCTCCTATATATGAGCTTCCATATAAAAAAAGGGAAAATTTTTTGAAAATTTTAGTTTTTGAACAATAATTCATTGAATAGTCCACAATGTGTTTTCAATGGGGGAATTGTATTTTCGAGAAAATTACTTTTTGGACCTACTTTTTGGACCAACTTTAGACCCACTTCTTATTTATTGAAGATTATAAAATTCAAATTGGTGATTCAATGAGGGAATTGTATTTTCGAGAAAATTGCTATTTGGACCATATTTAGACCCACTTCTTATTTAGTGAGTGTTATAAAATTCGAATTGGAGATTTTCCTATGTATGAGCTACAATATAAAAAACGGGAAAAAATTTTGAAAATTTTACTTTTTGAACAATAATTCATTGAATAGTCCGCCATGTGTTTTCAATGAGGGAATTGTATTTTCGAGAAAATTGCTATTTGGACCAACTTTTTGGACCATATTTAGACCCACTTCTTATTTAGTGAGTGTTATAAAATTCGAATTGGAGATTTTCCTATGTATGGGCTTCAATATAAAAAACGGGAAAAATTTTTGAAAATTTTACTTTTTGAACAATAATTCATTGAATAGTCCGCCATGTGTTTTCAATGGGGGAATTTTACTTTTGAGAAAATTGCACTTTTTGGACCAAGTTTAGGCAAACTTCTTATTTAGTGAATGTTATAAAGTTCAAATTGGAGATTCTCCTATATATGAGCTTCCATATAAAAAAAGGGAAATTTTTTTGAAAATTTTACTTTTTGAACAATAATTCATTGAATAGTCCGCCATGCGTTCTCAATGGGGGAATTGTACTTTTGAGAAAATTGCTATTTTTGTACCAACTTTAGACCCACTTCTTATTTAGTGAGTGTTATAAAATTGGAATTAGAGATTCTCCTATATATAAGCTTCAATATCACAAACGTAAGAAAATTTTGAAAATTTTACTTTTTGAACAATAATTTATTGAATTGTCCACCAAGTGTTTTCAATGAGGGAATTGTATTTTCGAGAAAATTGCTTTTTGGACCAACTTTAGACCCACTTCTTATTTAGTGAGTGTTATAAAATTGGAATTAGAGATTCTCCTATATATAAGCTTCAATATCACAAACGTAAGAAAATTTTGAAAATTTTACTTTTTGAACAATAATTCATTGAATAGTCCGCCATGTGTTTTCAATGGGGGAATTTTATTTTTGGGGAAATTGAACTTTTTGGACCAAGTTTAGGCCCACTTCTTATTTAGTGAATGTTATAAAATTCAAATTGGAGATTCTCCTATATATGAGCTTCCATATAAAAAAAGGAAAATTTTTTGAAAATTTTACTTTTTGAACAATAATTCATTGAATAGTCCGCCATGCGTTCTCAATGGGGGAATTGTACTTTTGAGAAAATTGCTATTTTTGTACCAACTTTAGACCCACTTCTTATTTAGTGAGTGTTATAAAATTGGAATTAGAGATTCTCCTATATATAAGCTTCAATATCACAAACGTAAGAAAATTTTGAAAATTTTACTTTTTGAACAATAATTTATTGAATTGTCCACCAAGTGTTTTCAATGAGGGAATTGTATTTTCGAGAAAATTGCTTTTTGGACCAACTTTAGACCCACTTCTTATTTAGTGAGTGTTATAAAATTCGAATTGGAGATTTTCCTATGTATGAGCTACAATATAAAAAACGGGAAAAAATTTTGAAAATTTTACTTTTTGAACAATAATTCATTGAATAGTCCGCCATGTGTTTTCAATGAGGGAATTGTATTTTCGAGAAAATTACTATTTGGACCAACTTTTTGTACCAACTTTAGACCCACTTCTTATTTAGTGAGTGTTATAAAATTGGAATTAGAGATTCTCCTATATATAAGCTTCAATATCACAAACGTAAGAAAATTTTGAAAATTTTACTTTTTGAACAATAATTCATTGAATAGTCCGCCATGTGTTTTCAATGGGGGAATTTTATTTTTAGGAAAATTGAACTTTTTGGACCAAGTTTAGGCCCACTTCTTATTTAGTGAATGTTATAAAATTCAAATTGGAGATTCTCCTATATATGAGCTTCCATATAAAAAAAGGAAAATTTTTTGAAAATTTTACTTTTTGAACAATAATTCATTGAATAGTCCGCCATGTGTTCTCAATGGGGGAATTGTACTTTTGAGAAAATTGCTATTTTTGTACCAACTTAAGACCCACTTCTTATTTAGTGAGTGTTATAAAATTGGAATTAGAAATTCTCCTATATATAAGCTTCAATATCACAAACGGGAAAAAATTTTGAAAATTTTTACTTTTTGAACAATAATTCATTGAATAGTCCGCCATGTGTTTTCAATGGGCGAACTTTATTTTTGAGGAAATTGCACTTTTTGGACCAAGTTTAGGCCCACTTCTTATTTAGTGAAGATTATAAAATTCAAATTGGAGATTCTCCTATATATGAGCTTCCATATAAAAAAAGGGAAAATTTTTTGAAAATTTTAGTTTTTGAACAATAATTCATTGAATAGTCCACAATGTGTTTTCAATGGGGGAATTGTATTTTCGAGAAAATTACTTTTTGGACCTACTTTTTGGATCAACTTTAGACCCACTTCTTATTTAGTGAAGATTATAAAATTCAAATTGGTGATTCTCCTATATATGAGCTTCCATATAAAAAAAGGGAAAATTTTTTGAAAATTTTAGTTTTTGAACAATAATTCATTGAATAGTCCGCCATGTGTTTTCAATGAGGGAATTGTATTTTCGAGAAAATTGCTATTTGGACCATATTTAGACCCACTTCTTATTTAGTGAGTGTTATAAAATTCGAATTGGAGATTTTCCTATGTATGAGCTTCCATATAAAAAAAGGGAAAAATTTTTGAAAATTTTAGTTTTTGAACAATAATTCATTGAATAGTCCGCCATGTGCTTTCAATGGGGGAATTTTATTTTTGAGAAAATTGCACTTTTTGGACCAAGTTTAGGCCCACTTCTTATTTAGTGAATGTTATAAAATTGAAATTGGAGCTTCTCCTATATATGAGCTTCCATATAAAAAAAGGGAAATTTTTTTTAAGTATTTACTTTTTGAACAATAATTCATTGAATAGTCCGCCATGTGTTCTCAATGGGGGAATTGTACTTTTGAGAAAATTGCTATTTTTGTACCAACTTTAGACCCACTTCTTATTTAGTGAGTGTTATAAAATTGGAATTAGAGATTCTCCTATATATAAGCTTCAATATCACAAACGGGAAAAAATTTTGAAAATTTTTACTTTTTGAACCATAATTCATTGAATAGTCCGCCATGTGTTTTCAATGGGCGAATTTTACTTTTGTGTAAATTGCACTTTTTGGACCAACTTTAGACACACTTCTTATTTAGTGAGTGTTATAAAATTGGAATTAGAGATTCTCCTATATATAACTTTCAATATCACAAACTGTAAAAAATTTTGAAAATTTTACTTTTTGAACAATAATTCATTGAATAGTCCGCCAAAAGTTTTCAATGAGGGAATTGTATTTTCGAGAAAATTACTTTTTGTACCTACTTTTTGGACCAACTTTAGACCCACTTCTTATTTAGTGAGAGTTATAAAATTCGAATTGGAGATTTTCCTATATATGGGCTTCAATATAAAAAACGTGAAAAAATTTTGAAAATTTTACTTTTTGAACAATAATTCATTGAATAGTCCGCCATGTGTTTTCAATGAGGGAATTGTATTTTCGAGAAAATTGCACTTTTTGGACCAACGTTAGACCCTTTTCTTATTTAGTGAGTGTTATAAATTTGGAATTAGAGATTTTCCTATATATGGGCTTCAATATAAAAAACGGGAAAAAATTTTGAAAATTTTACTTTTTGAACAATAATTCATTGAATAGTCCGCCATGTGTTTTCAATGGGGGAATTTTACTTTTGAGAAAATTGCACTTTTTGGACCAACGTTAGACCCTTTTCTTATTTAGTGAGTGTTATAAAATTGGAATTAGAGAATCTCCTATATATAAGCTTCAATATCACAAACGGGAAAAAATTTTGAAAATTTTTACTTTTTGAACCATAATTCATTGAATAGACCGCCATGTGTTTTCAATGGGGGAATTTTACTTTTGAGAAAATTGCACTTTTTGGACCAAAGTTAGACTCTTTTCTTATTTAGTGAGTGTTATAAAATACGAATTGGAGATTTTCCTATATATGAGCTTCAATATAAAAAACGGGAAAAAATTTTGAAAATTTTACTTTTTGAACAATAATTCATTGAATAGTCCGCCATGTGTTTTCAATGGGGGAATTTTATTTTTGAGAAAATTGCACTTTTTGGACCAAGTTTAGGCAAACTTCTTATTTAGTGAATGTTATAAAGTTCAAATTGGAGATTCTACTATATATGAGCTTCCATATAAAAAAAGGGAAATTTTTTTGATAATTTTACTTTTTGAACAATAATTCATTGAATAGTCCGCCATGTGTTCTCAATGTGGGAATTTTACTTTTGAGAAAATTGCACTTTTTGGACCAAAGTTAGACCCTTTTCTTATTTAGTGAGTGTTATAAAATTGGAATTAGAGATTTTCCTATATATAAGCTTCAATATCACAAACGTAAGAAAATTTTGAAAATTTTACTTTTTGAACAATAATTTATTGAATTGTCCACCAAGTGTTTTCAATGAGGGAATTGTATTTTCGAGAAAATTACTTTTTGGACCAACTTTAGACCCACTTCTTATTTAGTGAGTGTTATAAAATTCGAATTGGAGATTTTCCTATGTATGAGCTACAATATAAAAAACGGGAAAAAATTTTGAAAATTTTACTTTTTGAACAATAATTCATTGAATAGTCCGCCATGTGTTTTCAATGAGGGAATTGTATTTTCGAGAAAATTGCTATTTGGACCAACTTTTTGGACCAACTTTAGACCCACTTCTTATTTAGTGAGTGTTATAAAATTGGAATTAGAGATTCTCCTATATATAAGCTTCAATATCACAAACGTAAGAAAATTTTGAAAATTTTACTTTTTGAACAATAATTCATTGAATAGTCCGCCATGTGTTTTCAATGGGGGAATTTTATTTTTGGGGAAATTGAACTTTTTGGACCAAGTTTAGGCCCACTTCTTATTTAGTGAATGTTATAAAATTCAAATTGGAGATTCTCCTATATATGAGCTTCCATATAAAAAAAGGAAAATTTTTTGAAAATTTTACTTTTTGAACAATAATTCATTGAATAGTCCGCCATGTGTCCTCAATGGGGGAATTGTACTTATGAGAAAATTGCTATTTTTGTACCAACTTAAGACCCACTTCTTATTTAGTGAGTGTTATAAAATTGGAATTAGAAATTCTCCTATATATAAGCTTCAATATCACAAACGGGAAAAAATTTTGAAAATTTTTACTTTTTGAACAATAATTCATTGAATAGTCCGCCATGTGTTTTCAATGGGCGAACTTTATTTTTGAGAAAATTGCACTTTTTGGACCAAGTTTAGGCCCACTTCTTATTTAGTGAAGATTATAAAATTCAAATTGGAGATTCTCCTATATATGAGCTTCCATATAAAAAAAGGGAAAATTTTTTGAAAATTTTAGTTTTTGAACAATAATTCATTGAATAGTCCACAATGTGTTTTCAATGGGGGAATTGTATTTTCGAGAAAATTACTTTTTGGACCTACTTTTTGGACCAACTTTAGACCCACTTCTTATTTAGTGAAGATTATAAAATTCAAATTGGTGATTCTCCTATATATGAGCTTCCATATAAAAAAAGGGAAAATTTTTTGAAAATTTTAGTTTTTGAACAATAATTCATTGAATAGTCCGCCATGTGTTTTCAATGAGGGAATTGTATTTTCGAGAAAATTGCTATTTGGACCATATTTAGACCCACTTCTTAATTAGTGAGTGTTATAAAATTCGAATTGGAGATTTTCCTATGTATGAGCTTCCATATAAAAAAAGGGAAAATTTTTTGAAAATTTTAGTTTTTGAACAATAATTCATTGAATAGTCCGCCATGTGCTTTCAATGGGGGAATTTTATTTTTGAGAAAATTGCACTTTTTGGACCAAGTTTAGGCCCACTTCTTATTTAGTGAATGTTATAAAATTGAAATTGGAGCTTCTCCTATATATGAGCTTCCATATAAAAAAAGGGAAATTTTTTTTAAGTATTTACTTTTTGAACAATAATTCATTGAATAGTCCGCCATGTGTTCTCAATGGGGGAATTGTACTTTTGAGAAAATTGCTATTTTTGTACCAACTTTAGACCCACTTCTTATTTAGTGAGTGTTATAAAATTGGAATTAGAGATTCTCCTATATATAAGCTTCAATATCACAAACAGGAAAAAATTTTGAAAATTTTTACTTTTTGAACCATAATTCATTGAATAGTCCGCCATGTGTTTTCAATGGGCGAATTTTACTTTTGAGTAAATTGCACTTTTTGGACCAACTTTAGACACACTTCTTATTTAGTGAGTGTTATAAAATTGGAATTAGAGATTCTCCTATATATAACTTTCAATATCACAAACTGGAAAAAATTTTGAAAATTTTACTTTTTGAACAATAATTCATTGAATAGTCCGCCAAGTGTTTTCAATGAGGGAATTGTATTTTCGAGAAAATTACTTTTTGTACCTACTTTTTGGACCAACTTTAGACCCACTTCTTATTTAGTGAGAGTTATAAAATTCGAATTGGAGATTTTCCTATATATGGGCTTCAATATAAAAAACGTGAAAAAATTTTGAAAATTTTACTTTTTGAACAATAATTCATTGAATAGTCCGCCATGTGTTTTCAATGAGGGAATTGTATTTTCGAGAAAATTGCACTTTTTGGACCAACGTTAGACCCTTTTCTTATTTAGTGAGTGTTATAAATTTGGAATTAGAGATTTTCCTATATATGGGCTTCAATATAAAAAACGGGAAAAAATTTTGAAAATTTTACTTTTTGAACAATAATTCATTGAATAGTCCGCCATGTGTTTTCAATGGGGGAATTTTACTTTTGAGAAAATTGCACTTTTTGGACCAACGTTAGACCCTTTTCTTATTTAGTGAGTGTTATAAAATTGGAATTAGAGAATCTCCTATATATAAGCTTCAATATCACAAACGGGAAAAAATTTTGAAAATTTTTACTTTTTGAACCATAATTCATTGAATAGTCCGCCATGTGTTTTCAATGGGGGAATTTTACTTTTGAGAAAATTGCACTTTTTGGACCAAAGTTAGACTCTTTTCTTATTTAGTGAGTGTTATAAAATACGAATTGGAGATTTTCCTATGTATGAGCTTCAATATAAAAAACGGGAAAAAATTTTGAAAATTTTACTTTTTGAACAATAATTCATTGAATAGTCCGCCATGTGTTTTCAATGGGGGAATTTTATTTTTGAGAAAATTGCACTTTTTGGACCAAGTTTAGGCAAACTTCTTATTTAGTGAATGTTATAAAGTTCAAATTGGAGATTCTACTATATATGAGCTTCCATATAAAAAAAGGGAAATTTTTTTGAAAATTTTACTTTTTGAACAATAATTCATTGAATAGTCCGCCATGTGTTCTCAATGTGGGAATTTTACTTTTGAGAAAATTGCACTTTTTGGACCAAAGTTAGACCCTTTTCTTATTTAGTGAGTGTTATAAAATTGGAATTAGAGATTTTCCTATATATAAGCTTCAATATCACAAACGTAAGAAAATTTTGAAAATTTTACTTTTTGAACAATAATTTATTGAATTGTCCACCAAGTGTTTTCAATGAGGGAATTGTATTTTCGAGAAAATTGCTTTTTGGACCAACTTTAGACCCACTTCTTATTTAGTGAGTGTTATAAAATTCGAATTGGAGATTTTCCTATGTATGAGCTACAATATAAAAAACGGGAAAAAATTTTGAAAATTTTACTTTTTGAACAATAATTCATTGAATAGTCCGCCATGTGTTTTCAATGAGGGAATTGTATTTTCGAGAAAATTGCTATTTGGACCAACTTTTTGGACCATATTTAGACCCACTTCTTATTTAGTGAGTGTTATAAAATTCGAATTGGAGATTTTCCTATGTATGGGCTTCAATATAAAAAACGGGAAAAATTTGTGAAAATTTTACTTTTTGAACAATAATTCATTGAATAGTCCGCCATGTGTTTTCAATGGGGGAATTTTACTTTTGAGAAAATTGCACTTTTTGGACCAAGTTTAGGCAAACTTCTTATTTAGTGAATGTTATAAAGTTCAAATTGGAGATTCTACTATATATGAGCTTCCATATAAAAAAAGGGAAATTTTTTTGAAAATTTTACTTTTTGAACAATAATTCATTGAATAGTCCGCCATGTGTTCTCAATGGGGGAATTGTACTTTTGAGAAAATTGCTATTTTTGTACCAACTTTAGACCCACTTCTTATTTAGTGAGTGTTATAAAATTGGAATTAGAGATTCTCCTATATATAAGCTTCAATATCACAAACGTAAGAAAATTTTGAAAATTTCACTTTTTGAACAATAATTTATTGAATTGTCCACCAAGTGTTTTCAATGAGGGAATTGTATTTTCGAGAAAATTGCTTTTTGGACCAACTTTAGACCCACTTCTTATTTAGTGAGTGTTATAAAATTGGAATTAGAGATTCTCCTATATATAAGCTTCAATATCACAAACGTAAGAAAATTTTGAAAATTTTACTTTTTGAACAATAATTCATTGAATAGTCCGCCATGTGTTTTCAATGGGGGAATTTTATTTTTGGGGAAATTGAACTTTTTGGTCCAAGTTTAGGCCCACTTCTTATTTAGTGAATGTTATAAAATTCAAATTGGAGATTCTCCTATATATGAGCTTCCATATAAAAAAAGGAAAAATTTTTGAAAATTTTACTTTTTGAACAATAATTCATTGAATAGTCCGCCATGTGTTCTCAATGGGGGAATTGTACTTATGAGAAAATTGCTATTTTTGTACCAACTTAAGACCCACTTCTTATTTAGTGAGTGTTATAAAATTGGAATTAGAAATTCTCCTATATATAAGCTATAATATCACAAACGGGAAAAAATTTTGAAAATTTTTACTTTTTGAACAATAATTCATTGAATAGTCCGCCATGTGTTTTCAATGGGAGAACTTTATTTTTGAGAAAATTGCACTTTTTGGACCAAGTTTAGGCCCACTTCTTATTTAGTGAAGATTATAAAATTCAAATTGGAGACTCTCCTATATATGAGCTTCCATATAAAAAAAGGGAAAATTTTTTGAAAATTTTAGTTTTTGAACAATAATTCATTGAATAGTCCACAATGTGTTTTCAATGGGGGAATTGTATTTTCGAGAAAATTACTTTTTGGACCTACTTTTTGGACCAACTTTAGACCCACTTCTTATTTAGTGAAGATTATAAAATTCAAATTGGTGATTCTCCTATATATGAGCTTCCATATAAAAAAAGGGAAAATTTTTTGAAAATTTTAGTTTTTGAACAATAATTCATTGAATAGTCCGCCATGTGTTTTCAATGAGGGAATTGTATTTTCGAGAAAATTGCTATTTGGACCATATTTAGACCCACTTCTTATTTAGTGAGTGTTATAAAATTCGAATTGGAGATTTTCCTATGTATGAGCTTCCATATAAAAAAAGGGAAAATTTTTTGAAAATTTTAGTTTTTGAACAATAATTCATTGAATAGTCCGCCATGTGCTTTCAATGGGGGAATTTTATTTTTGAGAAAATTGCACTTTTTGGACCAAGTTTAGGCCCACTTCTTATTTAGTGAGTGTTATAAAATTGGAATTAGAGATTCTCCTATATATAACTTTCAATATCACAAACTGGAAAAAATTTTGAAAATTTTACTTTTTGAACAATAATTCATTGAATAGTCCGCCAAGTGTTTTCAATGAGGGAATTGTATTTTCGAGAAAATTACTTTTTGTACCTACTTTTTGGACCAACTTTAGACCCACTTCTTATTTAGTGAGAGTTATAAAATTCGAATTGGAGATTTTCCTATATATGGGCTTCAATATAAAAAACGTGAAAAAATTTTGAAAATTTTACTTTTTGAACAATAATTCATTGAATAGTCCGCCATGTGTTTTCAATGAGGGAATTGTATTTTCGAGAAAACTGCACTTTTTGGACCAACGTTAGACCCTTTTCTTATTTAGTGAGTGTTATAAATTTGGAATTAGAGATTTTCCTATATATGGGCTTCAATATTAAAAACGGGAAAAAATTTTGAAAATTTTACTTTTTGAACAATAATTCATTGAATAGTCCGCCATGTGTTTTCAATGGGGGAATTTTACTTTTGAGAAAATTGCACTTTTTGGACCAACGTTAGACCCTTTTCTTATTTAGTGAGTGTTATAAAATTGGAATTAGAGAATCTCCTATATATAAGCTTCAATATCACAAACGGGAAAAAATTTTGAAAATTTTTACTTTTTGAACCATAATTCATTGAATAGTCCGCCATGTGTTTTCAATGGGGGAATTTTACTTTTGAGAAAATTGCACTTTTTGGACCAAAGTTAGACTCTTTTCTTATTTAGTGAGTGTTATAAAATACGAATTGGAGATTTTCCTATGTATGAGCTTCAATATAAAAAACGGGAAAAAATTTTGAAAATTTTACTTTTTGAACAATAATTTATTGAATTGTCCACCAAGTGTTTTCAAAGAGGGAATTGTATTTTCGAGAAAATTGCTTTTTGGATCAACTTTAGACCCACTTCTTATTTAGTGAGTGTTATAAAATTCGAATTGGAGATTTTCCTATGTATGGGCTTCAATATAAAAAACGGGAAAAATTTTTGAAAATTTTACTTTTTGAACAATAATTCATTGAATAGTCCGCCATGTGTTTTCAATGGGGGAATTTTACTTTTGAGAAAATTGCACTTTTTGGACCAAGTTTAGGCAAACTTCTTATTTAGTGAGTGTTATAAAATTGGAATTAGAGATTCTCCTATATATAAGCTTCAATATCACAAACGTAAGAAAATTTTGAAAATTTTACTTTTTGAACAATAATTTATTGAATTGTCCACCAAGTGTTTTCAATGAGGGAATTGTATTTTCGAGAAAATTGCTTTTTGGACCAACTTTAGACCCACTTCTTATTTAGTGAGTGTTATAAAATTGGAATTAGAGATTCTCCTATATATAAGCTTCAATATCACAAACGTAAGAAAATTTTGAAAATTTTACTTTTTGAACAATAATTCATTGAATAGTCCGCCATGTGTTTTCAATGGGGGAATTTTATTTTTGGGGAAATTGAACTTTTTGGACCAAGTTTAGGCCCACTTCTTATTTAGTGAATGTTATAAAATTCAAATTGGAGATTCTCCTATATATGAGCTTCCATATAAAAAAAGGAAAATTTTTTGAAAATTTTACTTTTTGAACAATAATTCATTGAATAGTCCGCCATGTGTTCTCAATGGGGGAATTGTACTTATGAGAAAATTGCTATTTTTGTACCAACTTAAGACCCACTTCTTATTTAGTGAGTGTTATAAAATTGGAATTAGAAATTCTCCTATATATAAGCTTCAATATCACAAACGGGAAAAAATTTTGAAAATTTTTACTTTTTGAACAATAATTCATTGAATAGTCCGCCATGTGTTTTCAATGGGCGAACTTTATTTTTGAGAAAATTGCACTTTTTGGACCAAGTTTAGGCCCACTTCTTATTTAGTGAAGATTATAAAATTCAAATTGGAGATTCTCCTATATATGAGCTTCCATATAAAAAAAGGGAAAATTTTTTGAAAATTTTAGTTTTTGAACAATAATTCATTGAATAGTCCACAATGTGTTTTCAATGGGGGAATTGTATTTTCGAGAAAATTACTTTTTGGACCTACTTTTTGGACCAACTTTAGACCCACTTCTTATTTAGTGAAGATTATAAAATTCAAATTGTGATTCTCCTATATATGAGCTTCCATATAAAAAAAGGGAAAATTTTTTGAAAATTTTAGTTTTTGAACAATAATTCATTGAATAGTCCGCCATGTGTTTTCAATGAGGGAATTGTATTTTCGAGAAAATTGCTATTTGGACCATATTTAGACCCACTTCTTATTTAGTGAGTGTTATAAAATTCGAATTGGAGATTTTCCTATGTATGAGCTTCCATATAAAAAAAGGGAAAATTTTTTGAAAATTTTAGTTTTTGAACAATAATTCATTGAATAGTCCGCCATGTGCTTTCAATGGGGGAATTTTATTTTTGAGAAAATTGCACTTTTTGGACCAAGTTTAGGCCCACTTCTTATTTAGTGAATGTTATAAAATTGAAATTGGAGCTTCTCCTATATATGAGCTTCCATATAAAAAAAGGGAAATTTTTTTTAAGTATTTACTTTTTGGACAATAATTCATTGAATAGTCCGCCATGTGTTCTCAATGGGGGAATTGTACTTTTGAGAAAATTGCTATTTTTGTACCAACTTTAGACCCACTTCTTATTTAGTGAGTGTTATAAAATTGGAATTAGAGATTCTCCTATATATAAGCTTCAATATCACAAACGGGAAAAAATTTTGAAAATTTTTACTTTTTGAACCATAATTCATTGAATAGTCCGCCATGTGTTTTCAATGGGCGAATTTTACTTTTGTGTAAATTGCACTTTTTGGACCAACTTTAGACACACTTCTTATTTAGTGAGTGTTATAAAATTGGAATTAGAGATTCTCCTATATATAACTTTCAATATCACAAACTGGAAAAAATTTTGAAAATTTTACTTTTTGAACAATAATTCATTGAATAGTCCGCCAAAAGTTTTCAATGAGGGAATTGTATTTTCGAGAAAATTACTTTTTGTACCTACTTTTTGGACCAACTTTAGACCCACTTCTTATTTAGTGAGAGTTATAAAATTCGAATTGGAGATTTTCCTATATATGGGCTTCAATATAAAAAACGTGAAAAAATTTTGAAAATTTTACTTTTTGAACAATAATTCATTGAATAGTCCGCCATGTGTTTTCAATGAGGGAATTGTATTTTCGAGAAAATTGCACTTTTTGGACCAACGTTAGACCCTTTTCTTATTTAGTGAGTGTTATAAATTTGGAATTAGAGATTTTCCTATATATGGGCTTCAATATAAAAAACGGGAAAAAATTTTGAAAATTTTACTTTTTGAACAATAATTCATTGAATAGTCCGCCATGTGTTTTCAATGGGGGAATTTTACTTTTGAGAAAATTGCACTTTTTGGACCAACGTTAGACCCTTTTCTTATTTAGTGAGTGTTATAAAATTGGAATTAGAGAATCTCCTATATATAAGCTTCAATATCACAAACGGGAAAAAATTTTGAAAATTTTTACTTTTTGAACCATAATTCATTGAATAGTCCGCCATGTGTTTTCAATGGGGGAATTTTACTTTTGAGAAAATTGCACTTTTTGGACCAAAGTTAGACTCTTTTCTTATTTAGTGAGTGTTATAAAATACGAATTGGAGATTTTCCTATGTATGAGCTTCAATATAAAAAACGGGAAAAAATTTTGAAAATTTTACTTTTTGAACAATAATTCATTGAATAGTCCGCCATGTGTTCTCAATGTGGGAATTTTACTTTTGAGAAAATTGCACTTTTTGGACCAAAGTTAGACCCTTTTCTTATTTAGTGAGTGTTATAAAATTGGAATTAGAGATTTTCCTATATATAAGCTTCAATATCACAAACGTAAGAAAATTTTGAAAATTTTACTTTTTGAACAATAATTTATTGAATTGTCCACCAAGTGTTTTCAATGAGGGAATTGTATTTTCGAGAAAATTGCTTTTTGGACCAACTTTAGACCCACTTCTTATTTAGTGAGTGTTATAAAATTCGAATTGGAGATTTTCCTATGTATGAGCTACAATATAAAAAACGAGAAAAAATTTTGAAAATTTTACTTTTTGAACAATAATTCATTGAATAGTCCGCCATGTGTTTTCAATGAGGGAATTGTATTTTCGAGAAAATTGCTATTTGGACCAACTTTTTGGACCATATTTAGACCCACTTCTTATTTAGTGAGTGTTATAAAATTCGAATTGGAGATTTTCCTATGTATGGGCTTCAATATAAAAAACGGGAAAATTTTTGAAAATTTTACTTTTTGAACAATAATTCATTGAATAGTCCGCCATGTGTTTTCAATGGGGGAATTTTACTTTTGAGAAAATTGCACTTTTTGGACCAAGTTTAGGCAAACTTCTTATTTAGTGAATGTTATAAAGTTCAAATTGGAGATTCTACTATATATGAGCTTCCATATAAAAAAAGGGAAATTTTTTTGAAAATTTTACTTTTTGAACAATAATTCATTGAATAGTCCGCCATGTGTTCTCAATGGGGGAATTGTACTTTTGAGAAAATTGCTATTTTTGTACCAACTTTAGACCCACTTCTTATTTAGTGAGTGTTATAAAATTGGAATTAGAGATTCTCCTATATATAAGCTTCAATATCACAAACGTAAGAAAATTTTGAAAATTTCACTTTTTGAACAATAATTTATTGAATTGTCCACCAAGTGTTTTCAATGAGGGAATTGTATTTTCGAGAAAATTGCTTTTTGGACCAACTTTAGACCCACTTCTTATTTAGTGAGTGTTATAAAATTGGAATTAGAGATTCTCCTATATATAAGCTTCAATATCACAAACGTAAGAAAATTTTGAAAATTTTACTTTTTGAACAATAATTCATTGAATAGTCCGCCATGTGTTTTCAATGGGGGAATTTTATTTTTGGGGAAATTGAACTTTTTGGACCAAGTTTAGGCCCACTTCTTATTTAGTGAATGTTATAAAATTCAAATTGGAGATTCTCCTATATATGAGCTTCCATATAAAAAAAGGAAAATTTTTTGAAAATTTTACTTTTTGAACAATAATTCATTGAATAGTCCGCCATGTGTTCTCAATGGGGGAATTGTACTTATGAGAAAATTGCTATTTCTGTACCAACTTAAGACCCACTTCTTATTTAGTGAGTGTTATAAAATTGGAATTAGAAATTCTCCTATATATAAGCTTCAATATCACAAACGGGAAAAAATTTTGAAAATTTTTACTTTTTGAACAATAATTCATTGAATAGTCCGCCATGTGTTTTCAATGGGCGAACTTTATTTTTGAGAAAATTGCACTTTTTGGACCAAGTTTAGGCCCACTTCTTATTTAGTGAAGATTATAAAATTCAAATTGGAGATTCTCCTATATATGAGCTTCCATATAAAAAAAGGGAAAATTTTTTGAAAATTTTAGTTTTTGAACAATAATTCATTGAATAGTCCACAATGTGTTTTCAATGGGGGAATTGTATTTTCGAGAAAATTACTTTTTGGACCTACTTTTTGGACCAACTTTAGACCCACTTCTTATTTAGTGAAGATTATAAAATTCAAATTGGTGATTCTCCTATATATGAGCTTCCATATAAAAAAAGGGAAAATTTTTTGAAAATTTTAGTTTTTGAACAATAATTCATTGAATAGTCCGCCATGTGTTTTCAATGAGGGAATTGTATTTTCGAGAAAATTGCTATTTGGACCATATTTAGACCCACTTCTTATTTAGTGAGTGTTATAAAATTCGAATTGGAGATTTTCCTATGTATGAGCTTCCATATAAAAAAAGGGAAAATTTTTTGAAAATTTTAGTTTTTGAACAATAATTCATTGAATAGTCCGCCATGTGCTTTCAATGGGGGAATTTTATTTTTGAGAAAATTGCACTTTTTGGACCAAGTTTAGGCCCACTTCTTATTTAGTGAATGTTATAAAATTGAAATTGGAGCTTCTCCTATATATGAGCTTCCATATAAAAAAAGGGAAATTTTTTTTAAGTATTTACTTTTTGAACAATAATTCATTGAATAGTCCGCCATGTGTTCTCAATGGGGGAATTGTACTTTTGAGAAAATTGCTATTTTTGTACCAACTTTAGACCCACTTCTTATTTAGTGAGTGTTATAAAATTGGAATTAGAGATTCTCCTATATATAAGCTTCAATATCACAAACGGGAAAAAATTTTGAAAATTTTTACTTTTTGAACCATAATTCATTGAATAGTCCGCCATGTGTTTTCAATGGGCGAATTTTACTTTTGAGTAAATTGCACTTTTTGGACCAACTTTAGACACACTTCTTATTTAGTGAGTGTTATAAAATTGGAATTAGAGATTCTCCTATATATAACTTTCAATATCACAAACTGGAAAAAATTTTGAAAATTTTACTTTTTTAACAATAATTCATTGAATAGTCCGCCAAGTGTTTTCAATGAGGGAATTGTATTTTCGAGAAAATTACTTTTTGTACCTACTTTTTGGACCAACTTTAGACCCACTTCTTATTTAGTGAGAGTTATAAAATTCGAATTGGAGATTTTCCTATATATGGGCTTCAATATAAAAAACGTGAAAAAATTTTGAAAATTTTACTTTTTGAACAATAATTCATTGAATAGTCCGCCATGTGTTTTCAATGAGGGAATTGTATTTTCGAGAAAATTGCACTTTTTGGACCAACGTTAGACCCTTTTCTTATTTAGTGAGTGTTATAAATTTGGAATTAGAGATTTTCCTATATATGGGCTTCAATATAAAAAACGGGAAAAAATTTTGAAAATTTTACTTTTTGAACAATAATTCATTGAATAGTCCGCCATGTGTTTTCAATGGGGGAATTTTACTTTTGAGAAAATTGCACTTTTTGGACCAACGTTAGACCCTTTTCTTATTTAGTGAGTGTTATAAAATTGGAATTAGAGAATCTCCTATATAAAAGCTTCAATATCACAAACGGGAAAAAATTTTGAAAATTTTTACTTTTTGAACCATAATTCATTGAATAGTCCGCCATGTGTTTTCAATGGGGGAATTTTACTTTTGAGAAAATTGCACATTTTGGACCAAAGTTAGACTCTTTTCTTATTTAGTGAGTGTTATAAAATACGAATTGGAGATTTTCCTATGTATGAGCTTCAATATAAAAAACGGGAAAAAATTTTGAAAATTTTACTTTTTGAACAATAATTCATTGAATAGTCCGCCATGTGTTTTCAATGGGGGAATTTTATTTTTGAGAAAATTGCTTTTTGGACCAACTTTAGACCCACTTCTTATTTAGTGAGTGTTATAAAATTCGAATTGGAGATTTTCCTATGTATGAGCTACAATATAAAAAACGGGAAAAAATTTTGAAAATTTTACTTTTTGAACAATAATTCATTGAATAGTCCGCCATGTGTTTTCAATGAGGGAATTGTATTTTCGAGAAAATTGCTATTTGGACCAACTTTTTGGACCATATTTAGACCCACTTCTTATTTAGTGAGTGTTATAAAATTCGAATTGGAGATTTTCCTATGTATGGGCTTCAATATAAAAAACGGGAAAAATTTTTGAAAATTTTACTTTTTGAACAATAATTCATTGAATAGTCCGCCATGTGTTTTCAATGGGGGAATTTTACTTTTGAGAAAATTGCACTTTTTGGACCAAGTTTAGGCAAACTTCTTATTTAGTGAATGTTATAAAGTTCAAATTGGAGATTCTACTATATATGAGCTTCCATATAAAAAAAGGGAAATTTTTTTGAAAATTTTACTTTTTGAACAATAATTCATTGAATAGTCCGCCATGTGTTCTCAATGGGGGAATTGTACTTTTGAGAAAATTGCTATTTTTGTACCAACTTTAGACCCACTTCTTATTTAGTGAGTGTTATAAAATTGGAATTAGAGATTCTCCTATATATAAGCTTCAATATCACAAACGTAAGAAAATTTTGAAAATTTTACTTTTTGAACAATAATTTATTGAATTGTCCACCAAGTGTTTTCAATGAGGGAATTGTATTTTCGAGAAAATTGCTTTTTGGACCAACTTTAGACCCACTTCTTATTTAGTGAGTGTTATAAAATTGGAATTAGAGATTCTCCTATATATAAGCTTCAATATCACAAACGTAAGAAAATTTTGAAAATTTTACTTTTTGAACAATAATTCATTGAATAGTCCGCCATGTGTTTTCAATGGGGGAATTTTATTTTTGGGGAAATTGAACTTTTTGGACCAAGTTTAGGCCCACTTCTTATTTAGTGAATGTTATAAAATTCAAATTGGAGATTCTCCTATATATGAGCTTCTATATAAAAAAAGGAAAATTTTTTGAAAATTTTACTTTTTGAACAATAATTCATTGAATAGTCCGCCATGTGTTCTCAATGGGGGAATTGTACTTATGAGAAAATTGCTATTTTTGTACCAACTTAAGACCCACTTCTTATTTAGTGAGTGTTATAAAATTGGAATTAGAAATTCTCCTATATATAAGCTTCAATATCACAAACGGGAAAAAATTTTGAAAATTTTTACTTTTTGAACAATAATTCATTGAATAGTCCGCCATGTGTTTTCAATGGGCGAACTTTATTTTTGAGAAAATTGCACTTTTTGGACCAAGTTTAGGCCCACTTCTTATTTAGTGAAGATTATAAAATTCAAATTGGAGATTCTCCTATATATGAGCTTCCATATAAAAAAAGGGAAAATTTTTTGAAAATTTTAGTTTTTGAACAATAATTCATTGAATAGTCCACAATGTGTTTTCAATGGGGGAATTGTATTTTCGAGAAAATTACTTTTTGGACCTACATTTTGGACCAACTTTAGACCCACTTCTAATTTAGTTAAGATTATAAAATTCAAATTGGTGATTCTCCTATATATGAGCTTCCATATAAAAAAAGGGAAAATTTTTTGAAAATTTTAGTTTTTGAACAATAATTCATTGAATAGTCCGCCATGTGTTTTCAATGAGGGAATTGTATTTTCGAGAAAATTGCTATTTGGACCATATTTAGACCCACTTCTTATTTAGTGAGTGTTATAAAATTCGAATTGGAGATTTTCCTATGTATGAGCTTCCATATAAAAAAAGGGAAAATTTTTTGAAAATTTTAGTTTTTGAACAATAATTCATTGAATAGTCCGCCATGTGCTTTCAATGGGGGAATTTTATTTTTGAGAAAATTGCACTTTTTGGACCAAGTTTAGGCCCTTTTCTTATTTAGTGAATGTTATAAAATTGAAATTGGAGCTTCTCCTATATATGAGCTTCCATATAAAAAAAGGGAAATTTTTTTTAAGTATTTACTTTTTGAACAATAATTCATTGAATAGTCCGCCATGTGTTCTCAATGGGGGAATTGTACTTTTGAGAAAATTGCTATTTTTGTACCAACTTTAGTCCCACTTCTTATTTAGTGAGTGTTATAAAATTGGAATTAGAGATTCTCCTATATATAAGCTTCAATATCACAAACGGGAAAAAATTTTGAAAATTTTTACTTTTTGAACAATAATTCATTGAATAGTCCGCCAAGTGTTTTCAATGAGGGAATTGTATTTTCGAGAAAATTACTTTTTGTACCTACTTTTTGGACCAACTTTAGACCCACTTCTTATTTAGTGAGAGTTATAAAATTCGAATTGGAGATTTTCCTATATATGGGCTTCAATATAAAAAACGTGAAAAAATTTTGAAAATTTTACTTTTTGAACAATAATTCATTGAATAGTCCGCCATGTGTTTTCAATGAGGGAATTGTATTTTCGAGAAAATTGCACTTTTTGGACCAACGTTAGACCCTTTTCTTATTTAGTGAGTGTTATAAAATTCGAATTGGAGATTTTCCTATGTATGAGCTTCCATATAAAAAACGGGAAAAATTTTTGAAAATTTTACTTTTTGAACAATAATTCATTGAATAGTCCGTCATGTGTTTTCAATGGGGAAATTTTACTTTTGAGAAAATTGTACTTTTTGGACCCACTTTAGACCCACTTATTATTTAGTGAGTGTTATGAAATTGGAATTAGAGATTCTCCTATATATAAGCTTCAATATCACAAATGGGAAAAAAATTTGAAAATTTTACTTTTTAAACAATAATTCATTGAATAGTCCACCAAGTGTTTTCAATGAGGGAATTGTATTTTCGAGAAAATTGCTATTTGGACCAATTTTTTGGACCATATTTAGACCCACTTCTTATTTAGTGAGTGTTATAAAATTCGAATTGGAGATTTTCCTATGTATGGGCTTCAATATAAAAAACGGGAAAATTTTTTGAAAATTTTACTTTTTTAAAAATAATTAATTGAATAGTCCGCCATGTGTTCTCAATGGGGGAATTTTACTTTTGAGAAAATTGTACTTTTTGGACCAACTTTAGACCCACTTCTTATTTAGTGAGTGTTATAAAATTGGAATTAGAGATTCTCCTATATATAAGCTTCAATATCACAAACGTAAGAAAATTTTGAAAATTTTACTTTTTGAACAATAATTTATTGAATTGTCCACCAAGTGTTTTCAATGAGGGAATTGTATTTTCGAGAAAATTGCTTTTTGGACCAACTTTAGACCCACTTCTTATTTAGTGAGTGTTATAAAATTGGAATTAGAGATTCTCCTATATATAAGCTTCAATATCACAAACGTAAGAAAATTTTGAAAATTTTACTTTTTGAACAATAATTCATTGAATAGTCCGCCATGTGTTTTCAATGGGGGAATTTTATTTTTGGGGAAATTGAACTTTTTGGACCAAGTTTAGGCCCACTTCTTATTTAGTGAATGTTATAAAATTCAAATTGGAGATTCTCCTATATATGAGCTTCCATATAAAAAAAGGAAAAATTTTTGAAAATTTTACTTTTTGAACAATAATTCATTGAATAGTCCGCCATGTGTTCTCAATGGGGGAATTGTACTTATGAGAAAATTGCTATTTTTGTACCAACTTAAGACCCACTTCTTATTTAGTGAGTGTTATAAAATTGGAATTAGAAATTCTCCTATATATAAGCTTCAATATCACAAACGGGAAAAAATTTTGAAAATTTTTACTTTTTGAACAATAATTCATTGAATAGTCCGCCATGTGTTTTCAATGGGCGAACTTTATTTTTGAGAAAATTGCACTTTTTGGACCAAGTTTAGGCCCACTTCTTATTTAGTGAAGATTATAAAATTCAAATTGGAGATTCTCCTATATATGAGCTTCCATATAAAAAAAGGGAAAATTTTTTGAAAATTTTAGTTTTTGAACAATAATTCATTGAATAGTCCACAATGTGTTTTCAATGGGGGAATTGTATTTTCGAGAAAATTACTTTTTGGACCTACTTTTTGGACCAACTTTAGACCCACTTCTTATTTATTGAAGATTATAAAATTCAAATTGGTGATTCTCCTATATATGAGCTTCCATATAAAAAAAGGGAAAAATTTTTGAAAATTTTAGTTTTTGAACAATAATTCATTGAATAGTCCGCCATGTGTTTTCAATGAGGGAATTGTATTTTCGAGAAAATTGCTATTTGGACCATATTTAGACCCACTTCTTATTTAGTGAGTGTTATAAAATTCGAATTGGAGATTTTCCTATGTATGAGCTACAATATAAAAAACGGGAAAAAATTTTGAAAATTTTACTTTTTGAACAATAATTCATTGAATAGTCCGCCATGTGTTTTCAATGAGGGAATTGTATTTTCGAGAAAATTGCTATTTGGACCAACTTTTTGGACCATATTTAGACCCACTTCTTATTTAGTGAGTGTTATAAAATTCGAATTGGAGATTTTCCTATGTATGGGCTTCAATATAAAAAACGGGAAAAATTTTTGAAAATTTTACTTTTTGAACAATAATTCATTGAATAGTCCGCCATGTGTTTTCAATGGGGGAATTTTACTTTTGAGAAAATTGCACTTTTTGGACCAAGTTTAGGCAAACTTCTTATTTAGTGAATGTTATAAAGTTCAAATTGGAGATTCTCCTATATATGAGCTTCCATATAAAAAAAGGGAAATTTTTTTGAAAATTTTACTTTTTGAACAATAATTCATTGAATAGTCCGCCATGCGTTCTCAATGGGGGAATTGTACTTTTGAGAAAATTGCTATTTTTGTACCAACTTTAGACCCACTTCTTATTTAGTGAGTGTTATAAAATTGGAATTAGAGATTCTCCTATATATAAGCTTCAATATCACAAACGTTAGAAAATTTTGAAAATTTTACTTTTTGAACAATAATTTATTGAATTGTCCACCAAGTGTTTTCAATGAGTGAATTGTATTTTCGAGAAAATTGCTTTTTGGACCAACTTTAGACCCACTTCTTATTTAGTGAGTGTTATAAAATTCGAATTGGAGATTTTCCTATGTATGAGCTACAATATAAAAAACGGGAAAAAATTTTGAAAATTTTACTTTTTGAACAATAATTCATTGAATAGTCCGCCATGTGTTTTCAATGAGGGAATTGTATTTTCGAGAAAATTACTATTTGGACCAACTTTTTGTACCAACTTTAGACCCACTTCTTATTTAGTGAGTGTTATAAAATTGGAATTAGAGATTCTCCTATATATAAGCTTCAATATCACAAACGTAAGAAAATTTTGAAAATTTTACTTTTTGAACAATAATTCATTGAATAGTCCGCCATGTGTTTTCAATGGGGGAATTTTATTTTTGGGAAAATTGAACTTTTTGGACCAAGTTTAGGCCCACTTCTTATTTAGTGAATGTTATAAAATTCAAATTGGAGATTCTCCTATATATGAGCTTCCATATAAAAAAAGGAAAATTTTTTGAAAATTTTACTTTTTGAACAATAATTCATTGAATAGTCCGCCATGTGTTCTCAATGGGGGAATTGTACTTTTGAGAAAATTGCTATTTTTGTACCAACTTAAGACCCACTTCTTATTTAGTGAGTGTTATAAAATTGGAATTAGAAATTCTCCTATATATAAGCTTCAATATCACAAACGGGAAAAAATTTTGAAAATTTTTACTTTTTGAACAATAATTCATTGAATAGTCCGCCATGTGTTTTCAATGGGCGAACTTTATTTTTGAGGAAATTGCACTTTTTGGACCAAGTTTAGGCCCACTTCTTATTTAGTGAAGATTATAAAATTCAAATTGGAGATTCTCCTATATATGAGCTTCCATATAAAAAAAGGGAAAATTTTTTGAAAATTTTAGTTTTTGAACAATAATTCATTGAATAGTCCACAATGTGTTTTCAATGGGGGAATTGTATTTTCGAGAAAATTACTTTTTGGACCTACTTTTTGGACCAACTTTAGACCCACTTCTTATTTAGTGAAGATTATAAAATTCAAATTGGTGATTCTCCTATATATGAGCTTCCATATAAAAAAAGGGAAAATTTTTTGAATATTTTAGTTTTTGAACAATAATTCATTGAATAGTCCGCCATGTGTTTTCAATGAGGGAATTGTATTTTCGAGAAAATTGCTATTTGGACCATATTTAGACCCACTTCTTATTTAGTGAGTGTTATAAAATTCGAATTGGAGATTTTCCTATGTATGAGCTTCCATATAAAAAAAGGGAAAAATTTTTGAAAATTTTAGTTTTTGAACAATAATTCATTGAATAGTCCGCCATGTGCTTTCAATGGGGGAATTTTATTTTTGAGAAAATTGCACTTTTTGGACCAAGTTTAGGCCCACTTCTTATTTAGTGAATGTTATAAAATTGAAATTGGAGCTTCTCCTATATATGAGCTTCCATATAAAAAAAGGGAAATTTTTTTTAAGTATTTACTTTTTGAACAATAATTCATTGAATAGTCCGCCATGTGTTCTCAATGGGGGAATTGTACTTTTGAGAAAATTGCTATTTTTGTACCAACTTTAGACCCACTTCTTATTTAGTGAGTGTTATAAAATTGGAATTAGAGATTCTCCTATATATAAGCTTCAATATCACAAACGGGAAAAAATTTTGAAAATTTTTACTTTTTGAACCATAATTCATTGAATAGTCCGCCATGTGTTTTCAATGGGCGAATTTTACTTTTGTGTAAATTGCACTTTTTGGACCAACTTTAGACACACTTCTTATTTAGTGAGTGTTATAAAATTGGAATTAGAGATTCTCCTATATATAACTTTCAATATCACAAACTGGAAAAAATTTTGAAAATTTTACTTTTTGAACAATAATTCATTGAATAGTCCGCCAAAAGTTTTCAATGAGGGAATTGTATTTTCGAGAAAATTACTTTTTGTACCTACTTTTTGGACCAACTTTAGACCCACTTCTTATTTAGTGAGAGTTATAAAATTCGAATTGGAGATTTTCCTATATATGGGCTTCAATATAAAAAACGTGAAAAAATTTTGAAAATTTTACTTTTTGAACAATAATTCATTGAATAGTCCGCCATGTGTTTTCAATGAGGGAATTGTATTTTCGAGAAAATTGCACTTTTTGGACCAACGTTAGACCCTTTTCTTATTTAGTGAGTGTTATAAATTTGGAATTAGAGATTTTCCTATATATGGGCTTCAATATAAAAAACGGGAAAAAATTTTGAAAATTTTACTTTTTGAACAATAATTCATTGAATAGTCCGCCACGTGTTTTCAATGGGGGAATTTTACTTTTGAGAAAATTGCACTTTTTGGACCAACGTTAGACCCTTTTCGTATTTAGTGAGTGTTATAAAATTGGAATTAGAGAATCTCCTATATATAAGCTTCAATATCACAAACGGGAAAAAATTTTGAAAATTTTTACTTTTTGAACCATAATTCATTGAATAGTCCGCCATGTGTTTTCAATGGGGGAATTTTACTTTTGAGAAAATTGCACTTTTTGGACCAAAGTTAGACTCTTTTCTTATTTAGTGAGTGTTATAAAATACGAATTGGAGATTTTCCTATATATGAGCTTCAATATAAAAAACGGGAAAAAATTTTGAAAATTTTACTTTTTGAACAATAATTCATTGAATAGTCCGCCATGTGTTTTCAATGGGGGAATTTTATTTTTGAGAAAATTGCACTTTTTGGACCAAGTTTAGGCAAACTTCTTATTTAGTGAATGTTATAAAGTTCAAATTGGAGATTCTACTATATATGAGCTTCCATATAAAAAAAGGGAAATTTTTTTGAAAATTTTACTTTTTGAACAATAATTCATTGAATAGTCCGCCATGTGTTCTCAATGTGGGAATTTTACTTTTGAGAAAATTGCACTTTTTGGACCAAAGTTAGACCCTTTTCTTATTTAGTGAGTGTTATAAAATTGGAATTAGAGATTTTCCTATATATAAGCTTCAATATCACAAACGTAAGAAAATTTTGAAAATTTTACTTTTTGAACAATAATTTATTGAATTGTCCACCAAGTGTTTTCAATGAGGGAATTGTATTTTCGAGAAAATTGCTTTTTGGACCAACTTTAGACCCACTTCTTATTTAGTGAGTGTTATAAAATTCGAATTGGAGATTTTCCTATGTATGAGCTACAATATAAAAAACGGGAAAAAATTTTGAAAATTTTACTTTTTGAACAATAATTCATTGAATAGTCCGCCATGTGTTTTCAATGAGGGAATTGTATTTTCGAGAAAATTGCACTTTTTGGACCAAGTTTAGGCAAACTTCTTATTTAGTGAATGTTATAAAGTTCAAATTGGAGATTCTACTATATATGAGCTTCCATATAAAAAAAGGGAAATTTTTTTGAAAATTTTACTTTTTGAACAATAATTCATTGAATAGTCCGCCATGTGTTCTCAATGGGGGAATTGTACTTTTGAGAAAATTGCTATTTTTGTACCAACTTTAGACCCACTTCTTATTTAGTGAGTGTTATAAAATTGGAATTAGAGATTCTCCTATATATAAGCTTCAATATCACAAACGTAAGAAAATTTTGAAAATTTCACTTTTTGAACAATAATTTATTGAATTGTCCACCAAGTGTTTTCAATGAGGGAATTGTATTTTCGAGAAAATTGCTTTTTGGACCAACTTTAGACCCACTTCTTATTTAGTGAGTGTTATAAAATTGGAATTAGAGATTCTCCTATATATACTCTTCAATATCACAAACGTAAGAAAATTTTGAAAATTTTACTTTTTGAACAATAATTCATTGAATAGTCCGCCATGTGTTTTCAATGGGGGAATTTTATTTTTGGGGAAATTGAACTTTTTGGTCCAAGTTTAGGCCCACTTCTTATTTAGTGAATGTTATAAAATTCAAATTGGAGATTCTCCTATATATGAGCTTCCATATAAAAAAAGGAAAATTTTTTGAAAATTTTACTTTTTGAACAATAATTCATTGAATAGTCCGCCATGTGTATTCAATGGGGGAATTGTACTTATGAGAAAATTGCTATTTTTGTACCAACTTAAGACCCACTTCTTATTTAGTGAGTGTTATAAAATTGGAATTAGAAATTCTCCTATATATAAGCTATAATATCACAAACGGGAAAAAATTTTGAAAATTTTTACTTTTTGAACAATAATTCATTGAATAGTCCGCCATGTGTTTTCAATGGGAGAACTTTATTTTTGAGAAAATTGCACTTTTTGGACCAAGTTTAGGCCCACTTCTTATTTAGTGAAGATTATAAAATTCAAATTGGAGATTCTCCTATATATGAGCTTCCATATAAAAAAAGGGAAAATTTTTTGAAAATTTTAGTTTTTGAACAATAATTCATTGAATAGTCCACAATGTGTTTTCAATGGGGGAATTGTATTTTCGAGAAAATTACTTTTTGGACCTACTTTTTGGACCAACTTTAGACCCACTTCTTATTTAGTGAAGATTATAAAATTCAAATTGGTGATTCTCCTATATATGAGCTTCCATATAAAAAAAGGGAAAATTTTTTGAAAATTTTAGTTTTTGAACAATAATTCATTGAATAGTCCGCCATGTGTTTTCAATGAGGGAATTGTATTTTCGAGAAAATTGCTATTTGGACCATATTTAGACCCACTTCTTATTTAGTGAGTGTTATAAAATTCGAATTGGAGATTTTCCTATATATGAGCTTCCATATAAAAAAAGGAAAATTTTTTGAAAATTTTACTTTTTGAACAATAATTCATTGAATAGTCCGCCATGTGTATTCAATGGGGGAATTGTACTTATGAGAAAATTGCTATTTTTGTACCAACTTAAGACCCACTTCTTATTTAGTGAGTGTTATAAAATTGGAATTAGAAATTCTCCTATATATAAGCTATAATATCACAAACGGGAAAAAATTTTGAAAATTTTTACTTTTTGAACAATAATTCATTGAATAGTCCGCCATGTGTTTTCAATGGGAGAACTTTATTTTTGAAAAATTGCACTTTTTGGACCAAGTTTAGGCCCACTTCTTATTTAGTGAAGATTATAAAATTCAAATTGGAGATTCTCCTATATATGAGCTTCCATATAAAAAAAGGGAAAATTTTTTGAAAATTTTAGTTTTTGAACAATAATTCATTGAATAGTCCACAATGTGTTTTCAATGGGGGAATTGTATTTTCGAGAAAATTACTTTTTGGAC
Source organism: Linyphia triangularis (assembly GCA_963978545.1). Taxonomy (NCBI): domain Eukaryota; kingdom Metazoa; phylum Arthropoda; class Arachnida; order Araneae; family Linyphiidae; genus Linyphia; species Linyphia triangularis. Next base: position 171,459 of record CAXBTE010000002.1, on the reverse strand, counting down.
CTACTTTTTGGACCAACTTTAGACCCACTTCTTATTTAGTGAAGATTATAAAATTCAAATTGGTGATTCTCCTATATATGAGCTTCCATATAAAAAAAGGGAAAATTTTTTGAAAATTTTAGTTTTTGAACAATAATTCATTGAATAGTCCGCCATGTGTTTTCAATGAGGGAATTGTATTTTCGAGAAAATTGCTATTTGGACCATATTTAGACCCACTTCTTATTTAGTGAGTGTTATAAAATTCGAATTGGAGATTTTCCTATATATGAGCTTCCATATAAAAAAAGGAAAATTTTTTGAAAATTTTACTTTTTGAACAATAATTCATTGAATAGTCCGCCATGTGTATTCAATGGGGGAATTGTACTTATGAGAAAATTGCTATATTTGTACCAACTTAAGACCCACTTCTTATTTAGTGAGTGTTATAAAATTGGAATTAGAAATTCTCCTATATATAAGCTATAATATCACAAACGGGAAAAAATTTTGAAAATTTTTACTTTTTGAACAATAATTCATTGAATAGTCCGCCATGTGTTTTCAATGGGAGAACTTTATTTTTGAGAAAATTGCACTTTTTGGACCAAGTTTAGGCCCACTTCTTATTTAGTGAAGATTATAAAATTCAAATTGGAGATTCTCCTATATATGAGCTTCCATATAAAAAAAGGGAAAATTTTTTGAAAATTTTAGTTTTTGAACAATAATTCATTGAATAGTCCACAATGTGTTTTCAATGGGGGAATTGTATTTTCGAGAAAATTACTTTTTGGACCTACTTTTTGGACCAACTTTAGACCCACTTCTTATTTAGTGAAGATTATAAAATTCAAATTGGTGATTCTCCTATATATGAGCTTCCATATAAAAAAAGGGAAAATTTTTTGAAAATTTTAGTTTTTGAACAATAATTCATTGAATAGTCCGCCATGTGTTTTCAATGAGGGAATTGTATTTTCGAGAAAATTGCTATTTGGACCATATTTAGACCCACTTCTTATTTAGTGAGTGTTATAAAATTCGAATTGGAGATTTTCCTATATATGAGCTTCCATATAAAAAAAGGAAAATTTTTTGAAAATTTTACTTTTTGAACAATAATTCATTGAATAGTCCGCCATGTGTATTCAATGGGGGAATTGTACTTATGAGAAAATTGCTATTTTTGTACCAACTTAAGACCCACTTCTTATTTAGTGAGTGTTATAAAATTGGAATTAGAAATTCTCCTATATATAAGCTATAATATCACAAACGGGAAAAAATTTTGAAAATTTTTACTTTTTGAACAATAATTCATTGAATAGTCCGCCATGTGTTTTCAATGGGAGAACTTTATTTTTGAGAAAATTGCACTTTTTGGACCAAGTTTAGGCCCACTTCTTATTTAGTGAAGATTATAAAATTCAAATTGGAGATTCTCCTATATATGAGCTTCCATATAAAAAAAGGGAAAATTTTTTGAAAATTTTAGTTTTTGAACAATAATTCATTGAATAGTCCACAATGTGTTTTCAATGGGGGAATTGTATTTTCGAGAAAATTACTTTTTGGACCTACTTTTTGGACCAACTTTAGACCCACTTCTTATTTAGTGAAGATTATAAAATTCAAATTGGTGATTCTCCTATATATGAGCTTCCATATAAAAAAAGGGAAAATTTTTTGAAAATTTTAGTTTTTGAACAATAATTCATTGAATAGTCCGCCATGTGTTTTCAATGAGGGAATTGTATTTTCGAGAAAATTGCTATTTGGACCATATTTAGACCCACTTCTTATTTAGTGAGTGTTATAAAATTCGAATTGGAGATTTTCCTATATATGAGCTTCCATATAAAAAAAGGAAAATTTTTTGAAAATTTTACTTTTTGAACAATAATTCATTGAATAGTCCGCCATGTGTATTCAATGGGGGAATTGTACTTATGAGAAAATTGCTATTTTTGTACCAACTTAAGACCCACTTCTTATTTAGTGAGTGTTATAAAATTGGAATTAGAAATTCTCCTATATATAAGCTATAATATCACAAACGGGAAAAAATTTTGAAAATTTTTACTTTTTGAACAATAATTCATTGAATAGTCCGCCATGTGTTTTCAATGGGAGAACTTTATTTTTGAGAAAATTGCACTTTTTGGACCAAGTTTAGGCCCACTTCTTATTTAGTGAAGATTATAAAATTCAAATTGGAGATTCTCCTATATATGAGCTTCCATATAAAAAAAGGGAAAATTTTTTGAAAATTTTAGTTTTTGAACAATAATTCATTGAATAGTCCACAATGTGTTTTCAATGGGGGAATTGTATTTTCGAGAAAATTACTTTTTGGACCTACTTTTTGGACCAACTTTAGACCCACTTCTTATTTAGTGAAGATTATAAAATTCAAATTGGTGATTCTCCTATATATGAGCTTCCATATAAAAAAAGGGAAAATTTTTTGAAAATTATAGTTTTTGAACAATAATTCATTGAATAGTCCGCCATGTGTTTTCAATGAGGGAATTGTATTTTCGAGAAAATTGCTATTTGGACCATATTTAGACCCACTTCTTATTTAGTGAGTGTTATAAAATTCGAATTGGAGATTTTCCTATATATGAGCTTCCATATAAAAAAAGGAAAATTTTTTGAAAATTTTACTTTTTGAACAATAATTCATTGAATAGTCCGCCATGTGTATTCAATGGGGGAATTGTACTTATGAGAAAATTGCTATTTTTGTACCAACTTAAGACCCACTTCTTATTTAGTGAGTGTTATAAAATTGGAATTAGAAATTCTCCTATATATAAGCTATAATATCACAAACGGGAAAAAATTTTGAAAATTTTTACTTTTTGAACAATAATTCATTGAATAGTCCTCCATGTGTTTTCAATGGGAGAACTTTATTTTTGAGAAAATTGCACTTTTTGGACCAAGTTTAGGCCCACTTCTTATTTAGTGAAGATTATAAAATTCAAATTGGAGATTCTCCTATATATGAGCTTCCATATAAAAAAAGGGAAAATTTTTTGAAAATTTTAGTTTTTGAACAATAATTCATTGAATAGTCCACAATGTGTTTTCAATGGGGGAATTGTATTTTCGAGAAAATTACTTTTTGGACCTACTTTTTGGACCAACTTTAGACCCACTTCTTATTTAGTGAAGATTATAAAATTCAAATTGGTGATTCTCCTATATATGAGCTTCCATATAAAAAAAGGGAAAATTTTTTGAAAATTTTAGTTTTTGAACAATAATTCATTGAATAGTCCGCCATGTGTTTTCAATGAGGGAATTGTATTTTCGAGAAAATTGCTATTTGGACCATATTTAGACCCACTTCTTATTTAGTGAGTGTTATAAAATTCGAATTGGAGATTTTCCTATATATGAGCTTCCATATAAAAAAAGGAAAATTTTTTGAAAATTTTACTTTTTGAACAATAATTCATTGAATAGTCCGCCATGTGTATTCAATGGGGGAATTGTACTTATGAGAAAATTGCTATTTTTGTACCAACTTAAGACCCACTTCTTATTTAGTGAGTGTTATAAAATTGGAATTAGAAATTCTCCTATATATAAGCTATAATATCACAAACGGGAAAAAATTTTGAAAATTTTTACTTTTTGAACAATAATTCATTGAATAGTCCGCCATGTGTTTTCAATGGGAGAACTTTATTTTTGAGAAAATTGCACTTTTTGGACCAAGTTTAGGCCCACTTCTTATTTAGTGAAGATTATAAAATTCAAATTGGAGATTCTCCTATATATGAGCTTCCATATAAAAAAAGGGAAAATTTTTTGAAAATTTTAGTTTTTGAACAATAATTCATTGAATAGTCCACAATGTGTTTTCAATGGGGGAATTGTATTTTCGAGAAAATTACTTTTTGGACCTACTTTTTGGACCAACTTTAGACCCACTTCTTATTTAGTGAAGATTATAAAATTCAAATTGGTGATTCTCCTATATATGAGCTTCCATATAAAAAAAGGGAAAATTTTTTGAAAATTTTAGTTTTTGAACAATAATTCATTGAATAGTCCGCCATGTGTTTTCAATGAGGGAATTGTATTTTCGAGAAAATTGCTTTTTGGACCAACTTTAGACCCACTTCTTATTTAGTGAGTGTTATAAAATTCGAATTGGAGATTTTCCTATGTATGGGCTTCAATATAAAAAACGGGAAAAATTTTTGAAAATTTTACTTTTTGAACAATAATTCATTGAATAGTCCGCCATGTGTTTTCAATGGGGGAATTTTACTTTTGAGAAAATTGCACTTTTTGGACCAAGTTTAGGCAAACTTCTTATTTAGTGAATGTTATAAAGTTCAAATTGGAGATTCTACTATATATGAGCTTCCATATAAAAAAAGGGAAATTTTTTTGAAAATTTTACTTTTTGAACAATAATTCATTGAATAGTCCGCCATGTGTTCTCAATGGGGGAATTGTACTTTTGAGAAAATTGCTATTTTTGTACCAACTTTAGACCCACTTCTTATTTAGTGAGTGTTATAAAATTGGAATTAGAGATTCTCCTATATATAAGCTTCAATATCACAAACGTAAGAAAATTTTGAAAATTTTACTTTTTGAACAATAATTTATTGAATTGTCCACCAAGTGTTTTCAATGAGGGAATTGTATTTTCGAGAAAATTGCTTTTTGGACCAACTTTAGACCCACTTCTTATTTAGTGAGTGTTATAAAATTGGAATTAGAGATTCTCCTATATATAAGCTTCAATATCACAAACGTAAGAAAATTTTGAAAATTTTACTTTTTGAACAATAATTCATTGAATAGTCCGCCATGTGTTTTCAATGGGGGAATTTTATTTTTGGGGAAATTGAACTTTTTGGACCAAGTTTAGGCCCACTTCTTATTTAGTGAATGTTATAAAATTCAAATTGGAGATTCTCCTATATATGATCTTCTATATAAAAAAAGGAAAATTTTTTGAAAATTTTACTTTTTGAACAATAATTCATTGAATAGTCCGCCATGTGTTCTCAATGGGGGAATTGTACTTATGAGAAAATTGCTATTTTTGTACCAACTTAAGACCCACTTCTTATTTAGTGAGTGTTATAAAATTGGAATTAGAAATTCTCCTATATATAAGCTTCAATATCACAAACGGGAAAAAATTTTGAAAATTTTTACTTTTTGAACAATAATTCTTTGAATAGTCCGCCATGTGTTTTCAATGGGCGAACTTTATTTTTGAGAAAATTGCACTTTTTGGACCAAGCTTAGGCCCACTTCTTATTTAGTGAAGATTATAAAATTCAAATTGGAGATTCTCCTATATATGAGCTTCCATATAAAAAAAGGGAAAATTTTTTGAAAATTTTAGTTTTTGAACAATAATTCATTGAATAGTCCACAATGTGTTTTCAATGGGGGAATTGCATTTTCGAGAAAATTACTTTTTGGACCTACATTTTGGACCAACTTTAGACCCACTTCTTATTTAGTGAAGATTATAAAATTCAAATTGGTGATTCTCCTATATATGAGCTTCCATATAAAAAAAGGGAAAATTTTTTGAAAATTTTAGTTTTTGAACAATAATTCATTGAATAGTCCGCCATGTGTTTTCAATGAGGGAATTGTATTTTCGAGAAAATTGCTATTTGGACCATATTTAGACCCACTTCTTATTTAGTGAGTGTTATAAAATTCGAATTGGAGATTTTCCTATGTATGAGCTTCCATATAAAAAAAGGGAAAATTTTTTGAAAATTTTAGTTTTTGAACAATAATTCATTGAATAGTCCGCCATGTGCTTTCAATGGGGGAATTTTATTTTTGAGAAAATTGCACTTTTTGGACCAAGTTTAGGCCCTTTTCTTATTTAGTGAATGTTATAAAATTGAAATTGGAGCTTCTCCTATATATGAGCTTCCATATAAAAAAAGGGAAATTTTTTTTAAGTATTTACTTTTTGAACAATAATTCATTGAATAGTCCGCCATGTGTTCTCAATGGGGGAATTGTACTTTTGAGAAAATTGCTATTTTTGTACCAACTTTAGTCCCACTTCTTATTTAGTGAGTGTTATAAAATTGGAATTAGAGATTCTCCTATATATAAGCTTCAATATCACAAACGGGAAAAAATTTTGAAAATTTTTACTTTTTGAACAATAATTCATTGAATAGTCCGCCAAGTGTTTTCAATGAGGGAATTGTATTTTCGAGAAAATTACTTTTTGTACCTACTTTTTGGACCAACTTTAGACCCACTTCTTATTTAGTGAGAGTTATAAAATTCGAATTGGAGATTTTCCTATATATGGGCTTCAATATAAAAAACGTGAAAAAATTTTGAAAATTTTACTTTTTGAACAATAATTCATTGAATAGTCCGCCATGTGTTTTCAATGAGGGAATTGTATTTTCGAGAAAATTGCACTTTTTGGACCAACGTTAGACCCTTTTCTTATTTAGTGAGTGTTATAAAATTCGAATTGGAGATTTTCCTATGTATGAGCTTCCATATAAAAAACGGGAAAAATTTTTGAAAATTTTACTTTTTGAACAATAATTCATTGAATAGTCCGTCATGTGTTTTCAATGGGGAAATTTTACTTTTGAGAAAATTGTACTTTTTGGACCCACTTTAGACCCACTTATTATTTAGTGAGTGTTATGAAATTGGAATTAGAGATTCTCCTATATATAAGCTTCAATATCACAAATGGGAAAAAAATTTGAAAATTTTACTTTTTAAACAATAATTCATTGAATAGTCCACCAAGTGTTTTCAATGAGGGAATTGTATTTTCGAGAAAATTGCTATTTGGACCAATTTTTTGGACCATATTTAGACCCACTTCTTATTTAGTGAGTGTTATAAAATTCGAATTGGAGATTTTCCTATGTATGGGCTTCAATATAAAAAACGGGAAAATTTTTTGAAAATTTTACTTTTTTAAAAATAATTAATTGAATAGTCCGCCATGTGTTCTCAATGGGGGAATTTTACTTTTGAGAAAATTGTACTTTTTGGACCAACTTTAGACCCACTTCTTATTTAGTGAGTGTTATAAAATTGGAATTAGAGATTCTCCTATATATAAGCTTCAATATCACAAACGTAAGAAAATTTTGAAAATTTTACTTTTTGAACAATAATTTATTGAATTGTCCACCAAGTGTTTTCAATGAGGGAATTGTATTTTCGAGAAAATTGCTTTTTGGACCAACTTTAGACCCACTTCTTATTTAGTGAGTGTTATAAAATTGGAATTAGAGATTCTCCTATATATAAGCTTCAATATCACAAACGTAAGAAAATTTTGAAAATTTTACTTTTTGAACAATAATTCATTGAATAGTCCGCCATGTGTTTTCAATGGGGGAATTTTATTTTTGGGGAAATTGAACTTTTTGGACCAAGTTTAGGCCCACTTCTTATTTAGTGAATGTTATAAAATTCAAATTGGAGATTCTCCTATATATGAGCTTCCATATAAAAAAAGGAAAAATTTTTGAAAATTTTACTTTTTGAACAATAATTCATTGAATAGTCCGCCATGTGTTCTCAATGGGGGAATTGTACTTATGAGAAAATTGCTATTTTTGTACCAACTTAAGACCCACTTCTTATTTAGTGAGTGTTATAAAATTGGAATTAGAAATTCTCCTATATATAAGCTTCAATATCACAAACGGGAAAAAATTTTGAAAATTTTTACTTTTTGAACAATAATTCATTGAATAGTCCGCCATGTGTTTTCAATGGGCGAACTTTATTTTTGAGAAAATTGCACTTTTTGGACCAAGTTTAGGCCCACTTCTTATTTAGTGAAGATTATAAAATTCAAATTGGAGATTCTCCTATATATGAGCTTCCATATAAAAAAAGGGAAAATTTTTTGAAAATTTTAGTTTTTGAACAATAATTCATTGAATAGTCCACAATGTGTTTTCAATGGGGGAATTGTATTTTCGAGAAAATTACTTTTTGGACCTACTTTTTGGACCAACTTTAGACCCACTTCTTATTTATTGAAGATTATAAAATTCAAATTGGTGATTCTCCTATATATGAGCTTCCATATAAAAAAAGGGAAAAATTTTTGAAAATTTTAGTTTTTGAACAATAATTCATTGAATAGTCCGCCATGTGTTTTCAATGAGGGAATTGTATTTTCGAGAAAATTGCTATTTGGACCATATTTAGACCCACTTCTTATTTAGTGAGTGTTATAAAATTCGAATTGGAGATTTTCCTATGTATGAGCTACAATATAAAAAACGGGAAAAAATTTTGAAAATTTTACTTTTTGAACAATAATTCATTGAATAGTCCGCCATGTGTTTTCAATGAGGGAATTGTATTTTCGAGAAAATTGCTATTTGGACCAACTTTTTGGACCATATTTAGACCCACTTCTTATTTAGTGAGTGTTATAAAATTCGAATTGGAGATTTTCCTATGTATGGGCTTCAATATAAAAAACGGGAAAAATTTTTGAAAATTTTACTTTTTGAACAATAATTCATTGAATAGTCCGCCATGTGTTTTCAATGGGGGAATTTTACTTTTGAGAAAATTGCACTTTTTGGACCAAGTTTAGGCAAACTTCTTATTTAGTGAATGTTATAAAGTTCAAATTGGAGATTCTCCTATATATGAGCTTCCATATAAAAAAAGGGAAATTTTTTTGAAAATTTTACTTTTTGAACAATAATTCATTGAATAGTCCGCCATGCGTTCTCAATGGGGGAATTGTACTTTTGAGAAAATTGCTATTTTTGTACCAACTTTAGACCCACTTCTTATTTAGTGAGTGTTATAAAATTGGAATTAGAGATTCTCCTATATATAAGCTTCAATATCACAAACGTAAGAAAATTTTGAAAATTTTACTTTTTGAACAATAATTTATTGAATTGTCCACCAAGTGTTTTCAATGAGGGAATTGTATTTTCGAGAAAATTGCTTTTTGGACCAACTTTAGACCCACTTCTTATTTAGTGAGTGTTATAAAATTCGAATTGGAGATTTTCCTATGTATGAGCTACAATATAAAAAACGGGAAAAAATTTTGAAAATTTTACTTTTTGAACAATAATTCATTGAATAGTCCGCCATGTGTTTTCAATGAGGGAATTGTATTTTCGAGAAAATTACTATTTGGACCAACTTTTTGTACCAACTTTAGACCCACTTCTTATTTAGTGAGTGTTATAAAATTGGAATTAGAGATTCTCCTATATATAAGCTTCAATATCACAAACGTAAGAAAATTTTGAAAATTTTACTTTTTGAACAATAATTCATTGAATAGTCCGCCATGTGTTTTCAATGGGGGAATTTTATTTTTGGGAAAATTGAACTTTTTGGACCAAGTTTAGGCCCACTTCTTATTTAGTGAATGTTATAAAATTCAAATTGGAGATTCTCCTATATATGAGCTTCCATATAAAAAAAGGAAAATTTTTTGAAAATTTTACTTTTTGAACAATAATTCATTGAATAGTCCGCCATGTGTTTCCAATGGGGGAATTGTACTTTTGAGAAAATTGCTATTTTTGTACCAACTTAAGACCCACTTCTTATTTAGTGAGTGTTATAAAATTGGAATTAGAAATTCTCCTATATATAAGCTTCAATATCACAAACGGGAAAAAATTTTGAAAATTTTTACTTTTTGAACAATAATTCATTGAATAGTCCGCCATGTGTTTTCAATGGGCGAACTTTATTTTTGAGGAAATTGCACTTTTTGGACCAAGTTTAGGCCCACTTCTTATTTAGTGAAGATTATAAAATTCAAATTGGAGATTCTCCTATATATGAGCTTCCATATAAAAAAAGGGAAAATTTTTTGAAAATTTTAGTTTTTGAACAATAATTCATTGAATAGTCCACAATGTGTTTTCAATGGGGGAATTGTATTTTCGAGAAAATTACTTTTTGGACCTACTTTTTGGACCAACTTTAGACCCACTTCTTATTTAGTGAAGATTATAAAATTCAAATTGGTGATTCTCCTATATATGAGCTTCCATATAAAAAAAGGGAAAATTTTTTGAATATTTTAGTTTTTGAACAATAATTCATTGAATAGTCCGCCATGTGTTTTCAATGAGGGAATTGTATTTTCGAGAAAATTGCTATTTGGACCATATTTAGACCCACTTCTTATTTAGTGAGTGTTATAAAATTCGAATTGGAGATTTTCCTATGTATGAGCTTCCATATAAAAAAAGGGAAAAATTTTTGAAAATTTTAGTTTTTGAACAATAATTCATTGAATAGTCCGCCATGTGCTTTCAATGGGGGAATTTTATTTTTGAGAAAATTGCACTTTTTGGACCAAGTTTAGGCCCACTTCTTATTTAGTGAATGTTATAAAATTGAAATTGGAGCTTCTCCTATATATGAGCTTCCATATAAAAAAAGGGAAATTTTTTTTAAGTATTTACTTTTTGAACAATAATTCATTGAATAGTCCGCCATGTGTTCTCAATGGGGGAATTGTACTTTTGAGAAAATTGCTATTTTTGTACCAACTTTAGACCCACTTCTTATTTAGTGAGTGTTATAAAATTGGAATTAGAGATTCTCCTATATATAAGCTTCAATATCACAAACGGGAAAAAATTTTGAAAATTTTTACTTTTTGAACCATAATTCATTGAATAGTCCGCCATGTGTTTTCAATGGGCGAATTTTACTTTTGTGTAAATTGCACTTTTTGGACCAACTTTAGACACACTTCTTATTTAGTGAGTGTTATAAAATTGGAATTAGAGATTCTCCTATATATAACTTTCAATATCACAAACTGGAAAAAATTTTGAAAATTTTACTTTTTGAACAATAATTCATTGAATAGTCCGCCAAAAGTTTTCAATGAGGGAATTGTATTTTCGAGAAAATTACTTTTTGTACCTACTTTTTGGACCAACTTTAGACCCACTTCTTATTTAGTGAGAGTTATAAAATTCGAATTGGAGATTTTCCTATATATGGGCTTCAATATAAAAAACGTGAAAAAATTTTGAAAATTTTACTTTTTGAACAATAATTCATTGAATAGTCCGCCATGTGTTTTCAATGAGGGAATTGTATTTTCGAGAAAATTGCACTTTTTGGACCAACGTTAGACCCTTTTCTTATTTAGTGAGAGTTATAAAATTCGAATTGGAGATTTTCCTATATATGGGCTTCAATATAAAAAACGGGAAAAAATTTTGAAAATTTTACTTTTTGAACAATAATTCATTGAATAGTCCGCCACGTGTTTTCAATGGGGGAATTTTACTTTTGAGAAAATTGCACTTTTTGGACCAACGTTAGACCCTTTTCGTATTTAGTGAGTGTTATAAAATTGGAATTAGAGAATCTCCTATATATAAGCTTCAATATCACAAACGGGAAAAAATTTTGAAAATTTTTACTTTTTGAACCATAATTCATTGAATAGTCCGCCATGTGTTTTCAATGGGGGAATTTTACTTTTGAGAAAATTGCACTTTTTGGACCAAAGTTAGACTCTTTTCTTATTTAGTGAGTGTTATAAAATACGAATTGGAGATTTTCCTATATATGAGCTTCAATATAAAAAACGGGAAAAAATTTTGAAAATTTTACTTTTTGAACAATAATTCATTGAATAGTCCGCCATGTGTTTTCAATGGGGGAATTTTATTTTTGAGAAAATTGCACTTTTTGGACCAAGTTTAGGCAAACTTCTTATTTAGTGAATGTTATAAAGTTCAAATTGGAGATTCTACTATATATGAGCTTCCATATAAAAAAAGGGAAATTTTTTTGATAATTTTACTTTTTGAACAATAATTCATTGAATAGTCCGCCATGTGTTCTCAATGTGGGAATTTTACTTTTGAGAAAATTGCACTTTTTGGACCAAAGTTAGACCCTTTTCTTATTTAGTGAGTGTTATAAAATTGGAATTAGAGATTTTCCTATATATAAGCTTCAATATCACAAACGTAAGAAAATTTTGAAAATTTTACTTTTTGAACAATAATTTATTGAATTGTCCACCAAGTGTTTTCAATGAGGGAATTGTATTTTCGAGAAAATTGCTTTTTGGACCAACTTTAGACCCACTTCTTATTTAGTGAGTGTTATAAAATTCGAATTGGAGATTTTCCTATGTATGAGCTACAATATAAAAAACGGGAAAAAATTTTGAAAATTTTACTTTTTGAACAATAATTCATTGAATAGTCCGCCATGTGTTTTCAATGAGGGAATTGTATTTTCGAGAAAATTGCTATTTGGACCAACTTTTTGGACCAACTTTAGACCCACTTCTTATTTAGTGAGTGTTATAAAATTGGAATTAGAGATTCTCCTATATATAAGCTTCAATATCACAAACGTAAGAAAATTTTGAAAATTTTACTTTTTGAACAATAATTCATTGAATAGTCCGCCATGTGTTTTCAATGGGGGAATTTTATTTTTGGGGAAATTGAACTTTTTGGACCAAGTTTAGGCCCACTTCTTATTTAGTGAATGTTATAAAATTCAAATTGGAGATTCTCCTATATATGAGCTTCCATATAAAAAAAGGAAAATTTTTTGAAAATTTTACTTTTTGAACAATAATTCATTGAATAGTCCGCCATGTGTCCTCAATGGGGGAATTGTACTTATGAGAAAATTGCTATTTTTGTACCAACTTAAGACCCACTTCTTATTTAGTGAGTGTTATAAAATTGGAATTAGAAATTCTCCTATATATAAGCTTCAATATCACAAACGGGAAAAAATTTTTAAAATTTTTACTTTTTGAACAATAATTCATTGAATAGTCCGCCATGTGTTTTCAATGGGCGAACTTTATTTTTGAGAAAATTGCACTTTTTGGACCAAGTTTAGGCCCACTTCTTATTTAGTGAAGATTATAAAATTCAAATTGGAGATTCTCCTATATATGAGCTTCCATATAAAAAAAGGGAAAATTTTTTGAAAATTTTAGTTTTTGAACAATAATTCATTGAATAGTCCACAATGTGTTTTCAATGGGGGAATTGTATTTTCGAGAAAATTACTTTTTGGACCTACTTTTTGGACCAACTTTAGACCCACTTCTTATTTAGTGAAGATTATAAAATTCAAATTGGTGATTCTCCTATATATGAGCTTCCATATAAAAAAAGGGAAAATTTTTTGAAAATTTTAGTTTTTGAACAATAATTCATTGAATAGTCCGCCATGTGTTTTCAATAAAGGAATTGTATTTTCGAGAAAATTGCTATTTGGACCATATTTAGACCCACTTCTTAATTAGCGAGTGTTATAAAATTCGAATTGGAGATTTTCCTATGTATGAGCTTCCATATAAAAAAAGGGAAAATTTTTTGAAAATTTTAGTTTTTGAACAATAATTCATTGAATAGTCCGCCATGTGCTTTCAATGGGGGAATTTTATTTTTGAGAAAATTGCACTTTTTGGACCAAGTTTAGGCCCACTTCTTATTTAGTGAATGTTATAAAATTGAAATTGGAGCTTCTCATATATATGAGCTTCCATATAAAAAAAGGGAAATTTTTTTTAAGTATTTACTTTTTGAACAATAATTCATTGAATAGTCCGCCATGTGTTCTCAATGGGGGAATTGTACTTTTGAGAAAATTGCTATTTTTGTACCAACTTTAGACCCACTTCTTATTTAGTGAGTGTTATAAAATTGGAATTAGAGATTCTCCTATATATAAGCTTCAATATCACAAACAGGAAAAAATTTTGAAAATTTTTACTTTTTGAACCATAATTCATTGAATAGTCCGCCATGTGTTTTCAATGGGCGAATTTTACTTTTGAGTAAATTGCACTTTTTGGACCAACTTTAGACACACTTCTTATTTAGTGAGTGTTATAAAATTGGAATTAGAGATTCTCCTATATATAACTTTCAATATCACAAACTGGAAAAAATTTTGAAAATTTTACTTTTTGAACAATAATTCATTGAATAGTCCGCCAAGTGTTTTCAATGAGGGAATTGTATTTTCGAGAAAATTACTTTTTGTACCTACTTTTTGGACCAACTTTAGACCCACTTCTTATTTAGTGAGAGTTATAAAATTCGAATTGGAGATTTTCCTATATATGGGCTTCAATATAAAAAACGGGAAAAAATTTTGAAAATTTTACTTTTTGAACAATAATTCATTGAATAGTCCGCCATGTGTTTTCAATGGGGGAATTTTACTTTTGAGAAAATTGCACTTTTTGGACCAACGTTAGACCCTTTTCTTATTTAGTGAGTGTTATAAAATTGGAATTAGAGAATCTCCTATATATAAGCTTCAATATCACAAACGGGAAAAAATTTTGAAAATTTTTACTTTTTGAACCATAATTCATTGAATAGTCCGCCATGTGTTTTCAATGGGGGAATTTTACTTTTGAGAAAATTGCACTTTTTGGACCAAAGTTAGACTCTTTTCTTATTTAGTGAGTGTTATAAAATACGAATTGGAGATTTTCCTATGTATGAGCTTCAATATAAAAAACGGGAAAAAATTTTGAAAATTTTACTTTTTGAACAATAATTCATTGAATAGTCCGCCATGTGTTTTCAATGGGGGAATTTTATTTTTGAGAAAATTGCACTTTTTGGACCAAGTTTAGGCAAACTTCTTATTTAGTGAATGTTATAAAGTTCAAATTGGAGATTCTACTATATATGAGCTTCCATATAAAAAAAGGGAAATTTTTTTGAAAATTTTACTTTTTGAACAATAATTCATTGAATAGTCCGCCATGTGTTCTCAATGTGGGAATTTTACTTTTGAGAAAATTGCACTTTTTGGACCAAAGTTAGACCCTTTTCTTATTTAGTGAGTGTTATAAAATTGGAATTAGAGATTTTCCTATATATAAGCTTCAATATCACAAACGTAAGAAAATTTTGAAAATTTTACTTTTTGAACAATAATTTATTGAATTGTCCACCAAGTGTTTTCAATGAGGGAATTGTATTTTCGAGAAAATTGCTTTTTGGACCAACTTTAGACCCACTTCTTATTTAGTGAGTGTTATAAAATTCGAATTGGAGATTTTCCTATGTATGAGCTACAATATAAAAAACGGGAAAAAATTTTGAAAATTTTACTTTTTGAACAATAATTCATTGAATAGTCCGCCATGTGTTTTCAATGAGGGAATTGTATTTTCGAGAAAATTGCACTTTTTGGACCAAGTTTAGGCAAACTTCTTATTTAGTGAATGTTATAAAGTTCAAATTGGAGATTCTACTATATATGAGCTTCCATATAAAAAAAGGGAAATTTTTTTGAAAATTTTACTTTTTGAACAATAATTCATTGAATAGTCCGCCATGTGTTCTCAATGGGGGAATTGTACTTTTGAGAAAATTGCTATTTTTGTACCAACTTTAGACCCACTTCTTATTTAGTGAGTGTTATAAAATTGGAATTAGAGATTCTCCTATATATAAGCTTCAATATCACAAACGTAAGAAAATTTTGAAAATTTCACTTTTTGAACAATAATTTATTGAATTGTCCACCAAGTGTTTTCAATGAGGGAATTGTATTTTCGAGAAAATTGCTTTTTGGACCAACTTTAGACCCACTTCTTATTTAGTGAGTGTTATAAAATTGGAATTAGAGATTCTCCTATATATACTCTTCAATATCACAAACGTAAGAAAATTTTGAAAATTTTACTTTTTGAACAATAATTCATTGAATAGTCCGCCATGTGTTTTCAATGGGGGAATTTTATTTTTGGGGAAATTGAACTTTTTGGTCCAAGTTTAGGCCCACTTCTTATTTAGTGAATGTTATAAAATTCAAATTGGAGATTCTCCTATATATGAGCTTCCATATAAAAAAAGGAAAAATTTTTGAAAATTTTACTTTTTGAACAATAATTCATTGAATAGTCCGCCATGTGTATTCAATGGGGGAATTGTACTTATGAGAAAATTGCTATTTTTGTACCAACTTAAGACCCACTTCTTATTTAGTGAGTGTTATAAAATTGGAATTAGAAATTCTCCTATATATAAGCTATAATATCACAAACGGGAAAAAATTTTGAAAATTTTTACTTTTTGAACAATAATTCATTGAATAGTCCGCCATGTGTTTTCAATGGGAGAACTTTATTTTTGAGAAAATTGCACTTTTTGGACCAAGTTTAGGCCCACTTCTTATTTAGTGAAGATTATAAAATTCAAATTGGAGATTCTCCTATATATGAGCTTCCATATAAAAAAAGGGAAAATTTTTTGAAAATTTTAGTTTTTGAACAATAATTCATTGAATAGTCCACAATGTGTTTTCAATGGGGGAATTGTATTTTCGAGAAAATTACTTTTTGGACCTACTTTTTGGACCAACTTTAGACCCACTTCTTATTTAGTGAAGATTATAAAATTCAAATTGGTGATTCTCCTATATATGAGCTTCCATATAAAAAAAGGGAAAATTTTTTGAAAATTTTAGTTTTTGAACAATAATTCATTGAATAGTCCGCCATGTGTTTTCAATGAGGGAATTGTATTTTCGAGAAAATTGCTATTTGGACCATATTTAGACCCACTTCTTATTTAGTGAGTGTTATAAAATTCGAATTGGAGATTTTCCTATATATGAGCTTCCATATAAAAAAAGGAAAATTTTTTGAAAATTTTACTTTTTGAACAATAATTCATTGAATAGTCCGCCATGTGTATTCAATGGGGGAATTGTACTTATGAGAAAATTGCTATTTTTGTACCAACTTAAGACCCACTTCTTATTTAGTGAGTGTTATAAAATTGGAATTAGAAATTCTCCTATATATAAGCTATAATATCACAAACGGGAAAAAATTTTGAAAATTTTTACTTTTTGAACAATAATTCATTGAATAGTCCGCCATGTGTTTTCAATGGGAGAACTTTATTTTTGAGAAAATTGCACTTTTTGGACCAAGTTTAGGCCCACTTCTTATTTAGTGAAGATTATAAAATTCAAATTGGAGATTCTCCTATATATGAGCTTCCATATAAAAAAAGGGAAAATTTTTTGAAAATTTTAGTTTTTGAACAATAATTCATTGAATAGTCCACAATGTGTTTTCAATGGGGGAATTGTATTTTCGAGAAAATTACTTTTTGGACCTACTTTTTGGACCAACTTTAGACCCACTTCTTATTTAGTGAAGATTATAAAATTCAAATTGGTGATTCTCCTATATATGAGCTTCCATATAAAAAAAGGGAAAATTTTTTGAAAATTTTAGTTTTTGAACAATAATTCATTGAATAGTCCGCCATGTGTTTTCAATGAGGGAATTGTATTTTCGAGAAAATTGCTATTTGGACCATATTTAGACCCACTTCTTATTTAGTGAGTGTTATAAAATTCGAATTGGAGATTTTCCTATATATGAGCTTCCATATAAAAAAAGGAAAATTTTTTGAAAATTTTACTTTTTGAACAATAATTCATTGAATAGTCCGCCATGTGTATTCAATGGGGGAATTGTACTTATGAGAAAATTGCTATTTTTGTACCAACTTAAGACCCACTTCTTATTTAGTGAGTGTTATAAAATTGGAATTAGAAATTCTCCTATATATAAGCTATAATATCACAAACGGGAAAAAATTTTGAAAATTTTTACTTTTTGAACAATAATTCATTGAATAGTCCGCCATGTGTTTTCAATGGGAGAACTTTATTTTTGAGAAAATTGCACTTTTTGGACCAAGTTTAGGCCCACTTCTTATTTAGTGAAGATTATAAAATTCAAATTGGAGATTCTCCTATATATGAGCTTCCATATAAAAAAAGGGAAAATTTTTTGAAAATTTTAGTTTTTGAACAATAATTCATTGAATAGTCCACAATGTGTTTTCAATGGGGGAATTGTATTTTCGAGAAAATTACTTTTTGGACCTACTTTTTGGACCAACTTTAGACCCACTTCTTATTTAGTGAAGATTATAAAATTCAAATTGGTGATTCTCCTATATATGAGCTTCCATATAAAAAAAGGGAAAATTTTTTGAAAATTTTAGTTTTTGAACAATAATTCATTGAATAGTCCGCCATGTGTTTTCAATGAGGGAATTGTATTTTCGAGAAAATTGCTATTTGGACCATATTTAGACCCACTTCTTATTTAGTGAGTGTTATAAAATTCGAATTGGAGATTTTCCTATATATGAGCTTCCATATAAAAAAAGGAAAATTTTTTGAAAATTTTACTTTTTGAACAATAATTCATTGAATAGTCCGCCATGTGTATTCAATGGGGGAATTGTACTTATGAGAAAATTGCTATTTTTGTACCAACTTAAGACCCACTTCTTATTTAGTGAGTGTTATAAAATTGGAATTAGAAATTCTCCTATATATAAGCTATAATATCACAAACGGGAAAAAATTTTGAAAATTTTTACTTTTTGAACAATAATTCATTGAATAGTCCGCCATGTGTTTTCAATGGGAGAACTTTATTTTTGAGAAAATTGCACTTTTTGGACCAAGTTTAGGCCCACTTCTTATTTAGTGAAGATTATAAAATTCAAATTGGAGATTCTCCTATATATGAGCTTCCATATAAAAAAAGGGAAAATTTTTTGAAAATTTTAGTTTTTGAACAATAATTCATTGAATAGTCCACAATGTGTTTTCAATGGGGGAATTGTATTTTCGAGAAAATTACTTTTTGGACCTACTTTTTGGACCAACTTTAGACCCACTTCTTATTTAGTGAAGATTATAAAATTCAAATTGGTGATTCTCCTATATATGAGCTTCCATATAAAAAAAGGGAAAATTTTTTGAAAATTTTAGTTTTTGAACAATAATTCATTGAATAGTCCGCCATGTGTTTTCAATGAGGGAATTGTATTTTCGAGAAAATTGCTATTTGGACCATATTTAGACCCACTTCTTATTTAGTGAGTGTTATAAAATTCGAATTGGAGATTTTCCTATATATGAGCTTCCATATAAAAAAAGGAAAATTTTTTGAAAATTTTACTTTTTGAACAATAATTCATTGAATAGTCCGCCATGTGTATTCAATGGGGGAATTGTACTTATGAGAAAATTGCTATTTTTGTACCAACTTAAGACCCACTTCTTATTTAGTGAGTGTTATAAAATTGGAATTAGAAATTCTCCTATATATAAGCTATAATATCACAAACGGGAAAAAATTTTGAAAATTTTTACTTTTTGAACAATAATTCATTGAATAGTCCGCCATGTGTTTTCAATGGGAGAACTTTATTTTTGAGAAAATTGCACTTTTTGGACCAAGTTTAGGCCCACTTCTTATTTAGTGAAGATTATAAAATTCAAATTGGAGATTCTCCTATATATGAGCTTCCATATAAAAAAAGGGAAAATTTTTTGAAAATTTTAGTTTTTGAACAATAATTCATTGAATAGTCCACAATGTGTTTTCAATGGGGGAATTGTATTTTCGAGAAAATTACTTTTTGGACCTACTTTTTGGACCAACTTTAGACCCACTTCTTATTTAGTGAAGATTATAAAATTCAAATTGGTGATTCTCCTATATATGAGCTTCCATATAAAAAAAGGGAAAATTTTTTGAAAATTTTAGTTTTTGAACAATAATTCATTGAATAGTCCGCCATGTGTTTTCAATGAGGGAATTGTATTTTCGAGAAAATTGCTATTTGGACCATATTTAGACCCACTTCTTATTTAGTGAGTGTTATAAAATTCGAATTGGAGATTTTCCTATGTATGGGCTTCAATATAAAAAACGGGAAAATTTTTTGAAAATTTTACTTTTTTAAAAATAATTAATTGAATAGTCCGCCATGTGTTCTCAATGGGGGAATTTTACTTTTGAGAAAATTGTACTTTTTGGACCAACTTTAGACCCACTTCTTATTTAGTGAGTGTTATAAAATTGGAATTAGAGATTCTCCTATATATAAGCTTCAATATCACAAACGTAAGAAAATTTTGAAAATTTTACTTTTTGAACAATAATTTATTGAATTGTCCACCAAGTGTTTTCAATGAGGGAATTGTATTTTCGAGAAAATTGCTTTTTGGACCAACTTTAGACCCACTTCTTATTTAGTGAGTGTTATAAAATTGGAATTAGAGATTCTCCTATATATAAGCTTCAATATCACAAACGTAAGAAAATTTTGAAAATTTTACTTTTTGAACAATAATTCATTGAATAGTCCGCCATGTGTTTTCAATGGGGGAATTTTATTTTTGGGGAAATTGAACTTTTTGGACCAAGTTTAGGCCCACTTCTTATTTAGTGAATGTTATAAAATTCAAATTGGAGATTCTCCTATATATGAGCTTCCATATAAAAAAAGGAAAAATTTTTGAAAATTTTACTTTTTGAACAATAATTCATTGAATAGTCCGCCATGTGTTCTCAATGGGGGAATTGTACTTATGAGAAAATTGCTATTTTTGTACCAACTTAAGACCCACTTCTTATTTAGTGAGTGTTATAAAATTGGAATTAGAAATTCTCCTATATATAAGCTTCAATATCACAAACGGGAAAAAATTTTGAAAATTTTTACTTTTTGAACAATAATTCATTGAATAGTCCGCCATGTGTTTTCAATGGGCGAACTTTATTTTTGAGAAAATTGCACTTTTTGGACCAAGTTTAGGCCCACTTCTTATTTAGTGAAGATTATAAAATTCAAATTGGAGATTCTCCTATATATGAGCTTCCATATAAAAAAAGGGAAAATTTTTTGAAAATTTTAGTTTTTGAACAATAATTCATTGAATAGTCCACAATGTGTTTTCAATGGGGGAATTGTATTTTCGAGAAAATTACTTTTTGGACCTACTTTTTGGACCAACTTTAGACCCACTTCTTATTTATTGAAGATTATAAAATTCAAATTGGTGATTCTCCTATATATGAGCTTCCATATAAAAAAAGGGAAAAATTTTTGAAAATTTTAGTTTTTGAACAATAATTCATTGAATAGTCCGCCATGTGTTTTCAATGAGGGAATTGTATTTTCGAGAAAATTGCTATTTGGACCATATTTAGACCCACTTCTTATTTAGTGAGTGTTATAAAATTCGAATTGGAGATTTTCCTATGTATGAGCTACAATATAAAAAACGGGAAAAAATTTTGAAAATTTTACTTTTTGAACAATAATTCATTGAATAGTCCGCCATGTGTTTTCAATGAGGGAATTGTATTTTCGAGAAAATTGCTATTTGGACCAACTTTTTGGACCATATTTAGACCCACTTCTTATTTAGTGAGTGTTATAAAATTCGAATTGGAGATTTTCCTATGTATGGGCTTCAATATAAAAAACGGGAAAAATTTTTGAAAATTTTACTTTTTGAACAATAATTCATTGAATAGTCCGCCATGTGTTTTCAATGGGGGAATTTTACTTTTGAGAAAATTGCACTTTTTGGACCAAGTTTAGGCAAACTTCTTATTTAGTGAATGTTATAAAGTTCAAATTGGAGATTCTCCTATATATGAGCTTCCATATAAAAAAAGGGAAATTTTTTTGAAAATTTTACTTTTTGAACAATAATTCATTGAATAGTCCGCCATGCGTTCTCAATGGGGGAATTGTACTTTTGAGAAAATTGCTATTTTTGTACCAACTTTAGACCCACTTCTTATTTAGTGAGTGTTATAAAATTGGAATTAGAGATTCTCCTATATATAAGCTTCAATATCACAAACGTAAGAAAATTTTGAAAATTTTACTTTTTGAACAATAATTTATTGAATTGTCCACCAAGTGTTTTCAATGAGGGAATTGTATTTTCGAGAAAATTGCTTTTTGGACCAACTTTAGACCCACTTCTTATTTAGTGAGTGTTATAAAATTCGAATTGGAGATTTTCCTATGTATGAGCTACAATATAAAAAACGGGAAAAAATTTTGAAAATTTTACTTTTTGAACAATAATTCATTGAATAGTCCGCCATGTGTTTTCAATGAGGGAATTGTATTTTCGAGAAAATTACTATTTGGACCAACTTTTTGTACCAACTTTAGACCCACTTCTTATTTAGTGAGTGTTATAAAATTGGAATTAGAGATTCTCCTATATATAAGCTTCAATATCACAAACGTAAGAAAATTTTGAA
This sequence comes from Linyphia triangularis, assembly GCA_963978545.1. NCBI lineage: Eukaryota > Metazoa > Arthropoda > Arachnida > Araneae > Linyphiidae > Linyphia > Linyphia triangularis. The sequence continues at coordinate 149,315 of CAXBTE010000002.1, read as the reverse complement.
AATTTTACTTTTTGAACAATAATTCATTGAATAGTCCGCCATGTGTTTTCAATGGGGGAATTTTATTTTTGGGAAAATTGAACTTTTTGGACCAAGTTTAGGCCCACTTCTTATTTAGTGAATGTTATAAAATTCAAATTGGAGATTCTCCTATATATGAGCTTCCATATAAAAAAAGGAAAATTTTTTGAAAATTTTACTTTTTGAACAATAATTCATTGAATAGTCCGCCATGTGTTCTCAATGGGGGAATTGTACTTTTGAGAAAATTGCTATTTTTGTACCAACTTAAGACCCACTTCTTATTTAGTGAGTGTTATAAAATTGGAATTAGAAATTCTCCTATATATAAGCTTCAATATCACAAACGGGAAAAAATTTTGAAAATTTTTACTTTTTGAACAATAATTCATTGAATAGTCCGCCATGTGTTTTCAATGGGCGAACTTTATTTTTGAGGAAATTGCACTTTTTGGACCAAGTTTAGGCCCACTTCTTATTTAGTGAAGATTATAAAATTCAAATTGGAGATTCTCCTATATATGAGCTTCCATATAAAAAAAGGGAAAATTTTTTGAAAATTTTAGTTTTTGAACAATAATTCATTGAATAGTCCACAATGTGTTTTCAATGGGGGAATTGTATTTTCGAGAAAATTACTTTTTGGACCTACTTTTTGGACCAACTTTAGACCCACTTCTTATTTAGTGAAGATTATAAAATTCAAATTGGTGATTCTCCTATATATGAGCTTCCATATAAAAAAAGGGAAAATTTTTTGAATATTTTAGTTTTTGAACAATAATTCATTGAATAGTCCGCCATGTGTTTTCAATGAGGGAATTGTATTTTCGAGAAAATTGCTATTTGGACCATATTTAGACCCACTTCTTATTTAGTGAGTGTTATAAAATTCGAATTGGAGATTTTCCTATGTATGAGCTTCCATATAAAAAAAGGGAAAAATTTTTGAAAATTTTAGTTTTTGAACAATAATTCATTGAATAGTCCGCCATGTGCTTTCAATGGGGGAATTTTATTTTTGAGAAAATTGCACTTTTTGGACCAAGTTTAGGCCCACTTCTTATTTAGTGAATGTTATAAAATTGAAATTGGAGCTTCTCCTATATATGAGCTTCCATATAAAAAAAGGGAAATTTTTTTTAAGTATTTACTTTTTGAACAATAATTCATTGAATAGTCCGCCATGTGTTCTCAATGGGGGAATTGTACTTTTGAGAAAATTGCTATTTTTGTACCAACTTTAGACCCACTTCTTATTTAGTGAGTGTTATAAAATTGGAATTAGAGATTCTCCTATATATAAGCTTCAATATCACAAACGGGAAAAAATTTTGAAAATTTTTACTTTTTGAACCATAATTCATTGAATAGTCCGCCATGTGTTTTCAATGGGCGAATTTTACTTTTGTGTAAATTGCACTTTTTGGACCAACTTTAGACACACTTCTTATTTAGTGAGTGTTATAAAATTGGAATTAGAGATTCTCCTATATATAACTTTCAATATCACAAACTGGAAAAAATTTTGAAAATTTTACTTTTTGAACAATAATTCATTGAATAGTCCGCCAAAAGTTTTCAATGAGGGAATTGTATTTTCGAGAAAATTACTTTTTGTACCTACTTTTTGGACCAACTTTAGACCCACTTCTTATTTAGTGAGAGTTATAAAATTCGAATTGGAGATTTTCCTATATATGGGCTTCAATATAAAAAACGTGAAAAAATTTTGAAAATTTTACTTTTTGAACAATAATTCATTGAATAGTCCGCCATGTGTTTTCAATGAGGGAATTGTATTTTCGAGAAAATTGCACTTTTTGGACCAACGTTAGACCCTTTTCTTATTTAGTGAGAGTTATAAAATTCGAATTGGAGATTTTCCTATATATGGGCTTCAATATAAAAAACGGGAAAAAATTTTGAAAATTTTACTTTTTGAACAATAATTCATTGAATAGTCCGCCACGTGTTTTCAATGGGGGAATTTTACTTTTGAGAAAATTGCACTTTTTGGACCAACGTTAGACCCTTTTCGTATTTAGTGAGTGTTATAAAATTGGAATTAGAGAATCTCCTATATATAAGCTTCAATATCACAAACGGGAAAAAATTTTGAAAATTTTTACTTTTTGAACCATAATTCATTGAATAGTCCGCCATGTGTTTTCAATGGGGGAATTTTACTTTTGAGAAAATTGCACTTTTTGGACCAAAGTTAGACTCTTTTCTTATTTAGTGAGTGTTATAAAATACGAATTGGAGATTTTCCTATATATGAGCTTCAATATAAAAAACGGGAAAAAATTTTGAAAATTTTACTTTTTGAACAATAATTCATTGAATAGTCCGCCATGTGTTTTCAATGGGGGAATTTTATTTTTGAGAAAATTGCACTTTTTGGACCAAGTTTAGGCAAACTTCTTATTTAGTGAATGTTATAAAGTTCAAATTGGAGATTCTACTATATATGAGCTTCCATATAAAAAAAGGGAAATTTTTTTGATAATTTTACTTTTTGAACAATAATTCATTGAATAGTCCGCCATGTGTTCTCAATGTGGGAATTTTACTTTTGAGAAAATTGCACTTTTTGGACCAAAGTTAGACCCTTTTCTTATTTAGTGAGTGTTATAAAATTGGAATTAGAGATTTTCCTATATATAAGCTTCAATATCACAAACGTAAGAAAATTTTGAAAATTTTACTTTTTGAACAATAATTTATTGAATTGTCCACCAAGTGTTTTCAATGAGGGAATTGTATTTTCGAGAAAATTGCTTTTTGGACCAACTTTAGACCCACTTCTTATTTAGTGAGTGTTATAAAATTCGAATTGGAGATTTTCCTATGTATGAGCTACAATATAAAAAACGGGAAAAAATTTTGAAAATTTTACTTTTTGAACAATAATTCATTGAATAGTCCGCCATGTGTTTTCAATGAGGGAATTGTATTTTCGAGAAAATTGCTATTTGGACCAACTTTTTGGACCAACTTTAGACCCACTTCTTATTTAGTGAGTGTTATAAAATTGGAATTAGAGATTCTCCTATATATAAGCTTCAATATCACAAACGTAAGAAAATTTTGAAAATTTTACTTTTTGAACAATAATTCATTGAATAGTCCGCCATGTGTTTTCAATGGGGGAATTTTATTTTTGGGGAAATTGAACTTTTTGGACCAAGTTTAGGCCCACTTCTTATTTAGTGAATGTTATAAAATTCAAATTGGAGATTCTCCTATATATGAGCTTCCATATAAAAAAAGGAAAATTTTTTGAAAATTTTACTTTTTGAACAATAATTCATTGAATAGTCCGCCATGTGTCCTCAATGGGGGAATTGTACTTATGAGAAAATTGCTATTTTTGTACCAACTTAAGACCCACTTCTTATTTAGTGAGTGTTATAAAATTGGAATTAGAAATTCTCCTATATATAAGCTTCAATATCACAAACGGGAAAAAATTTTTAAAATTTTTACTTTTTGAACAATAATTCATTGAATAGTCCGCCATGTGTTTTCAATGGGCGAACTTTATTTTTGAGAAAATTGCACTTTTTGGACCAAGTTTAGGCCCACTTCTTATTTAGTGAAGATTATAAAATTCAAATTGGAGATTCTCCTATATATGAGCTTCCATATAAAAAAAGGGAAAATTTTTTGAAAATTTTAGTTTTTGAACAATAATTCATTGAATAGTCCACAATGTGTTTTCAATGGGGGAATTGTATTTTCGAGAAAATTACTTTTTGGACCTACTTTTTGGACCAACTTTAGACCCACTTCTTATTTAGTGAAGATTATAAAATTCAAATTGGTGATTCTCCTATATATGAGCTTCCATATAAAAAAAGGGAAAATTTTTTGAAAATTTTAGTTTTTGAACAATAATTCATTGAATAGTCCGCCATGTGTTTTCAATAAAGGAATTGTATTTTCGAGAAAATTGCTATTTGGACCATATTTAGACCCACTTCTTAATTAGCGAGTGTTATAAAATTCGAATTGGAGATTTTCCTATGTATGAGCTTCCATATAAAAAAAGGGAAAATTTTTTGAAAATTTTAGTTTTTGAACAATAATTCATTGAATAGTCCGCCATGTGCTTTCAATGGGGGAATTTTATTTTTGAGAAAATTGCACTTTTTGGACCAAGTTTAGGCCCACTTCTTATTTAGTGAATGTTATAAAATTGAAATTGGAGCTTCTCATATATATGAGCTTCCATATAAAAAAAGGGAAATTTTTTTTAAGTATTTACTTTTTGAACAATAATTCATTGAATAGTCCGCCATGTGTTCTCAATGGGGGAATTGTACTTTTGAGAAAATTGCTATTTTTGTACCAACTTTAGACCCACTTCTTATTTAGTGAGTGTTATAAAATTGGAATTAGAGATTCTCCTATATATAAGCTTCAATATCACAAACAGGAAAAAATTTTGAAAATTTTTACTTTTTGAACCATAATTCATTGAATAGTCCGCCATGTGTTTTCAATGGGCGAATTTTACTTTTGAGTAAATTGCACTTTTTGGACCAACTTTAGACACACTTCTTATTTAGTGAGTGTTATAAAATTGGAATTAGAGATTCTCCTATATATAACTTTCAATATCACAAACTGGAAAAAATTTTGAAAATTTTACTTTTTGAACAATAATTCATTGAATAGTCCGCCAAGTGTTTTCAATGAGGGAATTGTATTTTCGAGAAAATTACTTTTTGTACCTACTTTTTGGACCAACTTTAGACCCACTTCTTATTTAGTGAGAGTTATAAAATTCGAATTGGAGATTTTCCTATATATGGGCTTCAATATAAAAAACGGGAAAAAATTTTGAAAATTTTACTTTTTGAACAATAATTCATTGAATAGTCCGCCATGTGTTTTCAATGGGGGAATTTTACTTTTGAGAAAATTGCACTTTTTGGACCAACGTTAGACCCTTTTCTTATTTAGTGAGTGTTATAAAATTGGAATTAGAGAATCTCCTATATATAAGCTTCAATATCACAAACGGGAAAAAATTTTGAAAATTTTTACTTTTTGAACCATAATTCATTGAATAGTCCGCCATGTGTTTTCAATGGGGGAATTTTACTTTTGAGAAAATTGCACTTTTTGGACCAAAGTTAGACTCTTTTCTTATTTAGTGAGTGTTATAAAATACGAATTGGAGATTTTCCTATGTATGAGCTTCAATATAAAAAACGGGAAAAAATTTTGAAAATTTTACTTTTTGAACAATAATTCATTGAATAGTCCGCCATGTGTTTTCAATGGGGGAATTTTATTTTTGAGAAAATTGCACTTTTTGGACCAAGTTTAGGCAAACTTCTTATTTAGTGAATGTTATAAAGTTCAAATTGGAGATTCTACTATATATGAGCTTCCATATAAAAAAAGGGAAATTTTTTTGAAAATTTTACTTTTTGAACAATAATTCATTGAATAGTCCGCCATGTGTTCTCAATGTGGGAATTTTACTTTTGAGAAAATTGCACTTTTTGGACCAAAGTTAGACCCTTTTCTTATTTAGTGAGTGTTATAAAATTGGAATTAGAGATTTTCCTATATATAAGCTTCAATATCACAAACGTAAGAAAATTTTGAAAATTTTACTTTTTGAACAATAATTTATTGAATTGTCCACCAAGTGTTTTCAATGAGGGAATTGTATTTTCGAGAAAATTGCTTTTTGGACCAACTTTAGACCCACTTCTTATTTAGTGAGTGTTATAAAATTCGAATTGGAGATTTTCCTATGTATGAGCTACAATATAAAAAACGGGAAAAAATTTTGAAAATTTTACTTTTTGAACAATAATTCATTGAATAGTCCGCCATGTGTTTTCAATGAGGGAATTGTATTTTCGAGAAAATTGCACTTTTTGGACCAAGTTTAGGCAAACTTCTTATTTAGTGAATGTTATAAAGTTCAAATTGGAGATTCTACTATATATGAGCTTCCATATAAAAAAAGGGAAATTTTTTTGAAAATTTTACTTTTTGAACAATAATTCATTGAATAGTCCGCCATGTGTTCTCAATGGGGGAATTGTACTTTTGAGAAAATTGCTATTTTTGTACCAACTTTAGACCCACTTCTTATTTAGTGAGTGTTATAAAATTGGAATTAGAGATTCTCCTATATATAAGCTTCAATATCACAAACGTAAGAAAATTTTGAAAATTTCACTTTTTGAACAATAATTTATTGAATTGTCCACCAAGTGTTTTCAATGAGGGAATTGTATTTTCGAGAAAATTGCTTTTTGGACCAACTTTAGACCCACTTCTTATTTAGTGAGTGTTATAAAATTGGAATTAGAGATTCTCCTATATATACTCTTCAATATCACAAACGTAAGAAAATTTTGAAAATTTTACTTTTTGAACAATAATTCATTGAATAGTCCGCCATGTGTTTTCAATGGGGGAATTTTATTTTTGGGGAAATTGAACTTTTTGGTCCAAGTTTAGGCCCACTTCTTATTTAGTGAATGTTATAAAATTCAAATTGGAGATTCTCCTATATATGAGCTTCCATATAAAAAAAGGAAAAATTTTTGAAAATTTTACTTTTTGAACAATAATTCATTGAATAGTCCGCCATGTGTATTCAATGGGGGAATTGTACTTATGAGAAAATTGCTATTTTTGTACCAACTTAAGACCCACTTCTTATTTAGTGAGTGTTATAAAATTGGAATTAGAAATTCTCCTATATATAAGCTATAATATCACAAACGGGAAAAAATTTTGAAAATTTTTACTTTTTGAACAATAATTCATTGAATAGTCCGCCATGTGTTTTCAATGGGAGAACTTTATTTTTGAGAAAATTGCACTTTTTGGACCAAGTTTAGGCCCACTTCTTATTTAGTGAAGATTATAAATTCAAATTGGAGATTCTCCTATATATGAGCTTCCATATAAAAAAAGGGAAAATTTTTTGAAAATTTTAGTTTTTGAACAATAATTCATTGAATAGTCCACAATGTGTTTTCAATGGGGGAATTGTATTTTCGAGAAAATTACTTTTTGGACCTACTTTTTGGACCAACTTTAGACCCACTTCTTATTTAGTGAAGATTATAAAATTCAAATTGGTGATTCTCCTATATATGAGCTTCCATATAAAAAAAGGGAAAATTTTTTGAAAATTTTAGTTTTTGAACAATAATTCATTGAATAGTCCGCCATGTGTTTTCAATGAGGGAATTGTATTTTCGAGAAAATTGCTATTTGGACCATATTTAGACCCACTTCTTATTTAGTGAGTGTTATAAAATTCGAATTGGAGATTTTCCTATATATGAGCTTCCATATAAAAAAAGGAAAATTTTTTGAAAATTTTACTTTTTGAACAATAATTCATTGAATAGTCCGCCATGTGTATTCAATGGGGGAATTGTACTTATGAGAAAATTGCTATTTTTGTACCAACTTAAGACCCACTTCTTATTTAGTGAGTGTTATAAAATTGGAATTAGAAATTCTCCTATATATAAGCTATAATATCACAAACGGGAAAAAATTTTGAAAATTTTTACTTTTTGAACAATAATTCATTGAATAGTCCGCCATGTGTTTTCAATGGGAGAACTTTATTTTTGAGAAAATTGCACTTTTTGGACCAAGTTTAGGCCCACTTCTTATTTAGTGAAGATTATAAAATTCAAATTGGAGATTCTCCTATATATGAGCTTCCATATAAAAAAAGGGAAAATTTTTTGAAAATTTTAGTTTTTGAACAATAATTCATTGAATAGTCCACAATGTGTTTTCAATGGGGGAATTGTATTTTCGAGAAAATTACTTTTTGGACCTACTTTTTGGACCAACTTTAGACCCACTTCTTATTTAGTGAAGATTATAAAATTCAAATTGGTGATTCTCCTATATATGAGCTTCCATATAAAAAAAGGGAAAATTTTTTGAAAATTTTAGTTTTTGAACAATAATTCATTGAATAGTCCGCCATGTGTTTTCAATGAGGGAATTGTATTTTCGAGAAAATTGCTATTTGGACCATATTTAGACCCACTTCTTATTTAGTGAGTGTTATAAAATTCGAATTGGAGATTTTCCTATATATGAGCTTCCATATAAAAAAAGGAAAATTTTTTGAAAATTTTACTTTTTGAACAATAATTCATTGAATAGTCCGCCATGTGTATTCAATGGGGGAATTGTACTTATGAGAAAATTGCTATTTTTGTACCAACTTAAGACCCACTTCTTATTTAGTGAGTGTTATAAAATTGGAATTAGAAATTCTCCTATATATAAGCTATAATATCACAAACGGGAAAAAATTTTGAAAATTTTTACTTTTTGAACAATAATTCATTGAATAGTCCGCCATGTGTTTTCAATGGGAGAACTTTATTTTTGAGAAAATTGCACTTTTTGGACCAAGTTTAGGCCCACTTCTTATTTAGTGAAGATTATAAAATTCAAATTGGAGATTCTCCTATATATGAGCTTCCATATAAAAAAAGGGAAAATTTTTTGAAAATTTTAGTTTTTGAACAATAATTCATTGAATAGTCCACAATGTGTTTTCAATGGGGGAATTGTATTTTCGAGAAAATTACTTTTTGGACCTACTTTTTGGACCAACTTTAGACCCACTTCTTATTTAGTGAAGATTATAAAATTCAAATTGGTGATTCTCCTATATATGAGCTTCCATATAAAAAAAGGGAAAATTTTTTGAAAATTTTAGTTTTTGAACAATAATTCATTGAATAGTCCGCCATGTGTTTTCAATGAGGGAATTGTATTTTCGAGAAAATTGCTATTTGGACCATATTTAGACCCACTTCTTATTTAGTGAGTGTTATAAAATTCGAATTGGAGATTTTCCTATATATGAGCTTCCATATAAAAAAAGGAAAATTTTTTGAAAATTTTACTTTTTGAACAATAATTCATTGAATAGTCCGCCATGTGTATTCAATGGGGGAATTGTACTTATGAGAAAATTGCTATTTTTGTACCAACTTAAGACCCACTTCTTATTTAGTGAGTGTTATAAAATTGGAATTAGAAATTCTCCTATATATAAGCTATAATATCACAAACGGGAAAAAATTTTGAAAATTTTTACTTTTTGAACAATAATTCATTGAATAGTCCGCCATGTGTTTTCAATGGGAGAACTTTATTTTTGAGAAAATTGCACTTTTTGGACCAAGTTTAGGCCCACTTCTTATTTAGTGAAGATTATAAAATTCAAATTGGAGATTCTCCTATATATGAGCTTCCATATAAAAAAAGGGAAAATTTTTTGAAAATTTTAGTTTTTGAACAATAATTCATTGAATAGTCCACAATGTGTTTTCAATGGGGGAATTGTATTTTCGAGAAAATTACTTTTTGGACCTACTTTTTGGACCAACTTTAGACCCACTTCTTATTTAGTGAAGATTATAAAATTCAAATTGGTGATTCTCCTATATATGAGCTTCCATATAAAAAAAGGGAAAATTTTTTGAAAATTTTAGTTTTTGAACAATAATTCATTGAATAGTCCGCCATGTGTTTTCAATGAGGGAATTGTATTTTCGAGAAAATTGCTATTTGGACCATATTTAGACCCACTTCTTATTTAGTGAGTGTTATAAAATTCGAATTGGAGATTTTCCTATATATGAGCTTCCATATAAAAAAAGGAAAATTTTTTGAAAATTTTACTTTTTGAACAATAATTCATTGAATAGTCCGCCATGTGTATTCAATGGGGGAATTGTACTTATGAGAAAATTGCTATTTTTGTACCAACTTAAGACCCACTTCTTATTTAGTGAGTGTTATAAAATTGGAATTAGAAATTCTCCTATATATAAGCTATAATATCACAAACGGGAAAAAATTTTGAAAATTTTTACTTTTTGAACAATAATTCATTGAATAGTCCGCCATGTGTTTTCAATGGGAGAACTTTATTTTTGAGAAAATTGCACTTTTTGGACCAAGTTTAGGCCCACTTCTTATTTAGTGAAGATTATAAAATTCAAATTGGAGATTCTCCTATATATGAGCTTCCATATAAAAAAAGGGAAAATTTTTTGAAAATTTTAGTTTTTGAACAATAATTCATTGAATAGTCCACAATGTGTTTTCAATGGGGGAATTGTATTTTCGAGAAAATTACTTTTTGGACCTACTTTTTGGACCAACTTTAGACCCACTTCTTATTTAGTGAAGATTATAAAATTCAAATTGGTGATTCTCCTATATATGAGCTTCCATATAAAAAAAGGGAAAATTTTTTGAAAATTTTAGTTTTTGAACAATAATTCATTGAATAGTCCGCCATGTGTTTTCAATGAGGGAATTGTATTTTCGAGAAAATTGCTATTTGGACCATATTTAGACCCACTTCTTATTTAGTGAGTGTTATAAAATTCGAATTGGAGATTTTCCTATGTATGAGCTTCCATATAAAAAAAGGGAAAATTTTTTGAAAATTTTAGTTTTTGAACAATAATTCATTGAATAGTCCGCCATGTGCTTTCAATGGGGGAATTTTATTTTTGAGAAAATTGCACTTTTTGGACCAAGTTTAGGCCCACTTCTTATTTAGTGAGTGTTATAAAATTGGAATTAGAGATTCTCCTATATATGAGCTTCCATATAAAAAAAATGAAATTTTTTTTAAGTATTTACTTTTTGAACAATAATTCATTGAATAGTCCGCCATGTGTTCTCAATGGGGGAATTGTACTTTTGAGAAAATTGCTATTTTTGTACCAACTTTAGACCCACTTCTTATTTAGTGAGTGTTATAAAATTGGAATTAGAGATTCTCCTATATATAAGCTTCAATATCACAAACGGGAAAAAATTTTGAAAATTTTTACTTTTTGAACCATAATTCATTGAATAGTCCGCCATGTGTTTTCAATGGGCGAATTTTACTTTTGAGTAAATTGCACTTTTTGGACCAACTTTAGACACACTTCTTATTTAGTGAGTGTTATAAAATTGGAATTAGAGATTCTCCTATATATAACTTTCAATATCACAAACTGGAAAAAATTTTGAAAATTTTACTTTTTGAACAATAATTCATTGAATAGTCCGCCAAGTGTTTTCAATGAGGGAATTGTATTTTCGAGAAAATTACTTTTTGTACCTACTTTTTGGACCAACTTTAGACCCACTTCTTATTTAGTGAGAGTTATAAAATTCGAATTGGAGATTTTCCTATATATGGGCTTCAATATAAAAAACGTGAAAAAATTTTGAAAATTTTACTTTTTGAACAATAATTCATTGAATAGTCCGCCATGTGTTTTCAATGAGGGAATTGTATTTTCGAGAAAATTGCACTTTTTGGACCAACGTTAGACCCTTTTCTTATTTAGTGAGTGTTATAAATTTGGAATTAGAGATTTTCCTATATATGGGCTTCAATATAAAAAACGGGAAAAAATTTTGAAAATTTTACTTTTTGAACAATAATTCATTGAATAGTCCGCCATGTGTTTTCAATGGGGGAATTTTACTTTTGAGAAAATTGCACTTTTTGGACCAACGTTAGACCCTTTTCTTATTTAGTGACTGTTATAAAATTGGAATTAGAGAATCTCCTATATATAAGCTTCAATATCACAAACGGGAAAAAATTTTGAAAATTTTTACTTTTTGAACCATAATTCATTGAATAGTCCGCCATGTGTTTTCAATGGGGGAATTTTACTTTTGAGAAAATTGCACTTTTTGGACCAAAGTTAGACTCTTTTCTTATTTAGTGAGTGTTATAAAATACGAATTGGAGATTTTCCTATGTATGAGCTTCAATATAAAAAACGGGAAAAAATTTTGAAAATTTTACTTTTTGAACAATAATTTATTGAATTGTCCACCAAGTGTTTTCAATGAGGGAATTGTATTTTCGAGAAAATTGCTTTTTGGATCAACTTTAGACCCACTTCTTATTTAGTGAGTGTTATAAAATTCGAATTGGAGATTTTCCTATGTATGGGCTTCAATATAAAAAACGGGAAAAAATTTTGAAAATTTTACTTTTTGAACAATAATTCATTGAATAGTCCGCCATGTGTTTTCAATGGGGGAATTTTACTTTGGAGAAAATTGCACTTTTTGGACCAAGTTTAGGCAAACTTCTTATTTAGTGAATGTTATAAAGTTCAAATTGGAGATTCTACTATATATGAGCTTCCATATAAAAAAAGGGAAATTTTTTTGAAAATTTTACTTTTTGAACAATAATTCATTGAATAGTCCGCCATGTGTTCTCAATGGGGGGAATTGTACTTTTGAGAAAATTGCTATTTTTGTACCAACTTTAGACCCACTTCTTATTTAGTGAGTGTTATAAAATTGGAATTAGAGATTCTCCTATATATAAGCTTCAATATCACAAACGTAAGAAAATTTTGAAAATTTTACTTTTTGAACAATAATTTATTGAATTGTCCACCAAGTGTTTTCAATGAGGGAATTGTATTTTCGAGAAAATTGCTTTTTGGACCAACTTTAGACCCACTTCTTATTTAGTGAGTGTTATAAAATTGGAATTAGAGATTCTCCTATATATAAGCTTCAATATCACAAACGTAAGAAAATTTTGAAAATTTTACTTTTTGAACAATAATTCATTGAATAGTCCGCCATGTGTTTTCAATGGGGGAATTTTATTTTTGGGGAAATTGAACTTTTTGGACCAAGTTTAGGCCCACTTCTTATTTAGTGAATGTTATAAAATTCAAATTGGAGATTCTCCTATATATGAGCTTCCATATAAAAAAAGGAAAATTTTTTGAAAATTTTACTTTTTGAACAATAATTCATTGAATAGTCCGCCATGTGTTCTCAATGGGGGAATTGTACTTATGAGAAAATTGCTATTTTTGTACCAACTTAAGACCCACTTCTTATTTAGTGAGTGTTATAAAATTGGAATTAGAAATTCTCCTATATATAAGCTTCAATATCACAAACGGGAAAAAATTTTGAAAATTTTTACTTTTTGAACAATAATTCATTGAATAGTCCGCCATGTGTTTTCAATGGGCGAACTTTATTTTTGAGAAAATTGCACTTTTTGGACCAAGTTTAGGCCCACTTCTTATTTAGTGAAGATTATAAAATTCAAATTGGAGATTCTCCTATATATGAGCTTCCATATAAAAAAAGGGAAAATTTTTTGAAAATTTTAGTTTTTGAACAATAATTCATTGAATAGTCCACAATGTGTTTTCAATGGGGGAATTGTATTTTCGAGAAAATTACTTTTTGGACCTACTTTTTGGACCAACTTTAGACCCACTTCTTATTTAGTGAAGATTATAAAATTCAAATTGGTGATTCTCCTATATATGAGCTTCCATATAAAAAAAGGGAAAATTTTTTGAAAATTTTAGTTTTTGAACAATAATTCATTGAATAGTCCGCCATGTGTTTTCAATGAGGGAATTGTATTTTCGAGAAAATTGCTATTTGGACCATATTTAGACCCACTTCTTATTTAGTGAGTGTTATAAAATTCGAATTGGAGATTTTCCTATATATGAGCTTCCATATAAAAAAAGGGAAATTTTTTTTAAGTATTTACTTTTTGAACAATAATTCATTGAATAGTCCGCCATGTGTTCTCAATGGGGGAATTGTACTTTTGAGAAAATTGCTATTTTTGTACCAACTTTAGTCCCACTTCTTATTTAGTGAGTGTTATAAAATTGGAATTAGAGATTCTCCTATATATAAGCTTCAATATCACAAACGGGAAAAAATTTTGAAAATTTTTACTTTTTGAACCATAATTCATTGAATAGTCCGCCATGTGTTTTCAATGGGCGAATTTTACTTTTGAGTAAATTGCACTTTTTGGACCAACTTTAGACACACTTCTTATTTAGTGAGTGTTATAAAATTGGAATTAGAGATTCTCCTATATATAACTTTCAATATCACAAACTGGAAAAAATTTTGAAAATTTTACTTTTTGAACAATAATTCATTGAATAGTCCGCCAAGTGTTTTCAATGAGGGAATTGTATTTTCGAGAAAATTACTTTTTGTACCTACTTTTTGGACCAACTTTAGACCCACTTCTTATTTAGTGAGAGTTATAAAATTCGAATTGGAGATTTTCCTATATATGGGCTTCAATATAAAAAACGTGAAAAAATTTTGAAAATTTTACTTTTTGAACAATAATTCATTGAATAGTCCGCCATGTGTTTTCAATGAGGGAATTGTATTTTCGAGAAAATTGCACTTTTTGGACCAACGTTAGACCCTTTTCTTATTTAGTGAGTGTTATAAATTTGGAATTAGAGATTTTCCTATATATGGGCTTCAATATAAAAAACGGGAAAAAATTTTGAAAATTTTACTTTTTGAACAATAATTCATTGAATAGTCCGCCATGTGTTTTCAATGGGGGAATTTTACTTTTGAGAAAATTGCACTTTTTGGACCAACGTTAGACCCTTTTCTTATTTAGTGAGTGTTATAAAATTGGAATTAGAGAATCTCCTATATATAAGCTTCAATATCACAAACGGGAAAAAATTTTGAAAATTTTTACTTTTTGAACCATAATTCATTGAATAGTCCGCCATGTGTTTTCAATGGGGGAATTTTACTTTTGAGAAAATTGCACTTTTTGGACCAAAGTTAGACTCTTTTCTTATTTAGTGAGTGTTATAAAATACGAATTGGAGATTTTCCTATGTATGAGCTTCAATATAAAAAACGGGAAAAAATTTTGAAAATTTTACTTTTTGAACAATAATTCATTGAATAGTCCGCCATGTGTTTTCAATGGGGGAATTTTATTTTTGAGAAAATTGCACTTTTTGGACCAAGTTTAGGCAAACTTCTTATTTAGTGAATGTTATAAAGTTCAAATTGGAGATTCTACTATATATGAGCTTCCATATAAAAAAAGGGAAATTTTTTTGAAAATTTTACTTTTTGAACAATAATTCATTGAATAGTCCGCCATGTGTTCTCAATGTGAGATTTTTACTTTTGAGAAAATTGCACTTTTTGGACCAAAGTTAGACCCTTTTCTTATTTAGTGAGTGTTATAAAATTGGAATTAGAGATTTTCCTATATATAAATTCAATATCACAAACGTAAGAAAATTTTGAAAATTTTACTTTTTGAACAATAATTTATTGAATTGTCCACCAAGTGTTTTCAATGAGGGAATTGTATTTTCGAGAAAATTGCTTTTTGGACCAACTTTAGACCCACTTCTTATTTAGTGAGTGTTATAAAATTCGAATTGGAGATTTTCCTATGTATGGGCTTCAATATAAAAAACGGGAAAAATTTTTGAAAATTTTACTTTTTGAACAATAATTCATTGAATAGTCCGCCATGTGTTTTCAATGGGGGAATTTTACTTTTGAGAAAATTGCACTTTTTGGACCAAGTTTAGGCAAACTTCAGATTTAGTGAATGTTATAAAGTTCAAATTGGAGATTCTACTATATATGAGCTTCCATATAAAAAAAGGGAAATTTTTTTGAAAATTTTAATTTTTGAACAATAATTCATTGAATAGTCCGCCATGTGTTCTCAATGGGGGAATTGTACTTTTGAGAAAATTGCTATTTTTGTACCAACTTTAGACCCACTTCTTATTTAGTGAGTGTTATAAAATTGGAATTAGAGATTCTCCTATATATAAGCTTCAATATCACAAACGTAAGAAAATTTTGAAAATTTCACTTTTTGAACAATAATTTATTGAATTGTCCACCAAGTGTTTTCAATGAGGGAATTGTATTTTCGAGAAAATTGCTTTTTGGACCAACTTTAGACCCACTTCTTATTTAGTGAGTGTTATAAAATTGGAATTAGAGATTCTCCTATATATAAGCTTCAATATCACAAACGTAAGAAAATTTTGAAAATTTTACTTTTTGAACAATAATTCATTGAATAGTCCGCCATGTGTTTTCAATGGGGGAATTTTATTTTTGGGGAAATTGAACTTTTTGGACCAAGTTTAGGCCCACTTCTTATTTAGTGAATGTTATAAAATTCAAATTGGAGATTCTCCTATATATGAGCTTCCATATAAAAAAAGGAAAATTTTTTGAAAATTTTACTTTTTGAACAATAATTCATTGAATAGTCCGCCATGTGTTCTCAATGGGGGAATTGTACTTATGAGAAAATTGCTATTTTTGTACCAACTTAAGACCCACTTCTTATTTAGTGAGTGTTATAAAATTGGAATTAGAAATTCTCCTATATATAAGCTTCAATATCACAAACGGGAAAAAATTTTGAAAATTTTTACTTTTTGAACAATAATTCATTGAATAGTCCGCCATGTGTTTTCAATGGGCGAACTTTATTTTTGAGAAAATTGCACTTTTTGGACCAAGTTTAGGCCCACTTCTTATTTAGTGAAGATTATAAAATTCAAATTGGAGATTCTCCTATATATGAGCTTCCATATAAAAAAAGGGAAAATTTTTTGAAAATTTTAGTTTTTGAACAATAATTCATTGAATAGTCCACAATGTGTTTTCAATGGGGGAATTGTATTTTCGAGAAAATTACTTTTTGGACCTACTTTTTGGACCAACTTTAGACCCACTTCTTATTTAGTGAAGATTACAAAATTCAAATTGGTGATTCTCCTATATATGAGCTTCCATATAAAAAAAGGGAAAAAATTTTGAAAATTTTAGTTTTTGAACAATAATTCATTGAATAGTCCGCCATGTGTTTTCAATGAGGGAATTGTATTTTCGAGAAAATTGCTATTTGGACCATATTTAGACCCACTTCTTATTTAGTGAGTGTTATAAAATTCGAATTGGAGATTTTCCTATGTATGAGCTTCCATATAAAAAAAAGGGAAAATTTTTTGAAAATTTTAGTTTTTGAACAATAATTCATTGAATAGTCCGCCATGTGCTTTCAATTGGGGAATTTTATTTTTGAGAAAATTGCACTTTTTGGACCAAGTTTAGGCCCACTTCTTATTTAGTGAATGTTATAAAATTGAAATTGGATCTTCTCCTATATATGAGCTTCCATATAAAAAAAGGGAAATTTTTTTTAAGTATTTACTTTTTGAACAATAATTCATTGAATAGTCCGCCATGTGTTCTCAATGGGGGAATTGTACTTTTGAGAAAATTGCTATTTTTGTACCAACTTTAGACCCACTTCTTATTTAGTGAGTGTTATAAAATTGGAATTAGAGATTCTCCTATATATAAGCTTCAATATCACAAACGGGAAAAAATTTTGAAAATTTTTACTTTTTGAACCATAATTCATTGAATAGTCCGCCATGTGTTTTCAATGGGCGAATTTTACTTTTGAGTAAATTGCACTTTTTGGACCAACTTTAGACACACTTCTTATTTAGTGAGTGTTATAAAATTGGAATTAGAGATTCTCCTATATATAACTTTCAATATCACAAACTGGAAAAAATTTTGAAAATTTTACTTTTTGAACAATAATTCATTGAATAGTCCGCCAAGTGTTTTCAATGAGGGAATTGTATTTTCGAGAAAATTACTTTTTGTACCTACTTTTTGGACCAACTTTAGACCCACTTCTTATTTAGTGAGAGTTATAAAATTCGAATTGGAGATTTTCCTATATATGGGCTTCAATATAAAAAACGTGAAAAAATTTTGAAAATTTTACTTTTTGAACAATAATTCATTGAATAGTCCGCCATGTGTTTTCAATGAGGGAATTGTATTTTCGAGAAAATTGCACTTTTTGGACCAACGTTAGACCTATTTCTTATTTAGTGAGTGTTATAAATTTGGAATTAGAGATTTTCCTATATATGGGCTTCAATATAAAAAACGGGAAAAAATTTTGAAAATTTTACTTTTTGAACAATAATTCATTGAATAGTCCGCCATGTGTTTTCAATGGGGGAATTTTACTTTTGAGAAAATTGCACTTTTTGGACCAACGTTAGACCCTTTTCTTATTTAGTGAGTGTTATAAAATTGGAATTAGAGAATCTCCTATATAAAAGCTTCAATATCACAAACGGGAAAAAATTTTGAAAATTTTTACTTTTTGAACCATAATTCATTGAATAGTCCGCCATGTGCTTTCAATTGGGGAATTTTATTTTTGAGAAAATTGCACTTTTTGGACCAAGTTTAGGCCCACTTCTTATTTAGTGAATGTTATAAAATTGAAATTGGATCTTCTCCTATATATGAGCTTCCATATAAAAAAAGGGAAATTTTTTTTAAGTATTTACTTTTTGAACAATAATTCATTGAATAGTCCGCCATGTGTTCTCAATGGGGGAATTGTACTTTTGAGAAAATTGCTATTTTTGTACCAACTTTAGACCCACTTCTTATTTAGTGAGTGTTATAAAATTGGAATTAGAGATTCTCCTATATATAAGCTTCAATATCACAAACGGGAAAAAATTTTGAAAATTTTTACTTTTTGAACCATAATTCATTGAATAGTCCGCCATGTGTTTTCAATGGGCGAATTTTACTTTTGAGTAAATTGCACTTTTTGGACCAACTTTAGACACACTTCTTATTTAGTGAGTGTTATAAAATTGGAATTAGAGATTCTCCTATATATAACTTTCAATATCACAAACTGGAAAAAATTTTGAAAATTTTACTTTTTGAACAATAATTCATTGAATAGTCCGCCAAGTGTTTTCAATGAGGGAATTGTATTTTCGAGAAAATTACTTTTTGTACCTACTTTTTGGACCAACTTTAGACCCACTTCTTATTTAGTGAGAGTTATAAAATTCGAATTGGAGATTTTCCTATATATGGGCTTCAATATAAAAAACGTGAAAAAATTTTGAAAATTTTACTTTTTGAACAATAATTCATTGAATAGTCCGCCATGTGTTTTCAATGAGGGAATTGTATTTTCGAGAAAATTGCACTTTTTGGACCAACGTTAGACCTATTTCTTATTTAGTGAGTGTTATAAATTTGGAATTAGAGATTTTCCTATATATGGGCTTCAATATAAAAAACGGGAAAAAATTTTGAAAATTTTACTTTTTGAACAATAATTCATTGAATAGTCCGCCATGTGTTTTCAATGGGGGAATTTTACTTTTGAGAAAATTGCACTTTTTGGACCAACGTTAGACCCTTTTCTTATTTAGTGAGTGTTATAAAATTGGAATTAGAGAATCTCCTATATAAAAGCTTCAATATCACAAACGGGAAAAAATTTTGAAAATTTTTACTTTTTGAACCATAATTCATTGAATAGTCCACAATGTGTTTTCAATGGGGGAATTGTATTTTCGAGAAAATTACTTTTTGGACCTACTTTTTGGACCAACTTTAGACCCACTTCTTATTTAGTGAAGATTATAAAATTCAAATTGGTGATTCTCCTATATATGAGCTTCCATATAAAAAAAGGGAAAATTTTTTGAAAATTTTAGTTTTTGAACAATAATTCATTGAATAGTCCGCCATGGGTTTTCAATGAGGGAATTGTATTTTCGAGAAAATTGCTATTTGGACCATATTTAGACCCACTTCTTATTTAGTGAGTGTTATAAAATTCGAATTGGAGATTTTCCTATATATGAGCTTCCATATAAAAAAAGGAAAATTTTTTGAAAATTTTACTTTTTGAACAATAATTCATTGAATAGTCCGCCATGTGTATTCAATGGGGGAATTGTACTTATGAGAAAATTGCTATTTTTGTACCAACTTAAGACCCACTTCTTATTTAGTGAGTGTTATAAAATTGGAATTAGAAATTCTCCTATATATAAGCTATAATATCACAAACGGGAAAAAATTTTGAAAATTTTTACTTTTTGAACAATAATTCATTGAATAGTCCGCCATGTGTTTTCAATGGGAGAACATAATTTTTGAGAAAATTGCACTTTTTGGACCAAGTTTAGGCCCACTTCTTATTTAGTGAAGATTATAAAATTCAAATTGGAGATTCTCCTATATATGAGCTTCCATATAAAAAAAGGGAAAATTTTTTGAAAATTTTAGTTTTTGAACAATAATTCATTGAATAGTCCACAATGTGTTTTCAATGGGGGAATTGTATTTTCGAGAAAATTACTTTTTGGACCTACTTTTTGGACCAACTTTAGACCCACTTCTTATTTAGTGAAGATTATAAAATTCAAATTGGTGATTCTCCTATATATGAGCTTCCATATAAAAAAAGGGAAAATTTTTTGAAAATTTTAGTTTTTGAACAATAATTCATTGAATAGTCCGCCATGTGTTTTCAATGAGGGAATTGTATTTTCGAGAAAATTGCTATTTGGACCATATTTAGACCCACTTCTTATTTAGTGAGTGTTATAAAATTCGAATTGGAGATTTTCCTATATATGAGCTTCCATATAAAAAAAGGAAAATTTTTTGAAAATTTTACTTTTTGAACAATAATTCATTGAATAGTCCGCCATGTGTATTCAATGGGGGAATTGTACTTATGAGAAAATTGCTATTTTTGTACCAACTTAAGACCCACTTCTTATTTAGTGAGTGTTATAAAATTGGAATTAGAAATTCTCCTATATATAAGCTATAATATCACAAACGGGAAAAAATTTTGAAAATTTTTACTTTTTGAACAATAATTCATTGAATAGTCCGCCATGTGTTTTCAATGGGAGAACTTTATTTTTGAGAAAATTGCACTTTTTGGACCAAGTTTAGGCCCACTTCTTATTTAGTGAAGATTATAAAATTCAAATTGGAGATTCTCCTATATATGAGCTTCCATATAAAAAAAGGGAAAATTTTTTGAAAATTTTAGTTTTTGAACAATAATTCATTGAATAGTCCACAATGTGTTTTCAATGGGGGAATTGTATTTTCGAGAAAATTACTTTTTGGACCTACTTTTTGGACCAACTTTAGACCCACTTCTTATTTAGTGAAGATTATAAAATTCAAATTGGTGATTCTCCTATATATGAGCTTCCATATAAAAAAAGGGAAAATTTTTTGAAAATTTTAGTTTTTGAACAATAATTCATTGAATAGTCCGCCATGTGTTTTCAATGAGGGAATTGTATTTTCGAGAAAATTGCTATTTGGACCATATTTAGACCCACTTCTTATTTAGTGAGTGTTATAAAATTCGAATTGGAGATTTTCCTATATATGAGCTTCCATATAAAAAAAGGAAAATTTTTTGAAAATTTTACTTTTTGAACAATAATTCATTGAATAGTCCGCCATGTGTATTCAATGGGGGAATTGTACTTATGAGAAAATTGCTATTTTTGTACCAACTTAAGACCCACTTCTTATTTAGTGAGTGTTATAAAATTGGAATTAGAAATTCTCCTATATATAAGCTATAATATCACAAACGGGAAAAAATTTTGAAAATTTTTACTTTTTGAACAATAATTCATTGAATAGTCCGCCATGTGTTTTCAATGGGAGAACTTTATTTTTGAGAAAATTGCACTTTTTGGACCAAGTTTAGGCCCACTTCTTATTTAGTGAAGATTATAAAATTCAAATTGGAGATTCTCCTATATATGAGCTTCCATATAAAAAAAGGGAAAATTTTTTGAAAATTTTAGTTTTTGAACAATAATTCATTGAATAGTCCACAATGTGTTTTCAATGGGGGAATTGTATTTTCGAGAAAATTACTTTTTGGACCTACTTTTTGGACCAACTTTAGACCCACTTCTTATTTAGTGAAGATTATAAAATTCAAATTGGTGATTCTCCTATATATGAGCTTCCATATAAAAAAAGGGAAAATTTTTTGAAAATTTTAGTTTTTGAACAATAACTCATTGAATAGTCCGCCATGTGTTTTCAATGAGGGAATTGTATTTTCGAGAAAATTGCTATTTGGACCATATTTAGACCCACTTCTTATTTAGTGAGTGTTATAAAATTCGAATTGGAGATTTTCCTATGTATGAGCTTCCATATAAAAAAAGGGAAAATTTTTTGAAAATTTTAGTTTTTGAACAATAATTCATTGAATAGTCCGCCATGTGCTTTCAATGGGGGAATTTTATTTTTGAGAAAATTGCACTTTTTGGACCAAGTTTAGGCCCACTTCTTATTTAGTGAGTGTTATAAAATTGGAATTAGAGATTCTCCTATATATGAGCTTCCATATAAAAAAAATGAAATTTTTTTTAAGTATTTACTTTTTGAACAATAATTCATTGAATAGTCCGCCATGTGTTCTCAATGGGGGAATTGTACTTTTGAGAAAATTGCTATTTTTGTACCAACTTTAGACCCACTTCTTATTTAGTGAGTGTTATAAAATTGGAATTAGAGATTCTCCTATATATAAGCTTCAATATCACAAACGGGAAAAAATTTTGAAAATTTTTACTTTTTGAACCATAATTCATTGAATAGTCCGCCATGTGTTTTCAATGGGCGAATTTTACTTTTGAGTAAATTGCACTTTTTGGACCAACTTTAGACACACTTCTTATTTAGTGAGTGTTATAAAATTGGAATTAGAGATTCTCCTATATATAACTTTCAATATCACAAACTGGAAAAAATTTTGAAAATTTTACTTTTTGAACAATAATTCATTGAATAGTCCGCCAAGTGTTTTCAATGAGGGAATTGTATTTTCGAGAAAATTACTTTTTGTACCTACTTTTTGGACCAACTTTAGACCCACTTCTTATTTAGTGAGAGTTATAAAATTCGAATTGGAGATTTTCCTATATATGGGCTTCAATATAAAAAACGTGAAAAAATTTTGAAAATTTTACTTTTTGAACAATAATTCATTGAATAGTCCGCCATGTGTTTTCAATGAGGGAATTGTATTTTCGAGAAAATTGCACTTTTTGGACCAACGTTAGACCCTTTTCTTATTTAGTGAGTGTTATAAATTTGGAATTAGAGATTTTCCTATATATGGGCTTCAATATAAAAAACGGGAAAAAATTTTGAAAATTTTACTTTTTGAACAATAATTCATTGAATAGTCCGCCATGTGTTTTCAATGGGGGAATTTTACTTTTGAGAAAATTGCACTTTTTGGACCAACGTTAGACCCTTTTCTTATTTAGTGACTGTTATAAAATTGGAATTAGAGAATCTCCTATATATAAGCTTCAATATCACAAACGGGAAAAAATTTTGAAAATTTTTACTTTTTGAACCATAATTCATTGAATAGTCCGCCATGTGTTTTCAATGGGGGAATTTTACTTTTGAGAAAATTGCACTTTTTGGACCAAAGTTAGACTCTTTTCTTATTTAGTGAGTGTTATAAAATACGAATTGGAGATTTTCCTATGTATGAGCTTCAATATAAAAAACGGGAAAAAATTTTGAAAATTTTACTTTTTGAACAATAATTTATTGAATTGTCCACCAAGTGTTTTCAATGAGGGAATTGTATTTTCGAGAAAATTGCTTTTTGGATCAACTTTAGACCCACTTCTTATTTAGTGAGTGTTATAAAATTCGAATTGGAGATTTTCCTATGTATGGGCTTCAATATAAAAAACGGGAAAAAATTTTGAAAATTTTACTTTTTGAACAATAATTCATTGAATAGTCCGCCATGTGTTTTCAATGGGGGAATTTTACTTTGGAGAAAATTGCACTTTTTGGACCAAGTTTAGGCAAACTTCTTATTTAGTGAATGTTATAAAGTTCAAATTGGAGATTCTACTATATATGAGCTTCCATATAAAAAAAGGGAAATTTTTTTGAAAATTTTACTTTTTGAACAATAATTCATTGAATAGTCCGCCATGTGTTCTCAATGGGGGGAATTGTACTTTTGAGAAAATTGCTATTTTTGTACCAACTTTAGACCCACTTCTTATTTAGTGAGTGTTATAAAATTGGAATTAGAGATTCTCCTATATATAAGCTTCAATATCACAAACGTAAGAAAATTTTGAAAATTTTACTTTTTGAACAATAATTTATTGAATTGTCCACCAAGTGTTTTCAATGAGGGAATTGTATTTTCGAGAAAATTGCTTTTTGGACCAACTTTAGACCCACTTCTTATTTAGTGAGTGTTATAAAATTGGAATTAGAGATTCTCCTATATATAAGCTTCAATATCACAAACGTAAGAAAATTTTGAAAATTTTACTTTTTGAACAATAATTCATTGAATAGTCCGCCATGTGTTTTCAATGGGGGAATTTTATTTTTGGGGAAATTGAACTTTTTGGACCAAGTTTAGGCCCACTTCTTATTTAGTGAATGTTATAAAATTCAAATTGGAGATTCTCCTATATATGAGCTTCCATATAAAAAAAGGAAAATTTTTTGAAAATTTTACTTTTTGAACAATAATTCATTGAATAGTCCGCCATGTGTTCTCAATGGGGGAATTGTACTTATGAGAAAATTGCTATTTTTGTACCAACTTAAGACCCACTTCTTATTTAGTGAGTGTTATAAAATTGGAATTAGAAATTCTCCTATATATAAGCTTCAATATCACAAACGGGAAAAAATTTTGAAAATTTTTACTTTTTGAACAATAATTCATTGAATAGTCCGCCATGTGTTTTCAATGGGCGAACTTTATTTTTGAGAAAATTGCACTTTTTGGACCAAGTTTAGGCCCACTTCTTATTTAGTGAAGATTATAAAATTCAAATTGGAGATTCTCCTATATATGAGCTTCCATATAAAAAAAGGGAAAATTTTTTGAAAATTTTAGTTTTTGAACAATAATTCATTGAATAGTCCACAATGTGTTTTCAATGGGGGAATTGTATTTTCGAGAAAATTACTTTTTGGACCTACTTTTTGGACCAACTTTAGACCCACTTCTTATTTAGTGAAGATTATAAAATTCAAATTGGTGATTCTCCTATATATGAGCTTCCATATAAAAAAAGGGAAAATTTTTTGAAAATTTTAGTTTTTGAACAATAATTCATTGAATAGTCCGCCATGTGTTTTCAATGAGGGAATTGTATTTTCGAGAAAATTGCTATTTGGACCATATTTAGACCCACTTCTTATTTAGTGAGTGTTATAAAATTCGAATTGGAGATTTTCCTATGTATGAGCTTCCATATAAAAAAAGGGAAAATTTTTTGAAAATTTTAGTTTTTGAACAATAATTCATTGAATAGTCCGCCATGTGCTTTCAATGGGGGAATTTTATTTTTGAGAAAATTGCACTTTTTGGACCAAGTTTAGGCCCACTTCTTATTTAGTGAATGTTATAAAATTGAAATTGGAGCTTCTCCTATATATGAGCTTCAATATCACAAACGTTAAAAAATTTTGAAAATTTTTACTTTTTGAACCATAATTCATTGAATAGTCCGCCATGTGTTTTCAATGGGCGAATTTTACTTTTGAGTAAATTGCACTTTTTGGACCAACTTTAGACACACTTCTTATTTAGTGAGTGTTATAAAATTGGAATTAGAGATTCTCCTATATATAACTTTCAATATCACAAACTGGAAAAAATTTTGAAAATTTTACTTTTTTAACAATAATTCATTGAATAGTCCGCCAAGTGTTTTCAATGAGGGAATTGTATTTTCGAGAAAATTACTTTTTGTACCTACTTTTTGGACCAACTTTAGACCCACTTCTTATTTAGTGAGAGTTATAAAATTCGAATTGGAGATTTTCCTATATATGGGCTTCAATATAAAAAACGTGAAAAAATTTTGAAAATTTTACTTTTTGAACAATAATTCATTGAATAGTCCGCCATGTGTTTTCAATGAGGGAATTGTATTTTCGAGAAAATTGCACTTTTTGGACCAACGTTAGACCCTTTTCTTATTTAGTGAGTGTTATAAATTTGGAATTAGAGATTTTCCTATATATGGGCTTCAATATAAAAAACGGGAAAAAATTTTGAAAATTTTACTTTTTGAACAATAATTCATTGAATAGTCCGCCATGTGTTTTCAATGGGGGAATTTTACTTTTGAGAAAATTGCACTTTTTGGACCAACGTTAGACCCTTTTCTTATTTAGTGAGTGTTATAAAATTGGAATTAGAGAATCTCCTATATAAAAGCTTCAATATCACAAACGGGAAAAAAATTTGAAAATTTTTACTTTTTGAACCATAATTCATTGAATAGTCCGCCATGTGTTTTCAATGGGGGAATTTTACTTTTGAGAAAATTGCACATTTTGGACCAAAGTTAGACTCTTTTCTTATTTAGTGAGTGTTATAAAATACGAATTGGAGATTTTCCTATGTATGAGCTTCAATATAAAAAACGGGAAAAAATTTTGAAAATTTTACTTTTTGAACAATAATTCATTGAATAGTCCGCCATGTGTTTTCAATGGGGGAATTTTATTTTTGAGAAAATTGCACTTTTTGGACCAAGTTTAGGCAAACTTCTTATTTAGTGAATGTTATAAAGTTTAAATTGGAGATTCTACTATATATGAGCTTCCATATAAAAAAAGGGAAATTTTTTTGAAAATTTTACTTTTTGAACAATAATTCATTGAATAGTCCGCCATGTGTTCTCAATGTGGGAATTTTACTTTTGAGAAAATTGCACTTTTTGGACCAAAGTAAGACCCTTTTCTTATTTAGTGAGTGTTATAAAATTGGAATTAGAGATTTTCCTATATATAAGCTTCAATATCACAAACGTAAGAAAATTTTGAAAATTTTACTTTTTGAACAATAATTTATTGAATTGTCCACCAAGTGTTTTCAATGAGGGAATTGTATTTTCGAGAAAATTGCTTTTTGGACCAACTTTAGACCCACTTCTTATTTAGTGAGTGTTATAAAATTCGAATTGGAGATTTTCCTATGTATGAGCTACAATATAAAAAACGGGAAAAAATTTTGAAAATTTTACTTTTTGAACAATAATTCATTGAATAGTCCGCCATGTGTTTTCAATGAGGGAATTGTATTTTCGAGAAAATTGCTATTTGGACCAACTTTTTGGACCATATTTAGACCCACTTCTTATTTAGTGAGTGTTATAAAATTCGAATTGGAGATTTTCCTATGTATGGGCTTCAATATAAAAAACGGGAAAATTTTTTGAAAATTTTACTTTTTGAACAATAATTCATTGAATAGTCCGCCATGTGTTTTCAATGGGGGAATTTTACTTTTGAGAAAATTGCACTTTTTGGACCAAGTTTAGGCAAACTTCTTATTTAGTGAATGTTATAAAGTTCAAATTGGAGATTCTACTATATATGAGCTTCCATATAAAAAAAGGGAAATTTTTTTGAAAATTTTACTTTTTGAACAATAATTCATTGAATAGTCCGCCATGTGTTCTCAATGGGGGAATTGTACTTTTGAGAAAATTGCTATTTTTGTACCAACTTTAGACCCACTTCTTATTTAGTGAGTGTTATAAAATTGGAATTAGAGATTCTCCTATATATAAGCTTCAATATCACAAACGTAAGAAAATTTTGAAAATTTTACTTTTTGAACAATAATTTATTGAATTGTCCACCAAGTGTTTTCAATGAGGGAATTGTATTTTCGAGAAAATTGCTTTTTGGACCAACTTTAGACCCACTTCTTATTTAGTGAGTGTTATAAAATTGGAATTAGAGATTCTCCTATATATAAGCTTCAATATCACAAACGTAAGAAAATTTTGAAAATTTTACTTTTTGAACAATAATTCATTGAATAGTCCGCCATGTGTTTTCAATGGGCGAACTTTATTTTTGAGAAAATTGCACTTTTTGGACCAAGTTTAGGCCCACTTCTTATTTAGTGAAGATTATAAAATTCAAATTGGAGATTCTCCTATATATGAGCTTCCATATAAAAAAAGGGAAAATTTTTTGAAAATTTTAGTTTTTGAACAATAATTCATTGAATAGTCCACAATGTGTTTTCAATGGGGGAATTGTATTTTCGAGAAAATTACTTTTTGGACCTACTTTTTGGACCAACTTTAGACCCACTTCTTATTTAGTGAAGATTATAAAATTCAAATTGGTGATTCTCCTATATATGAGCTTCCATATAAAAAAAGGGAAAATTTTTTGAAAATTTTAGTTTTTGAACAATAATTCATTGAATAGTCCGCCATGTGTTTTCAATGAGGGAATTGTATTTTCGAGAAAATTGCTATTTGGACCATATTTAGACCCACTTCTTATTTAGTGAGTGTTATAAAATTCGAATTGGAGATTTTCCTATGTATGAGCTTCCATATAAAAAAAGGGAAAATTTTTTGAAAATTTTAGTTTTTGAACAATAATTCATTGAATAGTCCGCCATGTGCTTTCAATGGGAGAATTTTATTTTTGAGAAAATTGCACTTTTTGGACCAAGTTTAGGCCCACTTCTTATTTAGTGAATGTTATAAAATTGAAATTGGAGCTTCTCCTATATATGAGCTTCCATATAAAAAAAGGGAAATTTTTTTTAAGTATTTACTTTTTGAACAATAATTCATTGAATAGTCCGCCATGTGTTCTCAATGGGGGAATTGTACTTTTGAGAAAATTGCTATTTTTGTACCAACTTTAGTCCCACTTCTTATTTAGTGAGTGTTATAAAATTGGAATTAGAGATTCTCCTATATATAAGCTTCAATATCACAAACGGGAAAAAATTTTGAAAATTTTTACTTTTTGAACCATAATTCATTGAATAGTCCGCCATGTGTTTTCAATGGGCGAATTTTACTTTTGAGTAAATTGCACTTTTTGGACCAACTTTAGACACACTTCTTATTTAGTGAGTGTTATAAAATTGGAATTAGAGATTCTCCTATATATAACTTTCAATATCACAAACTGGAAAAAATTTTGAAAATTTTACTTTTTGAACAATAATTCATTGAATAGTCCGCCAAGTGTTTTCAATGAGGGAATTGTATTTTCGAGAAAATTACTTTTTGTACCTACTTTTTGGACCAACTTTAGACCCACTTCTTATTTAGTGAGAGTTATAAAATTCGAATTGGAGATTTTCCTATATATGGGCTTCAATATAAAAAACGTGAAAAAATATTGAAAATTTTACTTTTTGAACAATAATTCATTGAATAGTCCGCCATGTGTTTTCAATGAGGGAATTGTATTTTCGAGAAAATTGCACTTTTTGGACCAACGTTAGACCCTTTTCTTATTTAGTGAGTGTTATAAATTTGGAATTAGAGATTTTCCTATATATGGGCTTCAATATAAAAAACGGGAAAAAATTTTGAAAATTTTACTTTTTGAACAATAATTCATTGAATAGTCCGCCATGTGTTTTCAATGGGGGAATTTTACTTTTGAGAAAATTGCACTTTTTGGACCAACGTTAGACCCTTTTCTTATTTAGTGAGTGTTATAAAATTGGAATTAGAGAATCTCCTATATATAAGCTTCAATATCACAAACGGGAAAAAATTTTGAAAATTTTTACTTTTTGAACCATAATTCATTGAATAGTCCGCCATGTGTTTTCAATGGGGGAATTTTACTTTTGAGAAAATTGCACTTTTTGGACCAAAGTTAGACTCTTTTCTTATTTAGTGAGTGTTATAAAATACGAATTGGAGATTTTCCTATGTATGAGCTTCAATATAAAAAACGGGAAAAAATTTTGAAAATTTTACTTTTTGAACAATAATTCATTGAATAGTCCGCCATGTGTTTTCAATGGGGGAATTTTATTTTTGAGAAAATTGCACTTTTTGGACCAAGTTTAGGCAAACTTCTTATTTAGTGAATGTTATAAAGTTCAAATTGGAGATTCTACTATATATGAGCTTCCATATAAAAAAAGGGAAATTTTTTTGAAAATTTTACTTTTTGAACAATAATTCATTGAATAGTCCGCCATGTGTTCTCAATGTGAGATTTTTACTTTTGAGAAAATTGCACTTTTTGGACCAAAGTTAGACCCTTTTCTTATTTAGTGAGTGTTATAAAATTGGAATTAGAGATTTTCCTATATATAAATTCAATATCACAAACGTAAGAAAATTTTGAAAATTTTACTTTTTGAACAATAATTTATTGAATTGTCCACCAAGTGTTTTCAATGAGGGAATTGTATTTTCGAGAAAATTGCTTTTTGGACCAACTTTAGACCCACTTCTTATTTAGTGAGTGTTATAAAATTCGAATTGGAGATTTTCCTATGTATGGGCTTCAATATAAAAAACGGGAAAAATTTTTGAAAATTTTACTTTTTGAACAATAATTCATTGAATAGTCCGCCATGTGTTTTCAATGGGGGAATTTTACTTTTGAGAAAATTGCACTTTTTGGACCAAGTTTAGGCAAACTTCAGATTTAGTGAATGTTATAAAGTTCAAATTGGAGATTCTACTATATATGAGCTTCCATATAAAAAAAGGGAAATTTTTTTGAAAATTTTAATTTTTGAACAATAATTCATTGAATAGTCCGCCATGTGTTCTCAATGGGGGAATTGTACTTTTGAGAAAATTGCTATTTTTGTACCAACTTTAGACCCACTTCTTATTTAGTGAGTGTTATAAAATTGGAATTAGAGATTCTCCTATATATAAGCTTCAATATCACAAACGTAAGAAAATTTTGAAAATTTCACTTTTTGAACAATAATTTATTGAATTGTCCACCAAGTGTTTTCAATGAGGGAATTGTATTTTCGAGAAAATTGCTTTTTGGACCAACTTTAGACCCACTTCTTATTTAGTGAGTGTTATAAAATTGGAATTAGAGATTCTCCTATATATAAGCTTCAATATCACAAACGTAAGAAAATTTTGAAAATTTTACTTTTTGAACAATAATTCATTGAATAGTCCGCCATGTGTTTTCAATGGGGGAATTTTATTTTTGGGGAAATTGAACTTTTTGGACCAAGTTTAGGCCCACTTCTTATTTAGTGAATGTTATAAAATTCAAATTGGAGATTCTCCTATATATGAGCTTCCATATAAAAAAAGGAAAATTTTTTGAAAATTTTACTTTTTGAACAATAATTCATTGAATAGTCCACAATGTGTTTTCAATGGGGGAATTGTATTTTCGAGAAAATTACTTTTTGGACCTACTTTTTGGACCAACTTTAGACCCACTTCTTATTTAGTGAAGATTACAAAATTCAAATTGGTGATTCTCCTATATATGAGCTTCCATATAAAAAAAGGGAAAAAATTTTGAAAATTTTAGTTTTTGAACAATAATTCATTGAATAGTCCGCCATGTGTTTTCAATGAGGGAATTGTATTTTCGAGAAAATTGCTATTTGGACCATATTTAAACCCACTTCTTATTTAGTGAGTGTTATAAAATTCGAATTGGAGATTTTCCTATGTATGAGCTTCCATATAAAAAAAAGGGAAAATTTTTTGAAAATTTTAGTTTTTGAACAATAATTCATTGAATAGTCCGCCATGTGCTTTCAATTGGGGAATTTTATTTTTGAGAAAATTGCACTTTTTGGACCAAGTTTAGGCCCACTTCTTATTTAGTGAATGTTATAAAATTGAAATTGGATCTTCTCCTATATATGAGCTTCCATATAAAAAAAGGGAAATTTTTTTTAAGTATTTACTTTTTGAACAATAATTCATTGAATAGTCCGCCATGTGTTCTCAATGGGGGAATTGTACTTTTGAGAAAATTGCTATTTTTGTACCAACTTTAGACCCACTTCTTATTTAGTGAGTGTTATAAAATTGGAATTAGAGATTCTCCTATATATAAGCTTCAATATCACAAACGGGAAAAAATTTTGAAAATTTTTACTTTTTGAACCATAATTCATTGAATAGTCCGCCATGTGTTTTCAATGGGCGAATTTTACTTTTGAGTAAATTGCACTTTTTGGACCAACTTTAGACACACTTCTTATTTAGTGAGTGTTATAAAATTGGAATTAGAGATTCTCCTATATATAACTTTCAATATCACAAACTGGAAAAAATTTTGAAAATTTTACTTTTTGAACAATAATTCATTGAATAGTCCGCCAAGTGTTTTCAATGAGGGAATTGTATTTTCGAGAAAATTACTTTTTGTACCTACTTTTTGGACCAACTTTAGACCCACTTCTTATTTAGTGAGAGTTATAAAATTCGAATTGGAGATTTTCCTATATATGGGCTTCAATATAAAAAACGTGAAAAAATTTTGAAAATTTTACTTTTTGAACAATAATTCATTGAATAGTCCGCCATGTGTTTTCAATGAGGGAATTGTATTTTCGAGAAAATTGCACTTTTTGGACCAACGTTAGACCTATTTCTTATTTAGTGAGTGTTATAAATTTGGAATTAGAGATTTTCCTATATATGGGCTTCAATATAAAAAACGGGAAAAAATTTTGAAAATTTTACTTTTTGAACAATAATTCATTGAATAGTCCGCCATGTGTTTTCAATGGGGGAATTTTACTTTTGAGAAAATTGCACTTTTTGGACCAACGTTAGACCCTTTTCTTATTTAGTGAGTGTTATAAAATTGGAATTAGAGAATCTCCTATATAAAAGCTTCAATATCACAAACGGGAAAAAATTTTGAAAATTTTTACTTTTTGAACCATAATTCATTGAATAGTCCGCCATGTGTTTTCAATGGGGGAATTTTACTTTTGAGAAAATTGCACTTTTTGGACCAAAGTTAGACTCTTTTCTTATTTAGTGAGTGTTATAAAATACGAATTGGAGATTTTCCTATGTATGAGCTTCAATATAAAAAACGGGAAAAAATTTTGAAAATTTTACTTTTTGAACAATAATTCCATGTGTTTTCCGCCATGTGTTTTCAATGGGGGAATTTTATTTTTGAGAAAATTGCACTTTTTGGACCAAGTTTAGGCAAACTTCTTATTTAGTGAATGTTATAAAGTTCAAATTGGAGATTCTACTATATATGAGCTTCCATATAAAAAAAGGGAAATTTTTTTGAAAATTTTACTTTTTGAACAATAATTCATTGAATAGTCCGCCATGTGTTTTCAATGTGATAATTTTACTTTTGAGAAAATTGCACTTTTTGGACCAAAGTTAGACCCTTTTCTTATTTAGTGAGTGTTATAAAATTGGAATTAGAGATTTTCCTATGTATAAGCTTCAATATCACAAACGTAAGAAAATTTTGAAAATTTTACTTTTTGAACAATAATTTATTGAATTGTCCACCAAGTGTTTTCAATGAGGGAATTGTATTTTCGAGAAAATTGCTTTTTGGACCAACTTTAGACCCACTTCTTATTTAGTGAGTGTTATAAAATTCGAATTGGAGATTTTCCTATGTATGAGCTACAATATAAAAAACGGGAAAAAATTTTGAAAATTTTACTTTTTGAACAATAATTCATTGAATAGTCCGCCATGTGTTTTCAATGAGGGAATTGTATTTTCGAGAAAATTGCTATTTGGACCAACTTTTTGGACCATATTTAGACCCACTTCTTATTTAGTGAGTGTTATAAAATTCGAATTGGAGATTTTCCTATGTATGGGCTTCAATATAAAAAACGGGAAAAATTTTTGAAAATTTTACTTTTTGAACAATAATTCATTGAATAGTCCGCCATGTGTTTTCAATGGGGGAATTTTACTTTTGAGAAAATTGCACTTTTTGGTCCAAGTTTAGGCAAACTTCTTATTTAGTGAATGTTATAAAGTTCAAATTGGAGATTCTACTATATATGAGCTTCCATATAAAAAAAGGGAAATTTTTTTGAAAATTTTACTTTTTGAACAATAATTCATTGAATAGTCCGCCATGTGTTCTCAATGGGGGAATTGTACTTTTGAGAAAATTGCTATTTTTGTACCAACTTTAGACCCACTTCTTATTTAGTGAGTGTTATAAAATTGGAATTAGAGATTCTCCTATATATAAGCTTCAATATCACAAACGTAAGAAAATTTTGAAAATTTTACGTTTTGAACAATAATTTATTGAATTGTCCACCAAGTGTTTTCAATGAGGGAATTGTATTTTCGAGAAAATTGCTTTTTGGACCAACTTTAGACCCACTTCTTATTTAGTGAGTGTTATAAAATTGGAATTAGAGATTCTCCTATATATAAGCTTCAATATCACAAACGTAAGAAAATTTTGAAAATTTTACTTTTTGAACAATAATTCATTGAATAGTCCGCCATGTGTTTTCAATGGGGGAATTTTATTTTTGGGAAAATTGAACTTTTTGGACCAAGTTTAGGCCCACTTCTTATTTAGTGAATGTTATAAAATTCAAATTGGAGATTCTCCTATATATGAGCTTCCATATAAAAAAAGGAAAATTTTTTGAAAATTTTACTTTTTGAACAATAATTCATTGAATAGTCCGCCATGTGTTTTCAATGGGGGAATTGTACTTATGAGAAAATTGCTATTTTTGTACCAACTTAAGACCCACTTCTTATTTAGTGAGTGTTATAAAATTGGAATTAGAAATTCTCCTATATATAAGCTTCAATATCACAAACGGGGAAAAATTTTGAAAATTTTTACTTTTTGAACAATAATTCATTGAATAGTCCGCCATGTGTTTTCAATGGGCGAACTTTATTTTTGAGAAAATTGCACTTTTTGGACCAAGTTTAGGCCCACTTCTTATTTAGTGAAGATTATAAAATTCAAATTGGAGATTCTCCTATATATGAGCTTCCATATAAAAAAAGGGAAAATTTTTTGAAAATTTTAGTTTTTGAACAATAATTCATTGAATAGTCCACAATGTGTTTTCAATGGGGGAATTGTATTTTCGAGAAAATTACTTTTTGGACCTACTTTTTGGACCAACTTTAGACCCACTTCTTATTTAGTGAAGATTATAAAATTCAAATTGGTGATTCTCCTATATATGAGCTTCCATATAAAAAAAGGGAAAAATTTTTGAAAATTTTAGTTTTTGAACAATAATTCATTGAATAGTCCGCCATGTGTTTTCAATGAGGGAATTGTATTTTCGAGAAAATTGCTATTTGGACCATATTTAGACCCACTTCTTATTTAGTGAGTGTTATAAAATTCGAATTGGAGATTTTCCTATGTATGAGCTTCCATATAAAAAAAGGGAAAATTTTTTGAAAATTTTAGTTTTTGAACAATAATTCATTGAATAGTCCGCCATGTGCTTTCAATGGGGGAATTTTATTTTTGAGAAAATTGCACTTTTTGGACCAAGTTTAGGCCCACTTCTTATTTAGTGAATGTTATAAAATTGAAATTGGAGCTTCTCCTATATATGAGCTTCCATATAAAAAAAGGGAAATTTTTTTTAAGTATTTACTTTTTGAACAATAATTCATTGAATAGTCCGCCATGTGTTCTCAATGGGGGAATTGTTCTTTTGAGAAAATTGCTATTTTTGTACCAACTTTAGACCCACTTCTTATTTAGTGAGTGTTATAAAATTGGAATTAGAGATTCTCCTATATATAAGCTTCAATATCACAAACGGGAAAAAATTTTGAAAATTTTTACTTTTTGAACCATAATTCATTGAATAGTCCGCCATGTGTTTTCAATGGGCGAATTTTACTTTTGAGTAAATTGCACTTTTTGGACCAACTTTAGACACACTTCTTATTTAGTGAGTGTTATAAAATTGGAATTAGAGATTCTCCTATATATAACTTTCAATATCACAAACTGGAAAAAATTTTGAAAATTTTACTTTTTGAACAATAATTCATTGAATAGTCCGCCAAGTGTTTTCAATGAGGGAATTGTATTTTCGAGAAAATTACTTTTTGTACCTACTTTTTGGACCAACTTTAGACCCACTTCTTATTTAGTGAGAGTTATAAAATTCGAATTGGAGATTTTCCTATATATGGGCTTCAATATAAAAAACGTGAAAAAATTTTGAAAATTTTACTTTTTGAACAATAATTCATTGAATAGTCCGCCATGTGTTTTCAATGAGGGAATTGTATTTTCGAGAAAATTGCACTTTTTGGACCAACGTTAGACCCTTTTCTTATTTAGTGAGTGTTATAAATTTGGAATTAGAGATTTTCCTATATATGGGCTTCAATATAAAAAACGGGAAAAAATTTTGAAAATTTTACTTTTTGAACAATAATTCATTGAATAGTCCGCCATGTGTTTTCAATGGGGGAATTTTACTTTTGAGAAAATTGCACTTTTTGGACCAACGTTAGACCCTTTTCTTATTTAGTGAGTGTTATAAAATTGGAATTAGAGAATCTCCTATATAAAAGCTTCAATATCACAAACGGGAAAAAATTTTGAAAATTTTTACTTTTTGAACCATAATTCATTGAATAGTCCGCCATGTGTTTTCAATGGGGGAATTTTACTTTTGAGAAAATTGCACTTTTTGGACCAAAGTTAGACTCTTTTCTTATTTAGTGAGTGTTATAAAATACGAATTGGAGATTTTCCTATGTATGAGCTTCAATATAAAAAACGGGAAAAAATTTTGAAAATTTTACTTTTTGAACAATAATTCATTGAATAGTCCGCCATGTGTTTTCAATGGGGGAATTTTATTTTTGAGAAAATTGCACTTTTTGGACCAAGTTTAGGCAAACTTCTTATTTAGTGAATGTTATAAAGTTCAAATTGGAGATTCTACTATATATGAGCTTCCATATAAAAAAAGGGAAATTTTTTTGAAAATTTTACTTTTTGAACAATAATTCATTGAATAGTCCGCCATGTGTTCTCAATGTGGGAATTTTACTTTTGAGAAAATTGCACTTTTTGGACCAAAGTTAGACCCTTTTCTTATTTAGTGAGTGTTATAAAATTGGAATTAGAGATTTTCCTATATATAAGCTTCAATATCACAAACGTAAGAAAATTTTGAAAATTTTACTTTTTGAACAATAATTTATTGAATTGTCCACCAAGTGTTTTCAATGAGGGAATTGTATTTTCGAGAAAATTGCTTTTTGGACCAACTTTAGACCCACTTCTTATTTAGTGAGTGTTATAAAATTCGAATTGGAGATTTTCCTATGTATGAGCTACAATATAAAAAACGGGAAAAAATTTTGAAAATTTTACTTTTTGAACAATAATTCATTGAATAGTCCGCCATGTGTTTTCAATGAGGGAATTGTATTTTCGAGAAAATTGCTATTTGGACCAACTTTTTGGACCAACTTTAGACCCACTTCTTATTTAGTGAGTGTTATAAAATTGGAATTAGAGATTCTCCTATATATAAGCTTCAATATCACAAACGTAAGAAAATTTTGAAAATTTTACTTTTTGAACAATAATTCATTGAATAGTCCGCCATGTGTTTTCAATGGGGGAATTTTATTTTTGGGGAAATTGAACTTTTTGGACCAAGTTTAGGCCCACTTCTTATTTAGTGAATGTTATAAAATTCAAATTGGAGATTCTCCTATATATGAGCTTCCATATAAAAAAAGGAAAATTTTTTGAAAATTTTACTTTTTGAACAATAATTCATTGAATAGTCCGCCATGTGTCCTCAATGGGGGAATTGTACTTATGAGAAAATTGCTATTTTTGTACCAACTTAAGACCCACTTCTTATTTAGTGAGTGTTATAAAATTGGAATTAGAAATTCTCCTATATATAAGCTTCAATATCACAAACGGGAAAAAATTTTGAAAATTTTTACTTTTTGAACAATAATTCATTGAATAGTCCGCCATGTGTTTTCAATGGGCGAACTTTATTTTTGAGAAAATTGCACTTTTTGGACCAAGTTTAGGCCCACTTCTTATTTAGTGAAGATTATAAAATTCAAATTGGAGATTCTCCTATATATGAGCTTCCATATAAAAAAAGGGAAAATTTTTTGAAAATTTTAGTTTTTGAACAATAATTCATTGAATAGTCCACAATGTGTTTTCAATGGGGGAATTGTATTTTCGAGAAAATTACTTTTTGGACCTACTTTTTGGACCAACTTTAGACCCACTTCTTATTTAGTGAAGATTATAAAATTCAAATTGGTGATTCTCCTATATATGAGCTTCCATATAAAAAAAGGGAAAATTTTTTGAAAATTTTAGTTTTTGAACAATAATTCATTGAATAGTCCGCCATGTGTTTTCAATAAAGGAATTGTATTTTCGAGAAAATTGCTATTTGGACCATATTTAGACCCACTTCTTAATTAGTGAGTGTTATAAAATTCGAATTGGAGATTTTCCTATGTATGAGCTTCCATATAAAAAAAGGGAAAAATTTTTGAAAATTTTAGTTTTTGAACAATAATTCATTGAATAGTCCGCCATGTGCTTTCAATGGGGGAATTTTATTTTTGAGAAAATTGCACTTTTTGGACCAAGTTTAGGCCCACTTCTTATTTAGTGAATGTTATAAAATTGAAATTGGATCTTCTCATATATATGAGCTTCCATATAAAAAAAGGGAAATTTTTTTTAAGTATTTACTTTTTGAACAATAATTCATTGAATAGTCCGCCATGTGTTCTCAATGGGGGAATTGTACTTTTGAGAAAATTGCTATTTTTGTACCAACTTTAGACCCACTTCTTATTTAGTGAGTGTTATAAAATTGGAATTAGAGATTCTCCTATATATAAGCTTCAATATCACAAACAGGAAAAAATTTTGAAAATTTTTACTTTTTGAACCATAATTCATTGAATAGTCCGCCATGTGTTTTCAATGGGCGAATTTTACTTTTGAGTAAATTGCACTTTTTGGACCAACTTTAGACACACTTCTTATTTAGTGAGTGTTATAAAATTGGAATTAGAGATTCTCCTATATATAACTTTCAATATCACAAACTGGAAAAAATTTTGAAAATTTTACTTTTTGAACAATAATTCATTGAATAGTCCGCCAAGTGTTTTCAATGAGGGAATTGTATTTTCGAGAAAATTACTTTTTGTACCTACTTTTTGGACCAACTTTAGACCCACTTCTTATTTAGTGAGAGTTATAAAATTCGAATTGGAGATTTTCCTATATATGGGCTTCAATATAAAAAACGTGAAAAAATTTTGAAAATTTTACTTTTTGAACAATAATTCATTGAATAGTCCGCCATGTGTTTTCAATGAGGGAATTGTATTTTCGAGAAAATTGCACTTTTTGGACCAACGTTAGACCCTTTTCTTATTTAGTGAGTGTTATAAATTTGGAATTAGAGATTTTCCTATATATGGGCTTCAATATAAAAAACGGGAAAAAATTTTGAAAATTTTACTTTTTGAACAATAATTAATTGAATAGTCCGCCATGTGTTTTCAATGGGGGAATTTTACTTTTGAGAAAATTGCACTTTTTGGACCAACGTTAGACCCTTTTCTTATTTAGTGAGTGTTATAAAATTGGAATTAGAGAATCTCCTATATATAAGCTTCAATATCACAAACGGGAAAAAATTTTGAAAATTTTTACTTTTTGAACCATAATTCATTGAATAGTCCGCCATGTGTTTTCAATGGGGGAATTTTACTTTTGAGAAAATTGCACTTTTTGGACCAAAGTTAGACTCTTTTCTTATTTAGTGAGTGTTATAAAATACGAATTGGAGATTTTCCTATGTATGAGCTTCAATATAAAAAACGGGAAAAAATTTTGAAAATTTTACTTTTTGAACAATAATTCATTGAATAGTCCGCCATGTGTTTTCAATGGGGGAATTTTATTTTTGAGAAAATTGCACTTTTTGGACCAAGTTTAGGCAAACTTCTT
The DNA here is from genome assembly GCA_963978545.1 of Linyphia triangularis. Classification (NCBI taxonomy): domain Eukaryota; kingdom Metazoa; phylum Arthropoda; class Arachnida; order Araneae; family Linyphiidae; genus Linyphia; species Linyphia triangularis. Next base: position 109,694 of record CAXBTE010000002.1, on the reverse strand, counting down.
ATTTAGTGAATGTTATAAAGTTCAAATTGGAGATTCTACTATATATGATCTTCCATATAAAAAAAGGGAAATTTTTTTGAAAATTTTACTTTTTGAACAATAATTCATTGAATAGTCCGCCATGTGTTCTCAATGTGGGAATTTTACTTTTGAGAAAATTGCACTTTTTGGACCAAAGTTAGACCCTTTTCTTATTTAGTGAGTGTTATAAAATTGGAATTAGAGATTTTCCTATATATAAGCTTCAATATCACAAACGTAAGAAAATTTTGAAAATTTTACTTTTTGAACAATAATTTATTGAATTGTCCACCAAGTGTTTTCAATGAGGGAATTGTATTTTCGAGAAAATTGCTTTTTGGACCAACTTTAGACCCACTTCTTATTTAGTGAGTGTTATAAAATTCGAATTGGAGATTTTCCTATGTATGAGCTACAATATAAAAAACGGGAAAAAATTTTGAAAATTTTACTTTTTGAACAATAATTCATTGAATAGTCCGCCATGTGTTTTCAATGAGGGAATTGTATTTTCGAGAAAATTGCACTTTTTGGACCAAGTTTAGGCAAACTTCTTATTTAGTGAATGTTATAAAGTTCAAATTGGAGATTCTACTATATATGAGCTTCCATATAAAAAAAGGGAAATTTTTTTGAAAATTTTACTTTTTGAACAATAATTCATTGAATAGTCCGCCATGTGTTCTCAATGGGGGAATTGTACTTTTGAGAAAATTGCTATTTTTGTACCAACTTTAGACCCACTTCTTATTTAGTGAGTGTTATAAAATTGGAATTAGAGATTCTCCTATATATAAGCTTCAATATCACAAACGTAAGAAAATTTTGAAAATTTCACTTTTTGAACAATAATTTATTGAATTGTCCACCAAGTGTTTTCAATGAGGGAATTGTATTTTCGAGAAAATTGCTTTTTGGACCAACTTTAGACCCACTTCTTATTTAGTGAGTGTTATAAAATTGGAATTAGAGATTCTCCTATATATAAGCTTCAATATCACAAACGTAAGAAAATTTTGAAAATTTTACTTTTTGAACAATAATTCATTGAATAGTCCGCCATGTGTTTTCAATGGGGGAATTTTATTTTTGGGGAAATTGAACTTTTTGGTCCAAGTTTAGGCCCACTTCTTATTTAGTGAATGTTATAAAATTCAAATTGGAGATTCTCCTATATATGAGCTTCCATATAAAAAAAGGGAAAATTTTTTGAAAATTTTAGTTTTTGAACAATAATTCATTGAATAGTCCGCCATGTGTTTTCAATGAGGGAATTGTATTTTCGAGAAAATTGCTATTTGGACCATATTTAGACCCACTTCTTATTTAGTGAGTGTTATAAAATTCGAATTGGAGATTTTCCTATATATGAGCTTCCATATAAAAAAAGGAAAATTTTTTGAAAATTTTACTTTTTGAACAATAATTCATTGAATAGTCCGCCATGTGTATTCAATGGGGGAATTGTACTTATGAGAAAATTGCTATTTTTGTACCAACTTAAGACCCACTTCTTATTTAGTGAGTGTTATAAAATTGGAATTAGAAATTCTCCTATATATAAGCTATAATATCACAAACGGGAAAAAATTTTGAAAATTTTTACTTTTTGAACAATAATTCATTGAATAGTCCGCCATGTGTTTTCAATGGGAGAACTTTATTTTTGAGAAAATTGCACTTTTTGGACCAAGTTTAGGCCCACTTCTTATTTAGTGAAGATTATAAAATTCAAATTGGAGATTCTCCTATATATGAGCTTCCATATAAAAAAAGGGAAAATTTTTTGAAAATTTTAGTTTTTGAACAATAATTCATTGAATAGTCCACAATGTGTTTTCAATGGGGGAATTGTATTTTCGAGAAAATTACTTTTTGGACCTACTTTTTGGACCAACTTTAGACCCACTTCTTATTTAGTGAAGATTATAAAATTCAAATTGGTGATTCTCCTATATATGAGCTTCCATATAAAAAAAGGGAAAATTTTTTGAAAATTTTAGTTTTTGAACAATAATTCATTGAATAGTCCGCCATGTGTTTTCAATGAGGGAATTGTATTTTCGAGAAAATTGCTATTTGGACCATATTTAGACCCACTTCTTATTTAGTGAGTGTTATAAAATTCGAATTGGAGATTTTCCTATGTATGAGCTTCCATATAAAAAAAGGGAAAATTTTTTGAAAATTTTAGTTTTTGAACAATAATTCATTGAATAGTCCGCCATGTGCTTTCAATGGGGGAATTTTATTTTTGAGAAAATTGCACTTTTTGGACCAAGTTTAGGCCCACTTCTTATTTAGTGAGTGTTATAAAATTGGAATTAGAGATTCTCCTATATATAACTTTCAATATCACAAACTGGAAAAAATTTTGAAAATTTTACTTTTTGAACAATAATTCATTGAATAGTCCGCCAAGTGTTTTCAATGAGGGAATTGTATTTTCGAGAAAATTACTTTTTGTACCTACTTTTTGGACCAACTTTAGACCCACTTCTTATTTAGTGAGAGTTATAAAATTCGAATTGGAGATTTTCCTATATATGGGCTTCAATATAAAAAACGTGAAAAAATTTTGAAAATTTTACTTTTTGAACAATAATTCATTGAATAGTCCGCCATGTGTTTTCAATGAGGGAATTGTATTTTCGAGAAAATTGCACTTTTTAGACCAACGTTAGACCCTTTTCTTATTTAGTGAGTGTTATAAATTTGGAATTAGAGATTTTCCTATATATGAGCTTCCATATAAAAAAAGGGAAATTTTTTTTAAGTATTTACTTTTTGAACAATAATTCATTGAATAGTCCGCCATGTGTTCTCAATGGGGGAATTGTACTTTTGAGAAAATTGCTATTTTTGTACCAACTTTAGACCCACTTCTTATTTAGTGAGTGTTATAAAATTGGAATTAGAGATTCTCCTATATATAAGCTTCAATATCACAAACGGGAAAAAATTTTGAAAATTTTTACTTTTTGAACCATAATTCATTGAATAGTCCGCCATGTGTTTTCAATGGGCGAATTTTACTTTTGAGTAAATTGCACTTTTTGGACCAACTTTAGACACACTTCTTATTTAGTGAGTGTTATAAAATTGGAATTAGAGATTCTCCTATATATAACTTTCAATATCACAAACTGGAAAAAATTTTGAAAATTTTACTTTTTGAACAATAATTCATTGAATAGTCCGCCAAGTGTTTTCAATGAGGGAATTGTATTTTCGAGAAAATTACTTTTTGTACCTACTTTTTGGACCAACTTTAGACCCACTTCTTATTTAGTGAGAGTTATAAAATTCGAATTGGAGATTTTCCTATATATGGGCTTCAATATAAAAAACGTGAAAAAATTTTGAAAATTTTACTTTTTGAACAATAATTCATTGAATAGTCCGCCATGTGTTTTCAATGAGGGAATTGTATTTTCGAGAAAATTGCACTTTTTGGACCAACGTTAGACCCTTTTCTTATTTAGTGAGTGTTATAAATTTGGAATTAGAGATTTTCCTATATATGGGCTTCAATATAAAAAACGGGAAAAAATTTTGAAAATTTTACTTTTTGAACAATAATTCATTGAATAGTCCGCCATGTGTTTTCAATGGGGGAATTTTACTTTTGAGAAAATTGCACTTTTTGGACCAACGTTAGACCCTTTTCTTATTTAGTGAGTGTTATAAAATTGGAATTAGAGAATCTCCTATATATAAGCTTCAATATCACAAACGGGAAAAAATTTTGAAAATTTTTACTTTTTGAACCATAATTCATTGAATAGTCCGCCATGTGTTTTCAATGGGGGAATTTTACTTTTGAGAAAATTGCACTTTTTGGACTAAAGTTAGACTCTTTTCTTATTTAGTGAGTGTTATAAAATACGAATTGGAGATTTTCCTATGTTTGAGCTTCAATATAAAAAACGGGAAAAAATTTTGAAAATTTTACTTTTTGAACAATAATTTATTGAATTGTCCACCAAGTGTTTTCAATGAGGGAATTGTATTTTCGAGAAAATTGCTTTTTGGATCAACTTTAGACCCACTTCTTATTTAGTGAGTGTTATAAAATTCGAATTGGAGATTTTCCTATGTATGGGCTTCAATATAAAAAACGGGAAAAAATTTTGAAAATTTTACTTTTTGAACAATAATTCATTGAATAGTCCGCCATGTGTTTTCAATGGGGGAATTTTACTTTTGAGAAAATTGCACTTTTTGGACCAAGTTTAGGCAAACTTCTTATTTAGTGAATGTTATAAAGTTCAAATTGGAGATTCTACTATATATGAGCTTCCATATAAAAAAAGGGAAATTTTTTTGAAAATTTTACTTTTTGAACAATAATTCATTGAATAGTCCGCCATGTGTTCTCAATGGGGGAATTGTACTTTTGAGAAAATTGCTATTTTTGTACCAACTTTAGACCCACTTCTTATTTAGTGAGTGTTATAAAATTGGAATTAGAGATTCTCCTATATATAAGCTTCAATATCACAAACGTAAGAAAATTTTGAAAATTTTACTTTTTGAACAATAATTTATTGAATTGTCCACCAAGTGTTTTCAATGAGGGAATTGTATTTTCGAGAAAATTGCTTTTTGGACCAACTTTAGACCCACTTCTTATTTAGTGAGTGTTATAAAATTGGAATTAGAGATTCTCCTATATATAAGCTTCAATATCACAAACGTAAGAAAATTTTGAAAATTTTACTTTTTGAACAATAATTCATTGAATAGTCCGCCATGTGTTTTCAATGGGGGAATTTTATTTTTGGGGAAATTGAACTTTTTGGACCAAGTTTAGGCCCACTTCTTATTTAGTGAATGTTATAAAATTCAAATTGGAGATTCTCCTATATATGAGCTTCCATATAAAAAAAGGAAAATTTTTTGAAAATTTTACTTTTTGAACAATAATTCATTGAATAGTCCGCCATGTGTTCTCAATGGGGGAATTGTACTTATGAGAAAATTGCTATTTTTGTACCAACTTAAGACCCACTTCTTATTTAGTGAGTGTTATAAAATTGGAATTATAAATTCTCCTATATATAAGCTTCAATATCACAAACGGGAAAAAATTTTGAAAATTTTTACTTTTTGAACAATAATTCATTGAATAGTCCGCCATGTGTTTTCAATGGGCGAACTTTATTTTTGAGAAAATTGCACTTTTTGGACCAAGTTTAGGCCCACTTCTTATTTAGTGAAGATTATAAAATTCAAATTGGAGATTCTCCTATATATGAGCTTCCATATAAAAAAAGGGAAATTTTTTTGAAAATTTTACTTTTTGAACAATAATTCATTGAATAGTCCGCCATGTGTTCTCAATGTGGGAATTTTACTTTTGAGAAAATTGCACTTTTTGGACCAAAGTAAGACCCTTTTCTTATTTAGTGAGTGTTATAAAATTGGAATTAGAGATTTTCCTATATATAAGCTTCAATATCACAAACGTAAGAAAATTTTGAAAATTTTACTTTTTGAACAATAATTTATTGAATTGTCCACCAAGTGTTTTCAATGAGGGAATTGTATTTTCGAGAAAATTGCTTTTTGGACCAACTTTAGACCCACTTCTTATTTAGTGAGTGTTATAAAATTCGAATTGGAGATTTTCCTATGTATGAGCTACAATATAAAAAACGGGAAAAAATTTTGAAAATTTTACTTTTTGAACAATAATTCATTGAATAGTCCGCCATGTGTTTTCATTGAGGGAATTGTATTTTCGAGAAAATTGCTATTTGGACCAACTTTTTGGACCATATTTAGACCCACTTCTTATTTAGTGAGTGTTATAAAATTCGAATTGGAGATTTTCCTATGTATGGGCTTCAATATAAAAAACGGGAAAAATTTTTGAAAATTTTACTTTTTGAACAATAATTCATTGAATAGTCCGCCATGTGTTTTCAATGGGGGAATTTTACTTTTGAGAAAATTGCACTTTTTGGACCAAGTTTAGGCAAACTTCTTATTTAGTGAATGTTATAAAGTTCAAATTGGAGATTCTACTATATATGAGCTTCCATATAAAAAAAGGGAAATTTTTTTGAAAATTTTACTTTTTGAACAATAATTCATTGAATAGTCCGCCATGTGTTCTCAATGGGGGAATTGTACTTTTGAGAAAATTGCTATTTTTGTACCAACTTTAGACCCACTTCTTATTTAGTGAGTGTTATAAAATTGGAATTAGAGATTCTCCTATATATAAGCTTCAATATCACAAACGTAAGAAAATTTTGAAAATTTTACTTTTTGAACAATAATTCATTGAATAGTCCGCCATGTGTTTTCAATGGGCGAACTTTATTTTTGAGAAAATTGCACTTTTTGGACCAAGTTTAGGCCCACTTCTTATTTAGTGAAGATTATAAAATTCAAATTGGAGATTCTCCTATATATGAGCTTCCATATAAAAAAAGGGAAAATTTTTTGAAAATTTTAGTTTTTGAACAATAATTCATTGAATAGTCCACAATGTGTTTTCAATGGGGGAATTGTATTTTCGAGAAAATTACTTTTTGGACCTACTTTTTGGACCAACTTTAGACCCACTTCTTATTTAGTGAAGATTATAAAATTCAAATTGGTGATTCTCCTATATATGAGCTTCCATATAAAAAAAAGGAAAATTTTTTGAAAATTTTACTTTTTGAACAATAATTCATTGAATAGTCCGCCATGTGTTTTCAATGAGGGAATTGTATTTTCGAGAAAATTGCTATTTGGACCATATTTAGACCCACTTCTTATTTAGTGAGTGTTATAAAATTCGAATTGGAGATTTTCCTATGTATGAGCTTCCATATAAAAAAAGGGAAAATTTTTTGAAAATTTTAGTTTTTGAACAATAATTCATTGAATAGTCCGCCATGTGCTTTCAATGGGAGAATTTTATTTTTGAGAAAATTGCACTTTTTGGACCAAGTTTAGGCCCACTTCTTATTTAGTGAATGTTATAAAATTGAAATTGGAGCTTCTCCTATATATGAGCTTCCATATAAAAAAAGGGAAATTTTTTTTAAGTATTTACTTTTTGAACAATAATTCATTGAATAGTCCGCCATGTGTTCTCAATGGGGGAATTGTACTTTTGAGAAAATTGCTATTTTTGTACCAACTTTAGTCCCACTTCTTATTTAGTGAGTGTTATAAAATTGGAATTAGAGATTCTCCTATATATAAGCTTCAATATCACAAACGGGAAAAAATTTTGAAAATTTTTACTTTTTGAACCATAATTCATTGAATAGTCCGCCATGTGTTTTCAATGGGCGAATTTTACTTTTGAGTAAATTGCACTTTTTGGACCAACTTTAGACACACTTCTTATTTAGTGAGTGTTATAAAATTGGAATTAGAGATTCTCCTATATATAACTTTCAATATCACAAACTGGAAAAAAATTTGAAAATTTTACTTTTTGAACAATAATTCATTGAATAGTCCGCCAAGTGTTTTCAATGAGGGAATTGTATTTTCGAGAAAATTACTTTTTGTACCTACTTTTTGGACCAACTTTAGACCCACTTCTTATTTAGTGAGAGTTATAAAATTCGAATTGGAGATTTTCCTATATATGGGCTTCAATATAAAAAACGTGAAAAAATTTTGAAAATTTTACTTTTTGAACAATAATTCATTGAATAGTCCGCCATGTGTTTTCAATGAGGGAATTGTATTTTCGAGAAAATTGCACTTTTTGGACCAACGTTAGACCCTTTTCTTATTTAGTGAGTGTTATAAATTTGGAATTAGAGATTTTCCTATATATGGGCTTCAATATAAAAAACGGGAAAAAATTTTGAAAATTTTACTTTTTGAACAATAATTCATTGAATAGTCCGCCATGTGTTTTCAATGGGGGAATTTTACTTTTGAGAAAATTGCACTTTTTGGACCAACGTTAGACCCTTTTCTTATTTAGTGAGTGTTATAAAATTGGAATTAGAGAATCTCCTATATATAAGCTTCAATATCACAAACGGGAAAAAATTTTGAAAATTTTTACTTTTTGAACCATAATTCATTGAATAGTCCGCCATGTGTTTTCAATGGGGGAATTTTACTTTTGAGAAAATTGCACTTTTTGGACCAAAGTTAGACTCTTTTCTTATTTAGTGAGTGTTATAAAATACGAATTGGAGATTTTCCTATGTATGAGCTTCAATATAAAAAACGGGAAAAAATTTTGAAAATTTTACTTTTTGAACAATAATTCATTGAATAGTCCGCCATGTGTTTTCAATGGGGGAATTTTATTTTTGAGAAAATTGCACTTTTTGGACCAAGTTTAGGCAAACTTCTTATTTAGTGAATGTTATAAAGTTCAAATTGGAGATTCTACTATATATGAGCTTCCATATAAAAAAAGGGAAATTTTTTTGAAAATTTTACTTTTTGAACAATAATTCATTGAATAGTCCGCCATGTGTTCTCAATGTGAGATTTTTACTTTTGAGAAAATTGCACTTTTTGGACCAAAGTTAGACCCTTTTCTTATTTAGTGAGTGTTATAAAATTGGAATTAGAGATTTTCCTATATATAAATTCAATATCACAAACGTAAGAAAATTTTGAAAATTTTACTTTTTGAACAATAATTTATTGAATTGTCCACCAAGTGTTTTCAATGAGGGAATTGTATATTCGAGAAAATTACTTTTTGTACCTACTTTTTGGACCAACTTTAGACCCACTTCTTATTTAGTGAGAGTTATAAAATTCGAATTGGAGATTTTCCTATATATGGGCTTCAATATAAAAAACGTGAAAAAATTTTGAAAAATTTTACTTTTTGAACAATAATTCATTGAATAGTCCGCCATGTGTTTTCAATGAGGGAATTGTATTTTCGAGAAAATTGCACTTTTTAGACCAACGTTAGACCCTTTTCTTATTTAGTGAGTGTTATAAATTTGGAATTAGAGATTTTCCTATATATGAGCTTCCATATAAAAAAAGGGAAATTTTTTTTAAGTATTTACTTTTTGAACAATAATTCATTGAATAGTCCGCCATGTGTTCTCAATGGGGGAATTGTACTTTTGAGAAAATTGCTATTTTTGTACCAACTTTAGACCCACTTCTTATTTAGTGAGTGTTATAAAATTGGAATTAGAGATTCTCCTATATATAAGCTTCAATATCACAAACGGGAAAAAATTTTGAAAATTTTTACTTTTTGAACCATAATTCATTGAATAGTCCGCCATGTGTTTTCAATGGGCGAATTTTACTTTTGAGTAAATTGCACTTTTTGGACCAACTTTAGACACACTTCTTATTTAGTGAGTGTTATAAAATTGGAATTAGAGATTCTCCTATATATAACTTTCAATATCACAAACTGGAAAAAATTTTGAAAATTTTACTTTTTGAACAATAATTCATTGAATAGTCCGCCAAGTGTTTTCAATGAGGGAATTGTATTTTCGAGAAAATTACTTTTTGTACCTACTTTTTGGACCAACTTTAGACCCACTTCTTATTTAGTGAGAGTTATAAAATTCGAATTGGAGATTTTCCTATATATGGGCTTCAATATAAAAAACGTGAAAAAATTTTGAAAATTTTACTTTTTGAACAATAATTCATTGAATAGTCCGCCATGTGTTTTCAATGAGGGAATTGTATTTTCGAGAAAATTGCACTTTTTGGACCAACGTTAGACCCTTTTCTTATTTAGTGAGTGTTATAAATTTGGAATTAGAGATTTTCCTATATATGGGCTTCAATATAAAAAACGGGAAAAAATTTTGAAAATTTTACTTTTTGAACAATAATTCATTGAATAGTCCGCCATGTGTTTTCAATGGGGGAATTTTACTTTTGAGAAAATTGCACTTTTTGGACCAACGTTAGACCCTTTTCTTATTTAGTGAGTGTTATAAAATTGGAATTAGAGAATCTCCTATATATAAGCTTCAATATCACAAACGGGAAAAAATTTTGAAAATTTTTACTTTTTGAACCATAATTCATTGAATAGTCCGCCATGTGTTTTCAATGGGGGAATTTTACTTTTGAGAAAATTGCACTTTTTGGACCAAAGTTAGACTCTTTTCTTATTTAGTGAGTGTTATAAAATACGAATTGGAGATTTTCCTATGTATGAGCTTCAATATAAAAAACGGGAAAAAATTTTGAAAATTTTACTTTTTGAACAATAATTTATTGAATTGTCCACCAAGTGTTTTCAATGAGGGAATTGTATTTTCGAGAAAATTGCTTTTTGGATCAACTTTAGACCCACTTCTTATTTAGTGAGTGTTATAAAATTCGAATTGGAGATTTTCCTATGTATGGGCTTCAATATAAAAAACGGGAAAAAATTTTGAAAATTTTACTTTTTGAACAATAATTCATTGAATAGTCCGCCATGTGTTTTCAATGGGGGAATTTTACTTTTGAGAAAATTGCACTTTTTGGACCAAGTTTAGGCAAACTTCTTATTTAGTGAATGTTATAAAGTTCAAATTGGAGATTCTACTATATATGAGCTTCCATATAAAAAAAGGGAAATTTTTTTGAAAATTTTACTTTTTGAACAATAATTCATTGAATAGTCCGCCATGTGTTCTCAATGGGGGGAATTGTACTTTTGAGAAAATTGCTATTTTTGTACCAACTTTAGACCCACTTCTTATTTAGTGAGTGTTATAAAATTGGAATTAGAGATTCTCCTATATATAAGCTTCAATATCACAAACGTAAGAAAATTTTGAAAATTTTACTTTTTGAACAATAATTTATTGAATTGTCCACCAAGTGTTTTCAATGAGGGAATTGTATTTTCGAGAAAATTGCTTTTTGGACCAACTTTAGACCCACTTCTTATTTAGTGAGTGTTATAAAATTGGAATTAGAGATTCTCCTATATATAAGCTTCAATATCACAAACGTAAGAAAATTTTGAAAATTTTACTTTTTGAACAATAATTCATTGAATAGTCCGCCATGTGTTTTCAATGGGGGAATTTTATTTTTGGGGAAATTGAACTTTTTGGACCAAGTTTAGGCCCACTTCTTATTTAGTGAATGTTATAAAATTCAAATTGGAGATTCTCCTATATATGAGCTTCCATATAAAAAAAGGAAAATTTTTTGAAAATTTTACTTTTTGAACAATAATTCATTGAATAGTCCGCCATGTGTTCTCAATGGGGGAATTGTACTTATGAGAAAATTGCTATTTTTGTACCAACTTAAGACCCACTTCTTATTTAGTGAGTGTTATAAAATTGGAATTAGAAATTCTCCTATATATAAGCTTCAATATCACAAACGGGAAAAAAATTTGAAAATTTTTACTTTTTGAACAATAATTCATTGAATAGTCCGCCATGTGTTTTCAATGGGCGAACTTTATTTTTGAGAAAATTGCACTTTTTGGACCAAGTTTAGGCCCACTTCTTATTTAGTGAAGATTATAAAATTCAAATTGGAGATTCTCCTATATATGAGCTTCCATATAAAAAAAGGGAAAATTTTTTGAAAATTTTAGTTTTTGAACAATAATTCATTGAATAGTCCACAATGTGTTTTCAATGGGGGAATTGTATTTTCGAGAAAATTACTTTTTGGACCTACTTTTTGGACCAACTTTAGACCCACTTCTTATTTAGTGAAGATTATAAAATTCAAATTGGTGATTCTCCTATATATGAGCTTCCATATAAAAAAAGGGAAAATTTTTTGAAAATTTTAGTTTTTGAACAATAATTCATTGAATAGTCCGCCATGTGTTTTCAATGAGGGAATTGTATTTTCGAGAAAATTGCTATTTGGACCATATTTAGACCCACTTCTTATTTAGTGAGTGTTATAAAATTCGAATTGGAGATTTTCCTATGTATGAGCTTCCATATAAAAAAAGGGAAAATTTTTTGAAAATTTTAGTTTTTGAACAATAATTCATTGAATAGTCCGCCATGTGCTTTCAATGGGGGAATTTTATTTTTGAGAAAATTGCACTTTTTGGACCAAGTTTAGGCCCACTTCTTATTTAGTGAATGTTATAAAATTGAAATTGGAGCTTCTCCTATATATGAGCTTCCATATAAAAAAGGGGAAATTTTTTTTAAGTATTTACTTTTTGAACAATAATTCATTGAATAGTCCGCCATGTGTTCTCAATGGGGGAATTGTACTTTTGAGAAAATTGCTATTTTTGTACCAACTTTAGACCCACTTCTTATTTAGTGAGTGTTATAAAATTGGAATTAGAGATTCTCCTATATATAAGCTTCAATATCACAAACGGGAAAAAATTTTGAAAATTTTTACTTTTTGAACCATAATTCATTGAATAGTCCGCCATGTGTTTTCAATGGGCGAATTTTACTTTTGAGTAAATTGCACTTTTTGGACCAACTTTAGACACACTTCTTATTTAGTGAGTGTTATAAAATTGGAATTAGAGATTCTCCTATATATAACTTTCAATATCACAAACTGGAAAAAATTTTGAAAATTTTACTTTTTTAACAATAATTCATTGAATAGTCCGCCAAGTGTTTTCAATGAGGGAATTGAATTTTCGAGAAAATTACTTTTTGTACCTACTTTTTGGACCAACTTTAGACCCACTTCTTATTTAGTGAGAGTTATAAAATTCGAATTGGAGATTTTCCTATATATGGGCTTCAATATAAAAAACGTGAAAAAATTTTGAAAATTTTACTTTTTGAACAATAATTCATTGAATAGTCCGCCATGTGTTTTCAATGAGGGAATTGTATTTTCGAGAAAATTGCACTTTTTGGACCAACGTTAGACCCTTTTCTTATTTAGTGAGTGTTATAAATTTGGAATTAGAGATTTTCCTATATATGGGCTTCAATATAAAAAACGGGAAAAAATTTTGAAAATTTTACTTTTTGAACAATAATTCATTGAATAGTCCGCCATGTGTTTTCAATGGGGGAATTTTACTTTTGAGAAAATTGCACTTTTTGGACCAACGTTAGACCCTTTTCTTATTTAGTGAGTGTTATAAAATTGGAATTAGAGAATCTCCTATATAAAAGCTTCAATATCACAAACGGGAAAAAATTTTGAAAATTTTTACTTTTTGAACCATAATTCATTGAATAGTCCGCCATGTGTTTTCAATGGGGGAATTTTACTTTTGAGAAAATTGCACATTTTGGACCAAAGTTAGACTCTTTTCTTATTTAGTGAGTGTTATAAAATACGAATTGGAGATTTTCCTATGTATGAGCTTCAATATAAAAAACGGGAAAAAATTTTGAAAATTTTACTTTTTGAACAATAATTCATTGAATAGTCCGCCATGTGTTTTCAATGGGGGAATTTTATTTTTGAGAAAATTGCACTTTTTGGACCAAGTTTAGGCAAACTTCTTATTTAGTGAATGTTATAAAGTTCAAATTGGAGATTCTACTATATATGAGCTTCCATATAAAAAAAGGGAAATTTTTTTGAAAATTTTACTTTTTGAACAATAATTCATTGAATAGTCCGCCATGTGTTCTCAATGTGGGAATTTTACTTTTGAGAAAATTGCACTTTTTGGACCAAAGTAAGACCCTTTTCTTATTTAGTGAGTGTTATAAAATTGGAATTAGAGATTTTCCTATATATAAGCTTCAATATCACAAACGTAAGAAAATTTTGAAAATTTTACTTTTTGAACAATAATTTATTGAATTGTCCACCAAGTGTTTTCAATGAGGGAATTGTATTTTCGAGAAAATTGCTTTTTGGACCAACTTTAGACCCACTTCTTATTTAGTGAGTGTTATAAAATTCGAATTGGAGATTTTCCTATGTATGAGCTACAATATAAAAAACGGGAAAAAATTTTGAAAATTTTACTTTTTGAACAATAATTCATTGAATAGTCCGCCATGTGTTTTCAATGAGGGAATTGTATTTTCGAGAAAATTGCTATTTGGACCAACTTTTTGGACCATATTTAGACCCACTTCTTATTTAGTGAGTGTTATAAAATTCGAATTGGAGATTTTCCTATGTATGGGCTTCAATATAAAAAACGGGAAAATTTTTTGAAAATTTTACTTTTTGAACAATAATTCATTGAATAGTCCGCCATGTGTTTTCAATGGGGGAATTTTACTTTTGAGAAAATTGCACTTTTTGGACCAAGTTTAGGCAAACTTCTTATTTAGTGAATGTTATAAAGTTCAAATTGGAGATTCTACTATATATGAGCTTCCATATAAAAAAAGGGAAATTTTTTTGAAAATTTTACTTTTTGAACAATAATTCATTGAATAGTCCGCCATGTGTTCTCAATGGGGGAATTGTACTTTTGAGAAAATTGCTATTTTTGTACCAACTTTAGACCCACTTCTTATTTAGTGAGTGTTATAAAATTGGAATTAGAGATTCTCCTATATATAAGCTTCAATATCACAAACGTAAGAAAATTTTGAAAATTTTACTTTTTGAACAATAATTTATTGAATTGTCCACCAAGTGTTTTCAATGAGGGAATTGTATTTTCGAGAAAATTGCTTTTTGGACCAACTTTAGACCCACTTCTTATTTAGTGAGTGTTATAAAATTGGAATTAGAGATTCTCCTATATATAAGCTTCAATATCACAAACGTAAGAAAATTTTGAAAATTTTACTTTTTGAACAATAATTCATTGAATAGTCCGCCATGTGTTTTCAATGGGCGAACTTTATTTTTGAGAAAATTGCACTTTTTGGACCAAGTTTAGGCCCACTTCTTATTTAGTGAAGATTATAAAATTCAAATTGGAGATTCTCCTATATATGAGCTTCCATATAAAAAAAGGGAAAATTTTTTGAAAATTTTAGTTTTTGAACAATAATTCATTGAATAGTCCACAATGTGTTTTCAATGGGGGAATTGTATTTTCGAGAAAATTACTTTTTGGACCTACTTTTTGGACCAACTTTAGACCCACTTCTTATTTAGTGAAGATTATAAAATTCAAATTGGTGATTCTCCTATATATGAGCTTCCATATAAAAAAAGGGAAAATTTTTTGAAAATTTTAGTTTTTGAACAATAATTCATTGAATAGTCCGCCATGTGTTTTCAATGAGGGAATTGTATTTTCGAGAAAATTGCTATTTGGACCATATTTAGACCCACTTCTTATTTAGTGAGTGTTATAAAATTCGAATTGGAGATTTTCCTATGTATGAGCTTCCATATAAAAAAAGGGAAAATTTTTTGAAAATTTTAGTTTTTGAACAATAATTCATTGAATAGTCCGCCATGTGCTTTCAATGGGAGAATTTTATTTTTGAGAAAATTGCACTTTTTGGACCAAGTTTAGGCCCACTTCTTATTTAGTGAATGTTATAAAATTGAAATTGGAGCTTCTCCTATATATGAGCTTCCATATAAAAAAAGGGAAATTTTTTTTAAGTATTTACTTTTTGAACAATAATTCATTGAATAGTCCGCCATGTGTTCTCAATGGGGGAATTGTACTTTTGAGAAAATTGCTATTTTTGTACCAACTTTAGTCCCACTTCTTATTTAGTGAGTGTTATAAAATTGGAATTAGAGATTCTCCTATATATAAGCTTCAATATCACAAACGGGAAAAAATTTTGAAAATTTTTACTTTTTGAACCATAATTCATTGAATAGTCCGCCATGTGTTTTCAATGGGCGAATTTTACTTTTGAGTAAATTGCACTTTTTGGACCAACTTTAGACACACTTCTTATTTAGTGAGTGTTATAAAATTGGAATTAGAGATTCTCCTATATATAACTTTCAATATCACAAACTGGAAAAAATTTTGAAAATTTTACTTTTTGAACAATAATTCATTGAATAGTCCGCCAAGTGTTTTCAATGAGGGAATTGTATTTTCGAGAAAATTACTTTTTGTACCTACTTTTTGGACCAACTTTAGACCCACTTCTTATTTAGTGAGAGTTATAAAATTCGAATTGGAGATTTTCCTATATATGGGCTTCAATATAAAAAACGTGAAAAAATTTTGAAAATTTTACTTTTTGAACAATAATTCATTGAATAGTCCGCCATGTGTTTTCAATGAGGGAATTGTATTTTCGAGAAAATTGCACTTTTTGGACCAACGTTAGACCCTTTTCTTATTTAGTGAGTGTTATAAATTTGGAATTAGAGATTTTCCTATATATGGGCTTCAATATAAAAAACGGGAAAAAATTTTGAAAATTTTACTTTTTGAACAATAATTCATTGAATAGTCCGCCATGTGTTTTCAATGGGGGAATTTTACTTTTGAGAAAATTGCACTTTTTGGACCAACGTTAGACCCTTTTCTTATTTAGTGAGTGTTATAAAATTGGAATTAGAGAATCTCCTATATATAAGCTTCAATATCACAAACGGGAAAAAATTTTGAAAATTTTTACTTTTTGAACCATAATTCATTGAATAGTCCGCCATGTGTTTTCAATGGGGGAATTTTACTTTTGAGAAAATTGCACTTTTTGGACCAAAGTTAGACTCTTTTCTTATTTAGTGAGTGTTATAAAATACGAATTGGAGATTTTCCTATGTATGAGCTTCAATATAAAAAACGGGAAAAAATTTTGAAAATTTTATTTTTTGAACAATAATTCATTGAATAGTCCGCCATGTGTTTTCAATGGGGGAATTTTATTTTTGAGAAAATTGCACTTTTTGGACCAAGTTTAGGCAAACTTCTTATTTAGTGAATGTTATAAAGTTCAAATTGGAGATTCTACTATATATGAGCTTCCATATAAAAAAAGGGAAATTTTTTTGAAAATTTTACTTTTTGAACAATAATTCATTGAATAGTCCGCCATGTGTTCTCAATGTGAGATTTTTACTTTTGAGAAAATTGCACTTTTTGGACCAAAGTTAGACCCTTTTCTTATTTAGTGAGTGTTATAAAATTGGAATTAGAGATTTTCCTATATATAAATTCAATATCACAAACGTAAGAAAATTTTGAAAATTTTACTTTTTGAACAATAATTTATTGAATTGTCCACCAA
Organism: Linyphia triangularis; assembly: GCA_963978545.1. Lineage (NCBI taxonomy): Eukaryota > Metazoa > Arthropoda > Arachnida > Araneae > Linyphiidae > Linyphia > Linyphia triangularis. Next base: position 92,655 of record CAXBTE010000002.1, on the reverse strand, counting down.
GTGTTTTCAATGAGGGAATTGTATTTTCGAGAAAATTGCTTTTTGGACCAACTTTAGACCCACTTCTTATTTAGTGAGTGTTATAAAATTCGAATTGGAGATTTTCCTATGTATGGGCTTCAATATAAAAAACGGGAAAAATTTTTGAAAATTTTACTTTTTGAACAATAATTCATTGAATAGTCCGCCATGTGTTTTCAATGGGGGAATTTTACTTTTGAGAAAATTGCACTTTTTGGACCAAGTTTAGGCAAACTTCAGATTTAGTGAATGTTATAAAGTTCAAATTGGAGATTCTACTATATATGAGCTTCCATATAAAAAAAGGGAAATTTTTTTGAAAATTTTAATTTTTGAACAATAATTCATTGAATAGTCCGCCATGTGTTCTCAATGGGGGAATTGTACTTTTGAGAAAATTGCTATTTTTGTACCAACTTTAGACCCACTTCTTATTTAGTGAGTGTTATAAAATTGGAATTAGAGATTCTCCTATATATAAGCTTCAATATCACAAACGTAAGAAAATTTTGAAAATTTCACTTTTTGAACAATAATTTATTGAATTGTCCACCAAGTGTTTTCAATGAGGGAATTGTATTTTCGAGAAAATTGCTTTTTGGACCAACTTTAGACCCACTTCTTATTTAGTGAGTGTTATAAAATTGGAATTAGAGATTCTCCTATATATAAGCTTCAATATCACAAACGTAAGAAAATTTTGAAAATTTTACTTTTTGAACAATAATTCATTGAATAGTCCGCCATGTGTTTTCAATGGGGGAATTGTATTTTCGAGAAAATTACTTTTTGGACCTACTTTTTGGACCAACTTTAGACCCACTTCTTATTTAGTGAAGATTATAAAATTCAAATTGGTGATTCTCCTATATATGAGCTTCCATATAAAAAAAGGGAAAAATTTTTGAAAATTTTAGTTTTTGAACAATAATTCATTGAATAGTCCGCCATGTGTTTTCAATGAGGGAATTGTATTTTCGAGAAAATTGCTATTTGGACCATATTTAGACCCACTTCTTATTTAGTGAGTGTTATAAAATTCGAATTGGAGATTTTCCTATGTATGAGCTTCCATATAAAAAAAAGGGAAAATTTTTTGAAAATTTTAGTTTTTGAACAATAATTCATTGAATAGTCCGCCATGTGCTTTCAATGGGGGAATTTTATTTTTGAGAAAATTGCACTTTTTGGACCAAGTTTAGGCCCACTTCTTATTTAGTGAATGTTATAAAATTGAAATTGGAGCTTCTCCTATATATGAGCTTCCATATAAAAAAAAAGAAATTTTTTTTAAGTATTTACTTTTTGAACAATAATTCATTGAATAGTCCGCCATGTGTTCTCAATGGGGGAATTGTACTTTTGAGAAAATTGCTATTTTTGTACCAACTTTAGACCCACTTCTTATTTAGTGAGTGTTATAAAATTGGAATTAGAGATTCTCCTATATATAAGCTTCAATATCACAAACGGGAAAAAATTTTGAAAATTTTTACTTTTTGAACCATAATTCATTGAATAGTCCGCCATGTGTTTTCAATGGGCGAATTCTACTTTTGAGTAAATTGCACTTTTTGGACCAACTTTAGACACACTTCTTATTTAGTGAGTGTTATAAAATTGGAATTAGAGATTCTCCTATATATAACTTTCAATATCACAAACTGGAAAAAATTTTGAAAATTTTACTTTTTGAACAATAATTCATTGAATAGTCCGCCAAGTGTTTTCAATGAGGGAATTGTATTTTCGAGAAAATTACTTTTTGTACCTACTTTTTGGACCAACTTTAGACCCACTTCTTATTTAGTGAGAGTTATAAAATTCGAATTGGAGATTTTCCTATATATGGGCTTCAATATAAAAAACGTGAAAAAATTTTGAAAATTTTACTTTTTGAACAATAATTCATTGAATAGTCCGCCATGTGTTTTCAATGAGGGAATTGTATTTTCGAGAAAATTGCACTTTTTGGACCAACGTTAGACCTATTTCTTATTTAGTGAGTGTTATAAATTTGGAATTAGAGATTTTCCTATATATGGGCTTCAATATAAAAAACGGGAAAAAATTTTGAAAATTTTACTTTTTGAACAATAATTCATTGAATAGTCCGCCATGTGTTTTCAATGGGGGAATTTTACTTTTGAGAAAATTGCACTTTTTGGACCAACGTTAGACCCTTTTCTTATTTAGTGAGTGTTATAAAATTGGAATTAGAGAATCTCCTATATAAAAGCTTCAATATCACAAACGGGAAAAAATTTTGAAAATTTTTACTTTTTGAACCATAATTCATTGAATAGTCCGCCATGTGTTTTCAATGGGGGAATTTTACTTTTGAGAAAATTGCACTTTTTGGACCAAAGTTAGACTCTTTTCTTATTTAGTGAGTGTTATAAAATACGAATTGGAGATTTTCCTATGTATGAGCTTCAATATAAAAAACGGGAAAAAATTTTGAAAATTTTACTTTTTGAACAATAATTCCATGTGTTTTCCGCCATGTGTTTTCAATGGGGGAATTTTATTTTTGAGAAAATTGCACTTTTTGGACCAAGTTTAGGCAAACTTCTTATTTAGTGAATGTTATAAAGTTCAAATTGGAGATTCTACTATATATGAGCTTCCATATAAAAAAAGGGAAATTTTTTTGAAAATTTTACTTTTTGAACAATAATTCATTGAATAGTCCGCCATGTGTTTTCAATGTGATAATTTTACTTTTGAGAAAATTGCACTTTTTGGACCAAAGTTAGACCCTTTTCTTATTTAGTGAGTGTTATAAAATTGGAATTAGAGATTTTCCTATGTATAAGCTTCAATATCACAAACGTAAGAAAATTTTGAAAATTTTACTTTTTGAACAATAATTTATTGAATTGTCCACCAAGTGTTTTCAATGAGGGAATTGTATTTTCGAGAAAATTGCTTTTTGGACCAACTTTAGACCCACTTCTTATTTAGTGAGTGTTATAAAATTCGAATTGGAGATTTTCCTATGTATGAGCTACAATATAAAAAACGGGAAAAAATTTTGAAAATTTTACTTTTTGAACAATAATTCATTGAATAGTCCGCCATGTGTTTTCAATGAGGGAATTGTATTTTCGAGAAAATTGCTATTTGGACCAACTTTTTGGACCATATTTAGACCCACTTCTTATTTAGTGAGTGTTATAAAATTCGAATTGGAGATTTTCCTATGTATGGGCTTCAATATAAAAAACGGGAAAAATTTTTGAAAATTTTACTTTTTGAACAATAATTCATTGAATAGTCCGCCATGTGTTTTCAATGGGGGAATTTTACTTTTGAGAAAATTGCACTTTTTGGTCCAAGTTTAGGCAAACTTCTTATTTAGTGAATGTTATAAAGTTCAAATTTGAGATTCTACTATATATGAGCTTCCATATAAAAAAAGGGAAATTTTTTTGAAAATTTTACTTTTTGAACAATAATTCATTGAATAGTCCGCCATGTGTTCTCAATGGGGGAATTGTACTTTTGAGAAAATTGCTATTTTTGTACCAACTTTAGACCCACTTCTTATTTAGTGAGTGTTATAAAATTGGAATTAGAGATTCTCCTATATATAAGCTTCAATATCACAAACGTAAGAAAATTTTGAAAATTTTACGTTTTGAACAATAATTTATTGAATTGTCCACCAAGTGTTTTCAATGAGGGAATTGTATTTTCGAGAAAATTGCTTTTTGGACCAACTTTAGACCCACTTCTTATTTAGTGAGTGTTATAAAATTGGAATTAGAGATTCTCCTATATATAAGCTTCAATATCACAAACGTAAGAAAATTTTGAAAATTTTACTTTTTGAACAATAATTCATTGAATAGTCCGCCATGTGTTTTCAATGGGGGAATTTTATTTTTGGGAAAATTGAACTTTTTGGACCAAGTTTAGGCCCACTTCTTATTTAGTGAATGTTATAAAATTCAAATTGGAGATTCTCCTATATATGAGCTTCCATATAAAAAAAGGAAAATTTTTTGAAAATTTTACTTTTTGAACAATAATTCATTGAATAGTCCGCCATGTGTTTTCAATGGGGGAATTGTACTTATGAGAAAATTGCTATTTTTGTACCAACTTAAGACCCACTTCTTATTTAGTGAGTGTTATAAAATTGGAATTAGAAATTCTCCTATATATAAGCTTCAATATCACAAACGGGGAAAAATTTTGAAAATTTTTACTTTTTGAACAATAATTCATTGAATAGTCCGCCATGTGTTTTCAATGGGCGAACTTTATTTTTGAGAAAATTGCACTTTTTGGACCAAGTTTAGGCCCACTTCTTATTTAGTGAAGATTATAAAATTCAAATTGGAGATTCTCCTATATATGAGCTTCCATATAAAAAAAGGGAAAATTTTTTGAAAATTTTAGTTTTTGAACAATAATTCATTGAATAGTCCACAATGTGTTTTCAATGGGGGAATTGTATTTTCGAGAAAATTACTTTTTGGACCTACTTTTTGGACCAACTTTAGACCCACTTCTTATTTAGTGAAGATTATAAAATTCAAATTGGTGATTCTCCTATATATGAGCTTCCATATAAAAAAAGGGAAAAATTTTTGAAAATTTTAGTTTTTGAACAATAATTCATTGAATAGTCCGCCATGTGTTTTCAATGAGGGAATTGTATTTTCGAGAAAATTGCTATTTGGACCATATTTAGACCCACTTCTTATTTAGTGAGTGTTATAAAATTCGAATTGGAGATTTTCCTATGTATGAGCTTCCATATAAAAAAAGGGAAAATTTTTTGAAAATTTTAGTTTTTGAACAATAATTCATTGAATAGTCCGCCATGTGCTTTCAATGGGGGAATTTTATTTTTGAGAAAATTGCACTTTTTGGACCAAGTTTAGGCCCACTTCTTATTTAGTGAATGTTATAAAATTGAAATTGGAGCTTCTCCTATATATGAGCTCCCATATAAAAAAAGGGAAATTTTTTTTAAGTATTTACTTTTTGAACAATAATTCATTGAATAGTCCGCCATGTGTTCTCAATGGGGGAATTGTACTTTTGAGAAAATTGCTATTTTTGTACCAACTTTAGACCCACTTCTTATTTAGTGAGTGTTATAAAATTGGAATTAGAGATTCTCCTATATATAAGCTTCAATATCACAAACGGGAAAAAATTTTGAAAATTTTTACTTTTTGAACCATAATTCATTGAATAGTCCGCCATGTGTTTTCAATGGGCGAATTTTACTTTTGAGTAAATTGCACTTTTTGGACCAACTTTAGACACACTTCTTATTTAGTGAGTGTTATAAAATTGGAATTAGAGATTCTCCTATATATAACTTTCAATATCACAAACTGGAAAAAATTTTGAAAATTTTACTTTTTGAACAATAATTCATTGAATAGTCCGCCAAGTGTTTTCAATGAGGGAATTGTATTTTCGAGAAAATTACTTTTTGTACCTACTTTTTGGACCAACTTTAGACCCACTTCTTATTTAGTGAGAGTTATAAAATTCGAATTGGAGATTTTCCTATATATGGGCTTCAATATAAAAAACGTGAAAAAATTTTGAAAATTTTACTTTTTGAACAATAATTCATTGAATAGTCCGCCATGTGTTTTCAATGAGGGAATTGTATTTTCGAGAAAATTGCACTTTTTGGACCAACGTTAGACCCTTTTCTTATTTAGTGAGTGTTATAAAATTGGAATTAGAGAATCTCCTATATAAAAGCTTCAATATCACAAACGGGAAAAAATTTTGAAAATTTTTACTTTTTGAACCATAATTCATTGAATAGTCCGCCATGTGTTTTCAATGGGGGAATTTTACTTTTGAGAAAATTGCACTTTTTGGACCAAAGTTAGACTCTTTTCTTATTTAGTGAGTGTTATAAAATACGAATTGGAGATTTTCCTATGTATGAGCTTCAATATAAAAAACGGGAAAAAATTTTGAAAATTTTACTTTTTGAACAATAATTCATTGAATAGTCCGCCATGTGTTTTCAATGGGGGAATTTTATTTTTGAGAAAATTGCACTTTTTGGACCAAGTTTAGGCAAACTTCTTATTTAGTGAATGTTATAAAGTTCAAATTGGAGATTCTACTATATATGAGCTTCCATATAAAAAAAGGGAAATTTTTTTGAAAATTTTACTTTTTGAACAATAATTCATTGAATAGTCCGCCATGTGTTCTCAATGTGGGAATTTTACTTTTGAGAAAATTGCACTTTTTGGACCAAAGTTAGACCCTTTTCTTATTTAGTGAGTGTTATAAAATTGGAATTAGAGATTTTCCTATATATAAGCTTCAATATCACAAACGTAAGAAAATTTTGAAAATTTTACTTTTTGAACAATAATTTATTGAATTGTCCACCAAGTGTTTTCAATGAGGGAATTGTATTTTCGAGAAAATTGCTTTTTGGACCAACTTTAGACCCACTTCTTATTTAGTGAGTGTTATAAAATTCGAATTGGAGATTTTCCTATGTATGAGCTACAATATAAAAAACGGGAAAAAATTTTGAAAATTTTACTTTTTGAACAATAATTCATTGAATAGTCCGCCATGTGTTTTCAATGAGGGAATTGTATTTTCGAGAAAATTGCTATTTGGACCAACTTTTTGGACCATATTTAGACCCACTTCTTATTTAGTGAGTGTTATAAAATTCGAATTGGAGATTTTCCTATGTATGGGCTTCAATATAAAAAACGGAAAAATTTTTGAAAATTTTACTTTTTGAACAATAATTCATTGAATAGTCCGCCATGTGTTTTCAATGGGGGAATTTTACTTTTGAGAAAATTGCACTTTTTGGACCAACGTTAGACCCTTTTCTTATTTAGTGAGTGTTATAAAATTGGAATTAGAGAATCTCCTATATATAAGCTTCAATATCACAAACGGGAAAAAATTTTGAAAATTTTTACTTTTTGAACCATAATTCATTGAATAGTCCGCCATGTGTTTTCAATGGGGGAATTTTACTTTTGAGAAAATTGCACTTTTTGGACCAAAGTTAGACTCTTTTCTTATTTAGTGAGTGTTATAAAATACGAATTGGAGATTTTCCTATGTATGAGCTTCAATATAAAAAACGGGAAAAAATTTTGAAAATTTTACTTTTTGAACAATAATTCATTGAATAGTCCGCCATGTGTTTTCAATGGGGGAATTTTATTTTTGAGAAAATTGCACTTTTTGGACCAAGTTTAGGCAAACTTCTTATTTAGTGAATGTTATAAAGTTCAAATTGGAGATTCTACTATATATAAGCTTCCATATAAAAAAAGGGAAATTTTTTTGAAAATTTTACTTTTTGAACAATAATTCATTGAATAGTCCGCCATGTGTTCTCAATGTGAGATTTTTACTTTTGAGAAAATTGCACTTTTTGGACCAAAGTTAGACCCTTTTCTTATTTAGTGAGTGTTATAAAATTGGAATTAGAGATTTTCCTATATATAAATTCAATATCACAAACGTAAGAAAATTTTGAAAATTTTACTTTTTGAACAATAATTTATTGAATTGTCCACCAAGTGTTTTCAATGAGGGAATTGTATTTTCGAGAAAATTGCTTTTTGGACCAACTTTAGACCCACTTCTTATTTAGTGAGTGTTATAAAATTCGAATTGGAGATTTTCCTATGTATGGGCTTCAATATAAAAAACGGGAAAAATTTTTGAAAATTTTACTTTTTGAACAATAATTCATTGAATAGTCCGCCATGTGTTTTCAATGGGGGAATTTTACTTTTGAGAAAATTGCACTTTTTGGACCAAGTTTAGGCAAACTTCAGATTTAGTGAATGTTATAAAGTTCAAATTGGAGATTCTACTATATATGAGCTTCCATATAAAAAAAGGGAAATTTTTTTGAAAATTTTAATTTTTGAACAATAATTCATTGAATAGTCCGCCATGTGTTCTCAATGGGGGAATTTTACTTTTGAGAAAATTGCTATTTTTGTACCAACTTTAGACCCACTTCTTATTTAGTGAGTGTTATAAAATTGGAATTAGAGATTCTCCTATATATAAGCTTCAATATCACAAACGTAAGAAAATTTTGAAAATTTCAGTTTTTGAACAATAATTTATTGAATTGTCCACCAAGTGTTTTCAATGAGGGAATTGTATTTTCGAGAAAATTGCTTTTTGGACCAACTTTAGACCCACTTCTTATTTAGTGAGTGTTATAAAATTGGAATTAGAGATTCTCCTATATATAAGCTTCAATATCACAAACGTAAGAAAATTTTGAAAATTTTACTTTTTGAACAATAATTCATTGAATAGTCCGCCATGTGTTTTCAATGGGGGAATTTTATTTTTGGGGAAATTGAACTTTTTGGACCAAGTTTAGGCCCACTTCTTATTTAGTGAATGTTATAAAATTCAAATTGGAGATTCTCCTATATATGAGCTTCCATATAAAAAAAGGAAAATTTTTTGAAAATTTTACTTTTTGAACAATAATTCATTGAATAGTCCGCCATGTGTTCTCAATGGGGGAATTGTACTTATGAGAAAATTGCTATTTTTGTACCAACTTAAGACCCACTTCTTATTTAGTGAGTGTTATAAAATTGGAATTAGAAATTCTCCTATATATAAGCTTCAATATCACAAACGGGAAAAAATTTTGAAAATTTTTACTTTTTGAACAATAATTCATTGAATAGTCCGCCATGTGTTTTCAATGGGCGAACTTTATTTTTGAGAAAATTGCACTTTTTGGACCAAGTTTAGGCCCACTTCTTATTTAGTGAAGATTATAAAATTCAAATTGGAGATTCTCCTATATATGAGCTTCCATATAAAAAAAGGGAAAATTTTTTGAAAATTTTAGTTTTTGAACAATAATTCATTGAATAGTCCACAATGTGTTTTCAATGGGGGAATTGTATTTTCGAGAAAATTACTTTTTGGACCTACTTTTTGGACCAACTTTAGACCCACTTCTTATTTAGTGAAGATTATAAAATTCAAATTGGTGATTCTCCTATATATGAGCTTCCATATAAAAAAAGGGAAAAATTTTTGAAAATTTTAGTTTTTGAACAATAATTCATTGAATAGTCCGCCATGTGTTTTCAATGAGGGAATTGTATTTTCGAGAAAATTGCTATTTGGACCATATTTAGACCCACTTCTTATTTAGTGAGTGTTATAAAATTCGAATTGGAGATTTTCCTATGTATGAGCTTCCATATAAAAAAAAGGGAAAATTTTTTGAAAATTTTAGTTTTTGAACAATAATTCATTGAATAGTCCGCCATGTGCTTTCAATGGGGGAATTTTATTTTTGAGAAAATTGCACTTTTTGGACCAAGTTTAGGCCCACTTCTTATTTAGTGAATGTTATAAAATTGAAATTGGAGCTTCTCCTATATATGAGCTTCCATATAAAAAAAGGGAAATTTTTTTTAAGTATTTACTTTTTGAACAATAATTCATTGAATAGTCCGCCATGTGTTCTCAATGGGGGAATTGTACTTTTGAGAAAATTGCTATTTTTGTACCAACTTTAGACCCACTTCTTATTTAGTGAGTGTTATAAAATTGGAATTAGAGATTCTCCTATATATAAGCTTCAATATCACAAACGGGAAAAAATTTTGAAAATTTTTACTTTTTGAACCATAATTCATTGAATAGTCCGCCATGTGTTTTCAATGGGCGAATTTTACTTTTGAGTAAATTGCACTTTTTGGACCAACTTTAGACACACTTCTTATTTAGTGAGTGTTATAAAATTGGAATTAGAGATTCTCCTATATATAACTTTCAATATCACAAACTGGAAAAAATTTTGAAAATTTTACTTTTTGAACAATAATTCATTGAATAGTCCGCCAAGTGTTTTCAATGAGGGAATTGTATTTTCGAGAAAATTACTTTTTGTACCTACTTTTTGGACCAACTTTAGACCCACTTCTTATTTAGTGAGAGTTATAAAATTCGAATTGGAGATTTTCCTATATATGGGCTTCAATATAAAAAACGTGAAAAAATTTTGAAAATTTTACTTTTTGAACAATAATTCATTGAATAGTCCGCCATGTGTTTTCAATGAGGGAATTGTATTTTCGAGAAAATTGCACTTTTTGGACCAACGTTAGACCTATTTCTTATTTAGTGAGTGTTATAAATTTGGAATTAGAGATTTTCCTATATATGGGCTTCAATATAAAAAACGGGAAAAAATTTTGAAAATTTTACTTTTTGAACAATAATTCATTGAATAGTCCGCCATGTGTTTTCAATGGGGGAATTTTACTTTTGAGAAAATTGCACTTTTTGGACCAACGTTAGACCCTTTTCTTATTTAGTGAGTGTTATAAAATTGGAATTAGAGAATCTCCTATATAAAAGCTTCAATATCACAAACGGGAAAAAATTTTGAAAATTTTTACTTTTTGAACCATAATTCATTGAATAGTCCGCCATGTGTTTTCAATGGGGGAATTTTACTTTTGAGAAAATTGCACTTTTTGGACCAAAGTTAGACTCTTTTCTTATTTAGTGAGTGTTATAAAATACGAATTGGAGATTTTCCTATGTATGAGCTTCAATATAAAAAACGGGAAAAAATTTTGAAAATTTTACTTTTTGAACAATAATTCATTGAATAGTCCGCCATGTGTTTTCAATGGGGGAATTTTATTTTTGAGAAAATTGCACTTTTTGGACCAAGTTTAGGCAAACTTCTTATTTAGTGAATGTTATAAAGTTCAAATTGGAGATTCTACTATATATGAGCTTCCATATAAAAAAAGGGAAATTTTTTTGAAAATTTTACTTTTTGAACAATAATTCATTGAATAGTCCGACATGTGTTCTCAATGTGGGAATTTTACTTTTGAGAAAATTGCACTTTTTGGACCAAAGTTAGACCCTTTTCTTATTTAGTGAGTGTTATAAAATTGGAATTAGAGATTTTCCTATATATAAGCTTCAATATCACAAACGTAAGAAAATTTTGAAAATTTTACTTTTTGAACAATAATTTATTGAATTGTCCACCAAGTGTTTTAAATGAGGGAATTGTATTTTCGAGAAAATTGCTTTTTGGACCAACTTTAGACCCACTTCTTATTTAGTGAGTGTTATAAAATTCGAATTGGAGATTTTCCTATGTATGAGCTACAATATAAAAAACGGGAAAAAATTTTGAAAATTTTACTTTTTGAACAATAATTCATTGAATAGTCCGCCATGTGTTTTCAATGAGGGAATTGTATTTTCGAGAAAATTGCTATTTGGACCAACTTTTTGGACCATATTTAGACCCACTTCTTATTTAGTGAGTGTTATAAAATTCGAATTGGAGATTTTCCTATGTATGGGCTTCAATATAAAAAACGGAAAAATTTTTGAAAATTTTACTTTTTGAACAATAATTCATTGAATAGTCCGCCATGTGTTTTCAATGGGGGAATTTTACTTTTGAGAAAATTGCACTTTTTGGACCAAGTTTAGGCAAACTTCTTATTTAGTGAATGTTATAAAGTTCAAATTGGAGATTCTACTATATATGAGATTCCATATAAAAAAAGGTAAATTTTTTTGAAAATTTTACTTTTTGAACAATAATTCATTGAATAGTCCGCCATGTGTTCTCAATGGGGGAATTGTACTTTTGAGAAAATTGCTATTTTTGTACCAACTTTAGACCCACTTCTTATTTAGTGAGTGTTATAAAATTGGAATTAGAGATTCTCCTATATATAAGCTTCAATATCACAAACGTAAGAAAATTTTGAAAATTTTACTTTTTGAACAATAATTTATTGAATTGTCCACCAAGTGTTTTCAATGAGGGAATTGTATTTTCGAGAAAATTGCTTTTTGGACCAACTTTAGACCCACTTCTTATTTAGTGAGTGTTATAAAATTGGAATTAGAGATTCTCCTATATATAAGCTTCAATATCACAAACGTAAGAAAATTTTGAAAATTTTACTTTTTGAACAATAATTCATTGAATAGTCCGCAATGTGTTTTCAATGGGGGAATTTTATTTTTGGGAAAATTGAACTTTTTGGACCAAGTTTAGGCCCACTTCTTATTTAGTGAGTGTTATAAAATTGGAATTAGAAATTCTCCTATATATAAGCTTCAATATCACAAACGGGAAAAAATTTTGAAAATTTTTACTTTTTGAACAATAATTCATTGAATAGTCCGCCATGTGTTTTCAATGGGCGAACTTTATTTTTGAGAAAATTGCACTTTTTGGACCAAGTTTAGGCCCACTTCTTATTTAGTGAAGATTATAAAATTCAAATTGGAGATTCTCCTATATATGAGCTTCCATATAAAAAAAGGGAAAATTTTTTGAAAATTTTAGTTTTTGAACAATAATTCATTGAATAGTCCACAATGTGTTTTCAATGGAGGAATTGTATTTTCGAGAAAATTACTTTGTGGACCTACTTTTTGGACCAACTTTAGACCCACTTCTTATTTAGTGAAGATTATAAAATTCAAATTGGTGATTCTCCTATATATGAGCTTCCATATAAAAAAAGGGAAAATTTTTTGAAAATTTTAGTTTTTGAACAATAATTCATTGAATAGTCCGCCATGTGTTTTCAATGAGGGAATTGTATTTTCGAGAAAATTGCTATTTGGACCATATTTAGACCCACTTCTTATTTAGTGAGTGTTATAAAATTCGAATTGGAGATTTTCCTATGTATGAGCTTCCATATAAAAAAAGGGAAAATTTTTTGAAAATTTTAGTTTTTGAACAATAATTCATTGAATAGTCCGCCATGTGCTTTCAATGGGGGAATTTTATTTTTGAGAAAATTGCACTTTTTGGACCAAGTTTAGGCCCACTTCTTATTTAGTGAATGTTATAAAATTGAAATTGGAGCTTCTCCTATATATGAGCTTCCATATAAAAAAAAGGGAAATTTTTTTTAAGTATTTACTTTTTGAACAATAATTCATTGAATAGTCCGCCATGTGTTCTCAATGGGGGAATTGTACTTTTGAGAAAATTGCTATTTTTGTACCAACTTTAGACCCACTTCTTATTTAGTGAGTGTTATAAAAATGGAATTAGAGATTCTCCTATATATAAGCTTCAATATCACAAACGGGAAAAAATTTTGAAAATTTTTACTTTTTGAACCATAATTCATTGAATAGTCCGCCATGTGTTTTCAATGGGCGAATTTTACTTTTGAGTAAATTGCACTTTTTGGACCAACTTTAGACACACTTCTTATTTAGTGAGTGTTATAAAATTGGAATTAGAGATTCTCCTATATATAACTTTCAATATCACAAACTGGAAAAAATTTTGAAAATTTTACTTTTTGAACAATAATTCATTGAATAGTCCGCCAAGTGTTTTCAATGAGGGAATTGTATTTTCGAGAAAATTACTTTTTGTACCTACTTTTTGGACCAACTTTAGACCCACTTCTTATTTAGTGAGAGTTATAAAATTCGAATTGGAGATTTTCCTATATATGGGCTTCAATATAAAAAACGTGAAAAAATTTTGAAAATTTTACTTTTTGAACAATAATTCATTGAATAGTCCGCCATGTGTTTTCAATGAGGGAATTGTATTTTCGAGAAAATTGCACTTTTTGGACCAACGTTAGACCCTTTTCTTATTTAGTGAGTGTTATAAATTTGGAATTAGAGATTTTCCTATATATGGGCTTCAATATAAAAAACGGGAAAAAATTTTGAAAATTTTACTTTTTGAACAATAATTCATTGAATAGTCCGCCATGTGTTTTCAATGGGGGAATTTTACTTTTGAGAAAATTGCACTTTTTGGACCAACGTTAGACCCTTTTCTTATTTAGTGAGTGTTATAAAATTGGAATTAGAGAATCTCCTATATATAAGCTTCAATATCACAAACGGGAAAAAATTTTGAAAATTTTTACTTTTTGAACCATAATTCATTGAATAGTCCGCCATGTGTTTTCAATGGGGGAATTTTACTTTTGAGAAAATTGCACTTTTTGGACCAAAGTTAGACTCTTTTCTTATTTAGTGAGTGTTATAAAATACGAATTGGAGATTTTCCTATGTATGAGCTTCAATATAAAAAACGGGAAAAAATTTTGAAAATTTTACTTTTTGAACAATAATTCATTGAATAGTCCGCCATGTGTTTTCAATGGGGGAATTTTATTTTTGAGAAAATTGCACTTTTTGGACCAAGTTTAGGCAAACTTCTTATTTAGTGAATGTTATAAAGTTCAAATTGGAGATTCTACTATATATGAGCTTCCATATAAAAAAAGGGAAATTTTTTTGAAAATTTTACTTTTTGAACAATAATTCATTGAATAGTCCGCCATGTGTTCTCAATGTGGGAATTTTACTTTTGAGAAAATTGCACTTTTTGGACCAAAGTTAGACCCTTTTCTTATTTAGTGAGTGTTATAAAATTGGAATTAGAGATTTTCCTATATATAAGCTTCAATATCACAAACGTAAGAAAATTTTGAAAATTTTACTTTTTGAACAATAATTTATTGAATTGTCCACCAAGTGTTTTCAATGAGGGAATTGTATTTTCGAGAAAATTGCTTTTTGGACCAACTTTAGACCCACTTCTTATTTAGTGAGTGTTATAAAATTCGAATTGGAGATTTTCCTATGTATGAGCTACAATATAAAAAACGGGAAAAAATTTTGAAAATTTTACTTTTTGAACAATAATTCATTGAATAGTCCGCCATGTGTTTTCAATGAGGGAATTGTATTTTCGAGAAAATTGCTATTTGGACCAACTTTTTGGACCATATTTAGACCCACTTCTTATTTAGTGAGTGTTATAAAATTCGAATTGGAGATTTTCCTATGTATGGGCTTCAATATAAAAAACGGGAAAAATTTTTGAAAATTTTACTTTTTGAACAATAATTCATTGAATAGTCCGCCATGTGTTTTCAATGGGGGAATTTTACTTTTGAGAAAATTGCACTTTTTGGACCAACGTTAGACCCTTTTCTTATTTAGTGAGTGTTATAAAATTGGAATTAGAGATTTTCCTATATATAAGCTTCAATATCACAAACGTAAAAAAATTTTGAAAATTTTACTTTATGAACAATAATTTATTGAATAGTCCGCCAAGTGTTTTCAATGAGGGAATTGTATTTTCGAGAAAATTGCTTTTTGGACCAACGTTAGACCCACTTCTTATTTAGTGAGTGTTATAAAATTGGAATTAGAGAATCTCCTATATATAAGCTTCAATATCACAAACAAGAAAAAATTTTGAAAATTTTTACATTTTGAACCATAATTCATTGAATAGTCCGCCATGTTTTTTCAATGGGGGAGTTTTACTTTTGAGAAAATTGCACTTTTTGGACCAACGTTAGACCCTTTTCTTATTTAGTGAGTGTTATAAAATTGGAATTAGAGATTCTCCTATATATAAGCTTCAATATCACAAACGTAAGAAAATTTTGAAAATTTTACTTTTTGAACAATAATTTATTGAATAGTCCACCAAGTGTTTTCAATGAGGGAATTGTATTTTCGAGAAAATTGCTATTTGGACCAATTTTTCGGACCATATTTAGACCCACTTCTTATTTAGTGAGTGTTATAAAATTCGAATTGGAGATTTTCCTATGTATGGGCTTCAATATAAAAAACGGGAAAAATTTTTGAAAATTTTACTTTTTTAAAAATAATTCATTGAATTGTCCGCCATGTGTTTTCAATGAGGGAATTGTATTTTCTAGAAAATTGCTATTTGGACCAACTTTTTGGACCATATTTAGACCCACTTCTTATTTAGTGAGTGTTATAAAATTCGAATTGGAGATTTTCCTATATATGAGCTTCCATATAAAAAAAGGGAAAAATTTTTGAAAATTTTAGTTTTTGAACAATAATTCATTGAATAGTCCGCCATGTGCTTTCAATGGGGGAATTTTATTTTTGAGAAAATTGCACTTTTTGGACCAAGTTTAGGCCCACTTCTTATTTAGTGAATGTTATAAAATTGAAATTGGAGCTTCTCCTATATATGAGCTTCCATATAAAAAAAGGGAAATTTTTTTGAAGTATTTACTTTTTGAACAATAATTCATTGAATAGTCCGCCATGTGTTCTCAATGGGGGAATTGTACTTTTGAGAAAATTGCTATTTTTGTACCAACTTTAGACCCACTTCTTATTTAGTGAGTGTTATAAAATTGGAATTAGAGATTCTCCTATATATAAGCTTCAATATCACAAACGGGAAAAAATTTTGAAAATTTTTACTTTTTGAACCATAATTCATTGAATAGTCCGCCATGTGTTTTCAATGGGCGAATTTTACTTTTGAGTAAATTGCACTTTTTGGACCAACTTTAGACACACTTCTTATTTAGTGAGTGTTATAAGATTGGAATTAGAGATTCTCCTATATATAACTTTCAATATCACAAACTGGAAAAAATTTTGAAAATTTTACTTTTTGAACAATAATTCATTGAATAGTCCGCCAAGTGTTTTCAATGAGGGAATTGTATTTTCGAGAAAATTACTTTTTGTACCTACTTTTTGGACCAACTTTAGACCCACTTCTTATTTAGTGAGAGTTATAAAATTCGAATTGGAGATTTTCCTATATATGGGCTTCAATATAAAAAACGTGAAAAAATTTTGAAAATTTTACTTTTTGAACAATAATTCATTGAATAGTCCGCCATGTGTTTTCAATGAGGGAATTGTATTTTCGAGAAAATTGCACTTTTTGGACCAACGTTAGACCCTTTTCTTATTTAGTGAGTGTTATAAATTTGTAATTAGAGATTTTCCTATATATGGGCTTCAATATAAAAAACGGGAAAAAATTTTGAAAATTTTACTTTTTGAACAATAATTCATTGAATAGTCCGCCATGTGTTTTCAATGGGGGAATTTTACTTTTGAGAAAATTGCACTTTTTGGACCAACGTTAGACCCTTTTCTTATTTAGTGAGTGTTATAAAATTGGAATTAGAGAATCTCCTATATATAAGCTTCAATATCACAAACGGGAAAAAATTTTGAAAATTTTTACTTTTTGAACCATAATTCATTGAATAGTCCGCCATGTGTTTTCAATGGGCGAATTTTACTTTTGAGTAAATTGCACTTTTTGGACCAACTTTAGACACACTTCTTATTTAGTGAGTGTTATAAAATTGGAATTAGAGATTCTCCTATATATAACTTTCAATATCACAAACTGGAAAAAATTTTGAAAATTTTACTTTTTGAACAATAATTCATTGAATAGTCCGCCAAGTGTTTTCAATGAGGGAATTGTATTTTCGAGAAAATTACTTTTTGTACCTACTTTTTGGACCAACTTTAGACCCACTTCTTATTTAGTGAGAGTTATAAAATTCGAATTGGAGATTTTCCTATATATGGGCTTCAATATAAAAAACGTGAAAAAATTTTGAAAATTTTACTTTTTGAACAATAATTCATTGAATAGTCCGCCATGTGTTTTCAATGAGGGAATTGTATTTTCGAGAAAATTGCACTTTTTGGACCAACGTTAGACCCTTTTCTTATTTAGTGAGTGTTATAAATTTGGAATTAGAGATTTTCCTATATATGGGCTTCAATATAAAAAACGGGAAAAAATTTTGAAAATTTTACTTTTTGAACAATAATTCATTGAATAGTCCGCCATGTGTTTTCAATGGGGGAATTTTACTTTTGAGAAAATTGCACTTTTTGGACCAACGTTAGACCCTTTTCTTATTTAGTGAGTGTTATAAAATTGGAATTAGAGAATCTCCTATATATAAGCTTCAATATCACAAACGGGGAAAAATTTTGAAAATTTTTACTTTTTGAACCATAATTCATTGAATAGTCCGCCATGTGTTTTCAATGGGGGAATTTTACTTTTGAGAAAATTGCACTTTTTGGACCAAAGTTAGACTCTTTTCTTATTTAGTGAGTGTTATAAAATACGAATTGGAGATTTTCCTATGTATGAGCTTCAATATAAAAAACGGGAAAAAATTTTGAAAATTTTACTTTTTGAACAATAATTCATTGAATAGTCCGCCATGTGTTTTCAATGGGGGAATTTTATTTTTGAGAAAATTGCACTTTTTGGACCAAGTTTAGGCAAACTTCTTATTTAGTGAATGTTATAAAGTTCAAATTGGAGATTCTACTATATATGAGCTTCCATATAAAAAAAGGGAAATTTTTTTGAAAATTTTACTTTTTGAACAATAATTCATTGAATAGTCCGCCATGTGTTCTCAATGTGGGAATTTTACTTTTGAGAAAATTGCACTTTTTGGACCAAAGTTAGACCCTTTTCTTATTTAGTGAGTGTTATAAAATTGGAATTAGAGATTTTCCTATATATAAGCTTCAATATCACAAACGTAAGAAAATTTTGAAAATTTTACTTTTTGAACAATAATTTATTGAATTGTCCACCAAGTGTTTTCAATGAGGGAATTGTATTTTCGAGAAAATTGCTTTTTGGACCAACTTTAGACCCACTTCTTATTTAGTGAGTGTTATAAAATTCGAATTGGAGATTTTCCTATGTATGAGCTACAATATAAAAAACGGGAAAAAATTTTGAAAATTTTACTTTTTGAACAATAATTCATTGAATAGTCCGCCATGTGTTTTCAATGAGGGAATTGTATTTTCGAGAAAATTGCTATTTGGACCAACTTTTTGGACCATATTTAGACCCACTTCTTATTTAGTGAGTGTTATAAAATTCGAATTGGAGATTTTCCTATGTATGGGCTTCAATATAAAAAACGGGAAAAATTTTTGAAAATTTTACTTTTTGAACAATAATTCATTGAATAGTCCGCCATGTGTTTTCAATGGGGGAATTTTACTTTTGAGAAAATTGCACTTTTTGGACCAACGTTAGACCCTTTTCTTATTTAGTGAGTGTTATAAAATTGGAATTAGAGATTTTCCTATATATAAGCTTCAATATCACAAACGTAAAAAAATTTTGAAAATTTTACTTTATGAACAATAATTTATTGAATAGTCCGCCAAGTGTTTTCAATGAGGGAATTGTATTTTCGAGAAAATTGCTTTTTGGACCAACGTTAGACCCACTTCTTATTTAGTGAGTGTTATAAAATTGGAATTAGAGAATCTCCTATATATAAGCTTCAATATCACAAACAAGAAAAAATTTTGAAAATTTTTACATTTTGAACCATAATTCATTGAATAGTCCGCCATGTTTTTTCAATGGGGGAGTTTTACTTTTGAGAAAATTGCACTTTTTGGACCAACGTTAGACCCTTTTCTTATTTAGTGAGTGTTATAAAATTGGAATTAGAGATTCTCCTATATATAAGCTTCAATATCACAAACGTAAGAAAATTTTGAAAATTTTACTTTTTGAACAATAATTTATTGAATAGTCCACCAAGTGTTTTCAATGAGGGAATTGTATTTTCGAGAAAATTGCTATTTGGACCAATTTTTCGGACCATATTTAGACCCACTTCTTATTTAGTGAGTGTTATAAAATTCGAATTGGAGATTTTCCTATGTATGGGCTTCAATATAAAAAACGGGAAAAATTTTTGAAAATTTTACTTTTTTAAAAATAATTCATTGAATTGTCCGCCATGTGTTTTCAATGAGGGAATTGTATTTTCTAGAAAATTGCTATTTGGACCAACTTTTTGGACCATATTTAGACCCACTTCTTATTTAGTGAGTGTTATAAAATTCGAATTGGAGATTTTCCTATATATGAGCTTCCATATAAAAAAAGGGAAAAATTTTTGAAAATTTTAGTTTTTGAACAATAATTCATTGAATAGTCCGCCATGTGCTTTCAATGGGGGAATTTTATTTTTGAGAAAATTGCACTTTTTGGACCAAGTTTAGGCCCACTTCTTATTTAGTGAATGTTATAAAATTGAAATTGGAGCTTCTCCTATATATGAGCTTCCATATAAAAAAAGGGAAATTTTTTTGAAGTATTTACTTTTTGAACAATAATTCATTGAATAGTCCGCCATGTGTTCTCAATGGGGGAATTGTACTTTTGAGAAAATTGCTATTTTTGTACCAACTTTAGACCCACTTCTTATTTAGTGAGTGTTATAAAATTGGAATTAGAAATTCTCCTATATATAAGCTTCAATATCACAAACGGGAAAAAATTTTGAAAATTTTTACTTTTTGAACAATAATTCATTGAATAGTCCGCCATGTGTTTTCAATGGGCGAATTTTACTTTTGAGTAAATTGCACTTTTTGGACCAACTTTAGACACACTTCTTATTTAGTGAGTGTTATAAGATTGGAATTAGAGATTCTCCTATATATAACTTTCAATATCACAAACTGGAAAAAATTTTGAAAATTTTACTTTTTGAACAATAATTCATTGAATAGTCCGCCAAGTGTTTTCAATGAGGGAATTGTATTTTCGAGAAAATTACTTTTTGTACCTACTTTTTGGACCAACTTTAGACCCACTTCTTATTTAGTGAGAGTTATAAAATTCGAATTGGAGATTTTCCTATATATGGGCTTCAATATAAAAAACGTGAAAAAATTTTGAAAATTTTACTTTTTGAACAATAATTCATTGAATAGTCCGCCATGTGTTTTCAATGAGGGAATTGTATTTTCGAGAAAATTGCACTTTTTGGACCAACGTTAGACCCTTTTCTTATTTAGTGAGTGTTATAAATTTGTAATTAGAGATTTTCCTATATATGGGCTTCAATATAAAAAACGGGAAAAAATTTTGAAAATTTTACTTTTTGAACAATAATTCATTGAATAGTCCGCCATGTGTTTTCAATGGGGGAATTTTACTTTTGAGAAAATTGCACTTTTTGGACCAACGTTAGACCCTTTTCTTATTTAGTGAGTGTTATAAAATTGGAATTAGAGAATCTCCTATATATAAGCTTCAATATCACAAACGGGAAAAAATTTTGAAAATTTTTACTTTTTGAACCATAATTCATTGAATAGTCCGCCATGTGTTTTCAATGGGGGAATTTTACTTTTGAGAAAATTGCACTTTTTGGACCAAAGTTAGACTCTTTTCTTATTTAGTGAGTGTTATAAAATACGAATTGGAGATTTTCCTATGTATGAGCTTCAATATAAAAAACGGGAAAAAATTTTGAAAATTTTACTTTTTGAACAATAATTCATTGAATAGTCCGCCATGTGTTTTCAATGGGGGAATTTTATTTTTGAGAAAATTGCACTTTTTGGACCAAGTTTAGGCAAACTTCTTATTTAGTGAATGTTATAAAGTTCAAATTGGAGATTCTACTATATATGAGCTTCCATATAAAAAAAGGGAAATTTTTTTGAAAATTTTACTTTTTGAACAATAATTCATTGAATAGTCCGCCATGTGTTCTCAATGTGGGAATTGTACTTTTGAGAAAATTGCTATTTTTGTACCAACTTTAGACCCACTTCTTATTTAGTGAGTGTTATAAAATTGGAATTAGAGATTCTCCTATATATAAGCTTCAATATCACAAACGTAAGAAAATTTTGAAAATTTTACTTTTTGAACAATAATTTATTGAATTGTCCACCAAGTGTTTTCAATGAGGGAATTGTATTTTCGAGAAAATTGCTTTTTGGACCAACTTTAGACCCACTTCTTATTTAGTGAGTGTTATAAAATTCGAATTGGAGATTTTCCTATGTATGAGCTACAATATAAAAAACGGGAAAAAATTTTGAAAATTTTACTTTTTGAACAATAATTCATTGAATAGTCCGCCATGTGTTTTCAATGAGGGAATTGTATTTTCGAGAAAATTGCTATTTGGACCAACTTTTTGGACCATATTTAGACCCACTTCTTATTTAGTGAGTGTTATAAAATTCGAATTGGAGATTTTCCTATGTATGGGCTTCAATATAAAAACGGGAAAAATTTTTGAAAATTTTACTTTTTGAACAATAATTCATTGAATAGTCCGCCTTGTATTTTCAATGGGGGAATTTTACTTTTGAGAAAATTGCACTTTTTGGACCAACGTTAGACCCTTTTCTTATTTAGTGAGTGTTATAAAATTGGAATTAGAGATTTTCCTATATATAAGCTTCAATATCACACACGTAAAAAAAATTTGAAAATTTTACTTTATGAACAATAATTTATTGAATAGTCCGCCAAGTGTTTTCAAAGAGGGAATTGTATTTTCAAGAAAATTGCTTTTTGGACCAACGTTAGACCCACTTCTTATTTAGTGAGTGTTATAAAATTGGAATTAGAGAATCTCCTATATATAAGCTTCAATATCACAAACGGGAAAAAATTTTGAAAATTTTTACATTTTGAACCATAATTCATTGAATAGTCCGCCATGTTTTTTCAATGGGGGAATTTTACTTTTGAGAAAATTGCACTTTTTGGACCAACGTTAGACCCTTTTCTTATTTAGTGAGTGTTATAAAATAGGAATTAGAGATTCTCCTATATATAAGCTTCAATATCACAAACGTAAGAAAATTTTGAAAATTTTACTTTTTGAACAATAATTTATTGAATAGTCCACCAAGTGTTTTCAATGAGGGAATTGTATTTTCGAGAAAATTGCTATTTGGACCAATTTGTTGGACCATATTTAGACCCACTTCTTATTTAGTGAGTGTTATAAAATTCGAATTGGAGATTTTCCTATGTATGGGCTTCAATATAAAAAACGGGAAAAATTTTTGAAAATTTTACTTTTTGAACAATAATTTATTGAATAGTCCACCAAGTGTTTTCAATGAGGGAATTGTATTTTCTAGAAAATTGCTATTCGGACCAACTTTTTGGACCATATTTAGACCCACTTCTTATATAGTGAGTGTTATAAAATTCGAATTGGAGATTTTCCTATATATGAGCTTCTATATAAAAAAAAGGGAAATTTTTTTGAAAATTTTACTTTTTGAACAATAATTCATTGAATAGTCCGCAGTGTGTTCTCAATGGAAGAATTAAACTTTTGAGAAAATTGCTATTTTTGTACCAACTTAAGACCCACTTCTTATTTAGTGAGTGTTATAAAATTGGAATTAGAGATTCTCCTATATATAAGCTTCAATATCACAAACGGGAAAAAATTTTGAAAATTTTTACTTTTTGTACAATAATTCATTGAATAGTCCGTCATGTGTTTTCAATGGGGAAATTTTACTTTTGAGAAAATTACTTTTTGGACCTACTTTTTGGACCAACTTTAGACCCACTTCTTATTTAGTGAGAGTTATAAAATTCGAATTGGAGATTTTCCTATATATGGGCTTCAATATAAAAAAAGGAAAATTTTTTGAAAATTTTACTTTTTGAACAATAATTCATTGAATAGTCCGCCATGTGTTCTCAATGGGGGAATTGTACTTATGAGAAAATTGCTATTTTTGTACCAACTTAAGACCCACTTCTTATTTAGTGAGTGTTATAAAATTGGAATTAGAAATTCTCCTATATATAAGCTTCAATATCACAAACGGGAAAAAATTTTGAAAATTTTTACTTTTTGAACAATAATTCATTGAATAGTCCGCCATGTGTTTTCAATGGGCGAACTTTATTTTTGAGAAAATTGCACTTTTTGGACCAAGTTTAGGCCCACTTATTATTTAGTGAGTGTTATGAAATTGGAATTAGAGATTCTCCTATATATAAGCTTCAATATCACAAATGGGAAAAAAATTTGAAAATTTTACTTTTTAAACAATAATTCATTGAATAGTCCACCAAGTGTTTTCAATGAGGGAATTGTATTTTCGAGAAAATTGCTATTTGGACCAATTTTTTGGACCATATTTAGACCCACTTCTTATTTAGTGAGTGTTATAAAATTCGAATTGGAGATTTTCCTATGTATGGGCTTCAATATATAAAACGGGAAAATTTTTTGAAAATTTTACTTTTTTAAAAATAATTAATTGAATAGTCCGCCATGTGTTTTCAATAGGGGAATTTTATTTTTGAGAAAATTGCACTTTTTGGACCAAGTTTAGGCCCACTTCTTATTTAGTGAATGTTATAAAGTTCAAATTGGAGATTCTCCTATATATGAGCTGCCATATAAAAAAAGGGAAATTTTTTTGAAAATTTTACTTTTTGAACAATAATTCATTGAATAGTCCGCCATGTGTTCTCAATGGGGGAATTGTACTTTTGAGAAAATTGCTATTTTTGTACCAACTTTAGACCCACTTCTTATTTAGTGAGTGTTATAAAATTGGAATTAGAGATTCTCCTATATATAAGCTTCAATATCACAAACGTAAGAAAATTTTGAAAATTTTACTTTTTGAACAATAATTTATTGAATTGTCCACCGAGTGTTTTCAATGAGGGAATTGTATTTTCGAGAAAATTGCTTTTTGGACCAACTTTAGACCCACTTCTTATTTAGTGAGTGTTATAAAATTGGAATTAGAGATTCTCCTATATATAAGCTTCAATATCACAAACGTAAGAAAATTTTGAAAATTTTACTTTTTGAACAATAATTCATTGAATAGTCCGCCATGTGTTTTCAATGGGGGAATTTTATTTTTGGGGAAATTGAACTTTTTGGACCAAGTTTAGGCCCACTTCTTATTTAGTGAATGTTATAAAATTCAAATTAGAGATTCTCCTATATATGAGCTTCCATATAAAAAAAGGAAAATTTTTTGAAAATTTTACTTTTTGAACAATAATTCATTGAATAGTCCGCCATGTGTTCTCAATGGGGGAATTGTACTTATGAGAAAATTGCTATTTTTGTACCAACTTAAGACCCACTTCTTATTTAGTGAGTGTTATAAAATTGGAATTAGAAATTCTCCTATATATAAGCTTCAATATCACAAACGGGAAAAAATTTTGAAAATTTTTACTTTTTGAACAATAATTCATTGAATAGTCCGCCATGTGTTTTCAATGGGCGAACTTTATTTTTGAGAAAATTGCACTTTTTGGACCAAGTTTAGGCCCACTTATTATTTAGTGAGTGTTATGAAATTGGAATTAGAGATTCTCCTATATATAAGCTTCAATATCACAAATGGGAAAAAAATTTGAAAATTTTACTTTTTAAACAATAATTCATTGAATAGTCCACCAAGTGTTTTCAATGAGGGAATTGTATTTTCGAGAAAATTGCTATTTGGACCAATTTTTTGGACCATATTTAGACCCACTTCTTATTTAGTGAGTGTTATAAAATTCGAATTGGAGATTTTCCTATGTATGGGCTTCAATATATAAAACGGGAAAATTTTTTGAAAATTTTACTTTTTTAAAAATAATTAATTGAATAGTCCGCCATGTGTTTTCAATAGGGGAATTTTATTTTTGAGAAAATTGCACTTTTTGGACCAAGTTTAGGCCCACTTCTTATTTAGTGAATGTTATAAAGTTCAAATTGGAGATTCTCCTATATATGAGCTTCCATATAAAAAAAGGGAAATTTTTTTGAAAATTTTACTTTTTGAACAATAATTCATTGAATAGTCCGCCATGTGTTCTCAATGGGGGAATTGTACTTTTGAGAAAATTGCTATTTTTGTACCAACTTTAGACCCACTTCTTATTTAGTGAGTGTTATAAAATTGGAATTAGAGATTCTCCTATATATAAGCTTCAATATCACAAACGTAAGAAAATTTTGAAAATTTTACTTTTTGAACAATAATTTATTGAATTGTCCACCGAGTGTTTTCAATGAGGGAATTGTATTTTCGAGAAAATTGCTTTTTGGACCAACTTTAGACCCACTTCTTATTTAGTGAGTGTTATAAAATTGGAATTAGAGATTCTCCTATATATAAGCTTCAATATCACAAACGTAAGAAAATTTTGAAAATTTTACTTTTTGAACAATAATTCATTGAATAGTCCGCCATGTGTTTTCAATGGGGGAATTTTATTTTTGGGGAAATTGAACTTTTTGGACCAAGTTTAGGCCCACTTCTTATTTAGTGAATGTTATAAAATTCAAATTAGAGATTCTCCTATATATGAGCTTCCATATAAAAAAAGGAAAATTTTTTGAAAATTTTACTTTTTGAACAATAATTCATTGAATAGTCCGCCATGTGTTCTCAATGGGGGAATTGTACTTATGAGAAAATTGCTATTTTTGTACCAACTTAAGACCCACTTCTTATTTAGTGAGTGTTATAAAATTGGAATTAGAAATTCTCCTATATATAAGCTTCAATATCACAAACGGGAAAAAATTTTGAAAATTTTTACTTTTTGAACAATAATTCATTGAATAGTCCGCCATGTGTTTTCAATGGGCGAACTTTATTTTTGAGAAAATTGCACTTTTTGGACCAAGTTTAGGCCCACTTATTATTTAGTGAGTGTTATGAAATTGGAATTAGAGATTCTCCTATATATAAGCTTCAATATCACAAATGGGAAAAAAATTTGAAAATTTTACTTTTTAAACAATAATTCATTGAATAGTCCACCAAGTGTTTTCAATGAGGGAATTGTATTTTCGAGAAAATTGCTATTTGGACCAATTTTTTGGACCATATTTAGACCCACTTCTTATTTAGTGAGTGTTATAAAATTCGAATTGGAGATTTTCCTATGTATGGGCTTCAATATATAAAACGGGAAAATTTTTTGAAAATTTTACTTTTTTAAAAATAATTAATTGAATAGTCCGCCATGTGTTTTCAATAGGGGAATTTTATTTTTGAGAAAATTGCACTTTTTGGACCAAGTTTAGGCCCACTTCTTATTTAGTGAATGTTATAAAGTTCAAATTGGAGATTCTCCTATATATGAGCTTCCATATAAAAAAAGGGAAATTTTTTTGAAAATTTTACTTTTTGAACAATAATTCATTGAATAGTCCGCCATGTGTTCTCAATGGGGGAATTGTACTTTTGAGAAAATTGCTATTTTTGTACCAACTTTAGACCCACTTCTTATTTAGTGAGTGTTATAAAATTGGAATTAGAGATTCTCCTATATATAAGCTTCAATATCACAAACGTAAGAAAATTTTGAAAATTTTACTTTTTGAACACTAATTTATTGAATTGTCCACCGAGTGTTTTCAATGAGGGAATTGTATTTTCGAGAAAATTGCTTTTTGGACCAACTTTAGACCCACTTCTTATTTAGTGAGTGTTATAAAATTGGAATTAGAGATTCTCCTATATATAAGCTTCAATATCACAAACGTAAGAAAATTTTGAAAATTTTACTTTTTGAACAATAATTCATTGAATAGTCCGCCATGTGTTTTCAATGGGGGAATTTTATTTTTGGGGAAATTGAACTTTTTGGACCAAGTTTAGGCCCACTTCTTATTTAGTGAATGTTATAAAATTCAAATTAGAGATTCTCCTATATATGAGCTTCCATATAAAAAAAGGAAAATTTTTTGAAAATTTTACTTTTTGAACAATAATTCATTGAATAGTCCGCCATGTGTTCTCAATGGGGGAATTGTACTTATGAGAAAATTGCTATTTTTGTACCAACTTAAGACCCACTTCTTATTTAGTGAGTGTTATAAAATTGGAATTAGAAATTCTCCTATATATAAGCTTCAATATCACAAACGGGAAAAAATTTTGAAAATTTTTACTTTTTGAACAATAATTCATTGAATAGTCCGCCATGTGTTTTCAATGGGCGAACTTTATTTTTGAGAAAATTGCACTTTTTGGACCAAGTTTAGGCCCACTTATTATTTAGTGAGTGTTATGAAATTGGAATTAGAGATTCTCCTATATATAAGCTTCAATATCACAAATGGGAAAAAAATTTGAAAATTTTACTTTTTAAACAATAATTCATTGAATAGTCCACCAAGTGTTTTCAATGAGGGAATTGTATTTTCGAGAAAATTGCTATTTGGACCAATTTTTTGGACCATATTTAGACCCACTTCTTATTTAGTGAGTGTTATAAAATTCGAATTGGAGATTTTCCTATGTATGGGCTTCAATATATAAAACGGGAAAATTTTTTGAAAATTTTACTTTTTTAAAAATAATTAATTGAATAGTCCGCCATGTGTTTTCAATAGGGGAATTTTATTTTTGAGAAAATTGCACTTTTTGGACCAAGTTTAGGCCCACTTCTTATTTAGTGAATGTTATAAAGTTCAAATTGGAGATTCTCCTATATATGAGCTTCCATATAAAAAAAGGGAAATTTTTTTGAAAATTTTACTTTTTGAACAATAATTCATTGAATAGTCCGCCATGTGTTCTCAATGGGGGAATTGTACTTTTGAGAAAATTGCTATTTTTGTACCAACTTTAGACCCACTTCTTATTTAGTGAGTGTTATAAAATTGGAATTAGAGATTCTCCTATATATAAGCTTCAATATCACAAACGTAAGAAAATTTTGAAAATTTTACTTTTTGAACAATAATTTATTGAATTGTCCACCAAGTGTTTTCAATGAGGGAATTGTATTTTCGAGAAAATTGCTTTTTGGACCAACTTTAGACCCACTTCTTATTTAGTGAGTGTTATAAAATTGGAATTAGAGATTCTCCTATATATAAGCTTCAATATCACAAACGTAAGAAAATTTTGAAAATTTTACTTTTTGAACAATAATTCATTGAATAGTCCGCCATGTGTTTTCAATGGGGGAATTTTATTTTTGGGGAAATTGAACTTTTTGGACCAAGTTTAGGCCCACTTCTTATTTAGTGAATGTTATAAAATTCAAATTGGAGATTCTCCTATATATGAGCTTCCATATAAAAAAAGGAAAATTTTTTGAAAATTTTACTTTTTGAACAATAATTCATTGAATAGTCCGCCATGTGTTCTCAATGGGGGAATTGTACTTATGAGAAAATTGCTATTTTTGTACCAACTTAAGACCCACTTCTTATTTAGTGAGTGTTATAAAATTGGAATTAGAAATTCTCCTATATATAAGCTTCAATATCACAAACGGGAAAAAATTTTGAAAATTTTTACTTTTTGAACAATAATTCATTGAATAGTCCGCCATGTGTTTTCAATGGGCGAACTTTATTTTTGAGAAAATTGCACTTTTTGGACCAACTTTAGACCCACTTCTTATTTAGTGAAGATTATAAAATTCAAATTGGTGATTCTCCTATATATGAGCTTCCATATAAAAAAAGGGAAAATTTTTTGAAAATTTTAGTTTTTGAACAATAATTCATTGAATAGTCCGCCATGTGTTTTCAATGAGGGAATTGTATTTTCGAGAAAATTGCTATTTGGACCATATTTAGACCCACTTCTTATTTAGTGAGTGTTATAAAATTCGAATTGGAGATTTTCCTATGTATGAGCTTCCATATAAAAAAAGGGAAAATTTTTTGAAAATTTTAGTTTTTGAACAATAATTCATTGAATAGTCCGCCATGTGCTTTCAATGGGGGAATTTTATTTTTGAGAAAATTGCACTTTTTTGACCAAGTTTTGGCCCACTTCTTATTTAGTGAATGTTATAAAATTGAAATTGGAGCTTCTCCTATATATGAGCTTCCATATAAAAAAAGGGAAATTTTTTTGAAGTATTTACTTTTTGAACAATAATTCATTGAATAGTCCGCCATGTGTTCTCAATGGGGGAATTGTACTTTTGAGAAAATTGCTATTTTTGTACCAACTTTAGACCCACTTCTTATTTAGTGAGTGTTATAAAATTGGAATTAGAGATTCTCCTATATATAAGCTTCAATATCACAAACGGGAAAAAATTTTGAAAATTTTTACTTTTTGAACCATAATTCATTGAATAGTCCGCCATGTGTTTTCAATGGGCGAATTTTACTTTTGAGTAAATTTCACTTTTTGGACCAACTTTAGACACACTTCTTATTTAGTGAGTGTTATAAAATTGGAATTAGAGATTCTCCTATATATAACTTTCAATATCACAAACTGGAAAAAATTTTGAAAATTTTACTTTTTGAACAATAATTCATTGAATAGTCCGCCAAGTGTTTTCAATGAGGGAATTGTATTTTCGAGAAAATTACTTTTTGTACCTACTTTTTTTACCAACTTTAGACCCACTTCTTATTTAGTGAGAGTTATAAAATTCGAATTGGAGATTTTCCTATATATGGGCTTCAATATAAAAAACGGGAAAAAATTTTGAAAATTTTACTTTTTGAACAATAATTCATTGAATAGTCCGCCATGTGTTTTCAATGGGGGAATTTTACTTTTGAGAAAATTGCACTTTTTGGACCAACGTTAGACCCTTTTCTTATTTAGTGAGTGTTATAAAATTGGAATTAGAGAATCTCCTATATATAAGCTTCAATATCACAAACGGGAAAAAATTTTGAAAATTTTTACTTTTTGAACCATAATTCATTGAATAGTCCGCCATGTGTTTTCAATGAGGGAATTGTATTTTCGAGAAAATTGCTATTCGGACCAACTTTTTGGACCATATTTAGACCCACTTCTTATTTAGTGAGTGTTATAAAATTCAAATTGGAGATTTTCCTATGTATGGGCTTCAATATAAAAAACGGGAAAAATTTTTGAAAAATTTACTTTTTGAACAATAATTCATTGAATAGTCCGCCATGTGTTTTCAATGGGGGAATTTTACTTTTGAGAAAATTGCACTTTTTGGACCAACGTTAGACCCTTTTCTTATTTAGTGAGTGTTATAAAATTGAAATTAGAGATTTTCCTATATATAAGCTTCAATATCACACACGTAAAAAAAAATTGAAAATTTTACTTTATGAACAATAATTTATTGAATAATCCGCCAAGTGTTTTCAAAGAGGGAATTGTATTTTCAAGAAAATTGCTTTTTGGACCAACGTTAGACCCTTTTCTTATTTAGTGAGTGTTATAAAATTGGAATTAGAGAATCTCCTATATATAAGCTTCAATATCACAAACGTAAGAAAATTTTGAAAATTTTTACTTTTTGAACAATAATTTATTGAATAGTCCGATATGTGTTTTCAATGAGGGAATTGTATTTTCTAGAAAATTGCAATTTGGACCAATTTTTTGGACCATATTTAGACCCACTTCTTATTTAGTGAGTGTTATAAAATTCGAATTGGAGATTTTCCTATATATGAGCTTCCATATAAAAAAAAGGGAAATTTTTTTGAAAATTTTACTTTTTGAACAATAATTCATTGAATAGTCCGCCATGTGTTCTCAATGGAAGAATTGTACTTTTGAGAAAATTGCTATTTTTGTACCAACTTAAGACCCACTTCTTATTTAGTGAGTGTTATAAAATTGGAATTAGAGATTCTCCTATATATAAGCTTCAATATCACAAACGGGAAAAAATTTTGAAAATTTTTACTTTTTGAACAATAATTCATTGAATAGTCCGCCATGTGTGTTCAATGGGGGAACTTTATTTTTGAGAAAATTGCACTTTTTGGACCAAGTTTAGGCCCACTTCTTATTTAGTGAAGATTATAAAATTCAAATTGGAGATTCTCCTATATATGAGCTTCCATATAAAAAAAGGGAAAATTTTTTGAAAATTTTAGTTTTTGAACAATAATTCATTGAATAGTCCACAATGTGTTTTCAATGGGGGAATTGTATTTTCGAGAAAATTACTTTTTGGACCTACTTTTTGGACCAACTTTAGACCCACTTCTTATTTAGTGAGAGTTATAAAATTCGAATTGGATATTTTCCTATATATGGGCTTCAATATCAAAAACGGGAAAAAATTTTGAAAATTTTACTTTTTGAACATTAATTCATTGAATAGTCCGCCAAGTGTTTTCAATGAGGGAATTGTATTTTCGAGAAAATTACTTTTTGTACCTACTTTTTGGACCAACTTTAGACCCACTTCTTATTTAGTGAGAGTTATAAAATTCGAATTGGAGATTTTCCTATATATGGGCTTCAATATAAAAAACGTGAAAAAATTTTGAAAATTTTACTTTTTGAACAATAATTCATTGAATAGTCCGCCATGTGTTTTCAATGAGGGAATTGTATTTTCGAGAAAATTGCACTTTTTGGACCAACGTTAGACCCTTTTCTTATTTAGTGAGTGTTATAAATTTGGAATTAGAGATTTTCCTATATATGGGCTTCAATATAAAAAACGGGAAAAAATTTTGAAAATTTTACTTTTTGAACAATAATTCATTGAATAGTCCGCCATGTGTTTTCAATGGGGGAATTTTACTTTTGAGAAAATTGCACTTTTTGGACCAACGTTAGACCCTTTTCTTATTTAGTGAGTGTTATAAAATTGGAATTAGAGAATCTCCTATATATAAGCTTCAATATCACAAACGGGAAAAAATTTTGAAAATTTTTACTTTTTGAACCATAATTCATTGAATAGTCCGCCATGTGTTTTCAATGGGGGAATTTTACTTTTGAGAAAATTGCACTTTTTGGACCAAAGTTAGACTCTTTTCTTATTTAGTGAGTGTTATAAAATACGAATTGGAGATTTTCCTATGTATGAGCTTCAATATAAAAAACGGGAAAAAATTTTGAAAATTTTACTTTTTGAACAATAATTCATTGAATAGTCCGCCATGTGTTTTCAATGGGGGTATTTTATTTTTGAGAAAATTGCACTTTTTGGACCAAGTTTAGGCAAACTTCTTATTTAGTGAATGTTATAAAGTTCAAATTGGAGATTCTACTATATATGAGCTTCCATATAAAAAAAGGGAAATTTTTTTGAAAATTTTACTTTTTGAACAATAATTCATTGAATAGTCCGCCATGTGTTCTCAATGTGGGAATTGTACTTTTGAGAAAATTGCTATTTTTGTACCAACTTTAGACCCACTTCTTATTTAGTGAGTGTTATAAAATTGGAATTAGAGATTCTCCTATATATAAGCTTCAATATCACAAACGTAAGAAAATTTTGAAAATTTTACTTTTTGAACAATAATTTATTGAATTGTCCACCAAGTGTTTTCAATGAGGGAATTGTATTTTCGAGAAAATTGCTTTTTGGACCAACGTTAGACCCACTTCTTATTTAGTGAGTGTTATAAAATTGGAATTAGAGAATCTCCTATATATAAGCTTCAATATCACAAACGTAAGAAAATTTTGAAAATTTTACTTTTTGAACAATAATTTATTGAATAGTCCGATATGTGTTTTCAATGAGGGAATTGTATTTTCGAGAAAATTGCAATTTGGACCAATTTTTTGGACCATATTTAGACCCACTTCTTATATAGTGAGTGTTATAAAATTCGAATTGGAGATTTTCCTATATATGAGCTTCCATATAAAAAAAAGGGAAATTTTTTTGAAAATTTTACTTTTTGAACAATAATTCATTGAATAGTCCGCCATGTGTTCTCAATGGAAGAATTGTACTTTTGAGAAAATTGCTATTTTTGTACCAACTTAAGACCCACTTCTTATTTAGTGAGTGTTATAAAATTGGAATTAGAGATTCTCCTATATATAAGCTTCAATATCACAAACGGGAAAAAATTTTGAAAATTTTTACTTTTTGAACAATAATTCATTGAATAGTCCGCCATGTGTGTTCAATGGGGGAACTTTATTTTTGAGAAAATTGCACTTTTTGGACCAAGTTTAGGCCCACTTCTTATTTAGTGAAGATTATAAAATTCAAATTGGAGATTCTCCTATATATGAGCTTCCATATAAAAAAAGGGAAAAATTTTTGAAAATTTTAGTTTTTGAACAATAATTCATTGAATAGTCCACAATGTGTTTTCAATGGGGGAATTTTATTTTCGAGAAAATTACTTTTTGGACCTACTTTTTGGACCAACTTTAGACCCACTTCTTATTTAGTGAGAGTTATAAAATTCGAATTGGATATTTTCCTATATATGGGCTTCAATATAAAAAACGGGAAAAAATTTTGAAAATTTTACTTTCTGAACAATAATTCATTGAATAGTCCGCCAAGTGTTTTCAATGAGGGAATTGTATTTTCGAGAAAATTACTTTTTGTACCTACTTTTTGGACCAACTTTAGACCCACTTCTTATTTAGTGAGAGTTATAAAATTCGAATTGGAGATTTTCCTATATATGGGCTTCAATATAAAAAACGTGAAAAAATTTTGAAAATTTTACTTTTTGAACAATAATTCATTGAATAGTCCGCCATGTGTTTTCAATGAGGGAATTGTATTTTCGAGAAAATTGCACTTTTTGGACCAACGTTAGACCCTTTTCTTATTTAGTGAGTGTTATAAATTTGGAATTAGAGATTTTCCTATATATGGGCTTCAATATAAAAAACGGGAAAAAATTTTGAAAATTTTACTTTTTGAACAATAATTCATTGAATAGTCCGCCATGTGTTTTCAATGGGGGAATTTTACTTTTGAGAAAATTGCACTTTTTGGACCAACGTTAGACCCTTTTCTTATTTAGTGAGTGTTATAAAATTGGAATTAGAGAATCTCCTATATATAAGCTTCAATATCACAAACGGGAAAAAATTTTGAAAATTTTTACTTTTTGAACCATAATTCATTGAATAGTCCGCCATGTGTTTTCAATGGGGGAATTTTACTTTTGAGAAAATTGCACTTTTTGGACCAAAGTTAGACTCTTTTCTTATTTAGTGAGTGTTATAAAATACGAATTGGAGATTTTCCTATGTATGAGCTTCAATATAAAAAACGGGAAAAAATTTTGAAAATTTTACTTTTTGAACAATAATTCATTGAATAGTCCGCCATGTGTTTTCAATGGGGGAATTTTATTTTTGAGAAAATTGCACTTTTTGGACCAAGTTTAGGCAAACTTCTTATTTAGTGAATGTTATAAAGTTCAAATTGGAGATTCTACTATATATGAGCTTCCATATAAAAAAAGGGAAATTTTTTTGAAAATTTTACTTTTTGAACAATAATTCATTGAATAGTCCGCCATGTGTTCTCAATGTGGGAATTGTACTTTTGAGAAAATTGCTATTTTTGTACCAACTTTAGACCCACTTCTTATTTAGTGAGTGTTATAAAATTGGAATTAGAGATTCTCCTATATATAAGCTTCAATATCACAAACGTAAGAAAATTTTGAAAATTTTACTTTTTGAACAATAATTTATTGAATTGTCCACCAAGTGTTTTCAATGAGGGAATTGTATTTTCGAGAAAATTGCTTTTTGGACCAACGTTAGACCCACTTCTTATTTAGTGAGTGTTATAAAATTGGAATTAGAGAATCTCCTATATATAAGCTTCAATATCACAAACGTAAGAAAATTTTGAAAATTTTACTTTTTGAACAATAATTTATTGAATAGTCCGATATGTGTTTTCAATGAGGGAATTGTATTTTCGAGAAAATTGCAATTTGGACCAATTTTTTGGACCATATTTAGACCCACTTCTTATATAGTGAGTGTTATAAAATTCGAATTGGAGATTTTCCTATATATGAGCTTCCATATAAAAAAAAGGGAAATTTTTTTGAAAATTTTACTTTTTGAACAATAATTCATTGAATAGTCCGCCATGTGTTCTCAATGGAAGAATTGTACTTTTGAGAAAATTGCTATTTTTGTACCAACTTAAGACCCACTTCTTATTTAGTGAGTGTTATAAAATTGGAATTAGAGATTCTCCTATATATAAGCTTCAATATCACAAACGGGAAAAAATTTTGAAAATTTTTACTTTTTGAACAATAATTCATTGAATAGTCCGCCATGTGTGTTCAATGGGGGAACTTTATTTTTGAGAAAATTGCACTTTTTGGACCAAGTTTAGGCCCACTTCTTATTTAGTGAAGATTATAAAATTCAAATTGGAGATTCTCCTATATATGAGCTTCCATATAAAAAAAGGGAAAATTTTTTGAAAATTTTAGTTTTTGAACAATAATTCATTGAATAGTCCACAATGTGTTTTCAATGGGGGAATTTTATTTTCGAGAAAATTACTTTTTGGACCTACTTTTTGGACCAACTTTAGACCCACTTCTTATTTAGTGAGAGTTATAAAATTCGAATTGGATATTTTCCTATATATGGGCTTCAATATAAAAAACGGGAAAAAATTTTGAAAATTTTACTTTCTGAACAATAATTCATTGAATAGTCCGCCAAGTGTTTTCAATGAGGGAATTGTATTTTCGAGAAAATTACTTTTTGTACCTACTTTTTGGACCAACTTTAGACCCACTTCTTATTTAGTGAGAGTTATAAAATTCGAATTGGAGATTTTCCTATATATGGGCTTCAATATAAAAAACGTGAAAAAATTTTGAAAATTTTACTTTTTGAACAATAATTCATTGAATAGTCCGCCATGTGTTTTCAATGAGGGAATTGTATTTTCGAGAAAATTGCACTTTTTGGACCAACGTTAGACCCTTTTCTTATTTAGTGAGTGTTATAAATTTGGAATTAGAGATTTTCCTATATATGGGCTTCAATATAAAAAACGGGAAAAAATTTTGAAAATTTTACTTTTTGAACAATAATTCATTGAATAGTCCGCCATGTGTTTTCAATGGGGGAATTTTACTTTTGAGAAAATTGCACTTTTTGGACCAACGTTAGACCCTTTTCTTATTTAGTGAGTGTTATAAAATTGGAATTAGAGAATCTCCTATATATAAGCTTCAATATCACAAACGGGAAAAAATTTTGAAAATTTTTACTTTTTGAACCATAATTCATTGAATAGTCCGCCATGTGTTTTCAATGGGGGAATTTTACTTTTGAGAAAATTGCACTTTTTGGACCAAAGTTAGACTCTTTTCTTATTTAGTGAGTGTTATAAAATACGAATTGGAGATTTTCCTATGTATGAGCTTCAATATAAAAAACGGGAAAAAATTTTGAAAATTTTACTTTTTGAACAATAATTCATTGAATAGTCCGCCATGTGTTTTCAATGGGGGAATTTTATTTTTGAGAAAATTGCACTTTTTGGACCAAGTTTAGGCAAACTTCTTATTTAGTGAATGTTATAAAGTTCAAATTGGAGATTCTACTATATATGAGCTTCCATATAAAAAAAGGGAAATTTTTTTGAAAATTTTACTTTTTGAACAATAATTCATTGAATAGTCCGCCATGTGTTCTCAATGTGGGAATTGTACTTTTGAGAAAATTGCTATTTTTGTACCAACTTTAGACCCACTTCTTATTTAGTGAGTGTTATAAAATTGGAATTAGAGATTCTCCTATATATAAGCTTCAATATCACAAACGTAAGAAAATTTTGAAAATTTTACTTTTTGAACAATAATTTATTGAATTGTCCACCAAGTGTTTTCAATGAGGGAATTGTATTTTCGAGAAAATTGCTTTTTGGACCTACTTTAGACCCACTTCTTATTTAGTGAGTGTTATAAAATTCGAATTGGAGATTTTCCTATGTATGAGCTACAATATAAAAAACGGGAAAAAATTTTGAAAATTTTACTTTTTGAACAATAATTCATTGAATAGTCCGCCATGTGTTTTCAATGAGGGAATTGTATTTTCGAGAAAATTGCTATTTGGACCAACTTTTTGGACCATATTTAGACCCACTTCTTATTTAGTGAGTGTTATAAAATTGGAATTAGAGAATCTCCTATATATAAGCTTCAATATCACAAACAAGAAAAAATTTTGAAAATTTTTACTTTTTGAACCATAATTCATTGAATAGTCCGCCATGTGTTTTCAATGGGGGAATTTTACTTTTGAGAAAATTGCACTTTTTGGACCAAAGTTAGACTCTTTTCTTATTTAGTGAGTGTTATAAAATACGAATTGGAGATTTTCCTATGTATGAGCTTCAATATAAAAAACGGGAAAAAATTTTGAAAATTTTACTTTTTGAACAATAATTCATTGAATAGTCCGCCATGTGTTTTCAATGGGGGAATTTTATTTTTGAGAAAATTGCACTTTTTGGACCAAGTTTAGGCAAACTTCTTATTTAGTGAATGTTATAAAGTTCAAATTGGAGATTCTACTATATATGAGCTTCCATATAAAAAAAGGGAAATTTTTTTGAAAATTTTACTTTTTGAACAATAATTCATTGAATAGTCCGCCATGTGTTCTCAATGTGGGAATTGTACTTTTGAGAAAATTGCTATTTTTGGACCAACGTTAGACCCTTTTCTTATTTAGTGAGTGTTATATAATTGGAATTAGAGATTTTCCTATATATAAGCTTCAATATCACACACGTAAAAAAAATTTGAAAATTTTACTTTATGAACAATAATTTATTGAATAGTCCGCCAAGTGTTTTCAAAGAGGGAATTGTATTTTCAAGAAAATTGCTTTTTGGACCAACGTTAGACCCACTTCTTATTTAGTGAGTGTTATAAAATTAGAATTAGAGAATCTCCTATATATAAGCTTCAATATCACAAACGGGAAAAAATTTTGAAAATTTTTACATTTTGAACCATAATTCATTGAATAGTCCGCCATGTTTTTTCAATGTTAGAATTTTACTTTTGAGAAAATTGCACTTTTTGGACCAACTTTAGACCCACTTCTTATTTAGTGAGTGTTATAAAATTCGAATTGGAGATTTTCCTATGTATGGGCTTCAATATAAAAAACGGGAAAAATTTTTGAAAATTTTACTTTTTTAAAAATAATTCATTGAATAGTCCGACATATGTTTTCAATGAGGGAATTGTATTTTCTAGAAAATTGCTATTTGGACCAACTTTTTGGACCATATTTAGACCCACTTCTTATATAGTGAGTGTTATAAAATTCGAATTGGAGATTTTCCTATATATGAGCTTCCATATAAAAAAAAGGGAAATTTTTTTGAAAATTTTACTTTTTGAACAATAATTCATTGAATAGTCCGCCATGTGTTCTCAATGGAAGAATTGTACTTTTGAGAAAATTGCTATTTTTGTACCAACTTAAGACCCACTTCTTATTTAGTGAGTGTTATAAAATTGGAATTAGAGATTCTCCTATATATAAGCTTCAATATCACAAACGGGAAAAAATTTTGAAAATTTTTACTTTTTGAACAATAATTCATTGAATAGTCCGCCATGTGTTTTCAATGGGGGAACTTTATTTTTGAGAAAATTGCACTTTTTGGACCAAGTTTAGGCCCACTTCTTATTTAGTGAAGATTATAAAATTCAAATTGGAGATTCTCCTATATATGAGCTTCCATATAAAAAACGGGAAAAAATTTTGAAAAATTTACTTTTTGAACAATAATTCATTGAATAGTCCGCCATGTGTTTTCAATGAGGGAATTGTATTTTCGAAAAAATTGCTTTTTGGACCAACTTAAGACCCTTTTCTTATTTAGTGAGTGTTATAAAATTCGAATTGGAGATTTTCCTATGTATGAGCTTCAATATAAAAAACGGGAAAAATTTTTGAAAATTTTACTTTTTGAACAATAATTCATTGAATAGTCCGTCATGTGTTTTCAATGGGGAAATTTTACTTTTGAGAAAATTGTACTTTTTGGACCCACTTTAGACCCACTTATTATTTAGTGAGTGTTATGAAATTGGAATTAGAGATTCTCCTATATATAAGCTTCAATATCACAAATGGGAAAAAAATTTGAAAATTTTACTTTTTAAACAATAATTCATTGAATAGTCCACCAAGTGTTTTCAATGAGGGAATTGTATTTTCGAGAATATTGCTATTTGGACCAATTTTTTGGACCATATTTAGACCCACTTCTTATTTAGTGAGTGTTATAAAATTCGAATTGGAGATTTTCCTATGTATGGGCTTCAATATAAAAAACGGGAAAAATTTTTGAAAATTTTACTTTTTTAAAAATAATTCATTGAATAGTCCGCCATGTGTTTTCAATAGGGGAATTTTATTTTTGAGAAAATTGCACTTTTTGGACCAAGTTTAGGCAAACTTCTTATTTAGTGAATGTTATAAAGTTCAAATTGGAGATTCTCCTATATATGAGCTTCCATATAAGAAAAGGGAAATTTTTTTGAAAATTTTACTTTTTGAACAATAATTCATTGAATAGTCCGCCATGCGTTCTCAATGGGGGAATTGTACTTTTGAGAAAATTGCTATTTTTGTACCAACTTTAGACCCACTTCTTATTTAGTGAGTGTTATAAAATTGGAATTAGAGATTCTCCTATATATAAGCTTCAATATCACAAACGTAAGAAAATTTTGAAAATTTTACTTTTTGAACAATAATTTATTGAATTGTCCACCAAGTGTTTTCAATGAAGGAATTGTATTTTCGAGAAAATTGCTTTTTGGACCAACTTTAGACCCACTTCTTATTTAGTGAGTGTTATAAAATTCGAATTGGAGATTTTCCTATGTATGAGCTACAATATAAAAAACGGGAAAAAATTTTGAAAATTTTACTTATTGAACAATAATTCATTGAATAGTCCGCCATGTGTTTTCAATGAGGGAATTGTATTTTCGAGAAAATTACTATTTGGACCAACTTTTTGTACCAACTTTAGACCCACTTCTTATTTAGTGAGTGTTATAAAATTGGAATTAGAGATTCTCCTATATATAAGCTTCAATATCACAAACGTAAGAAAATTTTGAAAATTTTACTTTTTGAACAATAATTCATTGAATAGTCCGCCATGTGTTTTCAATGGGGGAATTTTATTTTTGGGAAAATTGAACTTTTTGGACCAAGTTTAGGCCCACTTCTTATTTAGTGAATGTTATAAAATTCAAATTGGAGATTCTCCTATATATGAGCTTCCATATAAAAAAAGGAAAAATTTTTGAAAATTTTACTTTTTGAACAATAATTCATTGAATAGTCCGCCATGTGTTCTCAATGGGGGAATTGTACTTTTGAGAAAATTGCTATTTTTGTACCAACTTAAGACCCACTTCTTATTTAGTGAGTGTTATAAAATTGGAATTAGAAATTCTCCTATATATAAGCTTCAATATCACAAACGGGAAAAAATTTTGAAAATTTTTACTTTTTGAACAATAATTCATTGAATAGTCCGCCATGTGTTTTCAATGGGCGACCTTTATTTTTGAGGAAATTGCACTTTTTGGACCAAGTTTAGGCCCACTTCTTATTTAGTGAAGATTATAAAATTCAAATTGGAGATTCTCCTATATATGAGCTTCCATATAAAAAAAGGGAAAATTTTTTGAAAATTTTAGTTTTTGAACAATAATTCATTGAATAGTCCACAATGTGTTTTCAATGGGGGAATTGTATTTTCGAGAAAACTACTTTTTGGACCTACTTTTTGGACCAACTTTAGACCCACTTCTTATTTAGTGAAGATTATAAAATTCAAATTGGTGATTCTCCTATATGAGCTTCCATATAAAAAAAGGGAAAAATTTTTGAAAATTTTAGTTTTTGAACAATAATTCATTGAATAGTCCGCCATGTGTTTTCAATGAGGGAATTGTATTTTCGAGAAAATTGCTATTTGGACCATATTTAGACCCACTTCTTATTTAGTGAGTGTTATAAAATTCGAATTGGAGATTTTCCTATGTATGAGCTTCCATATAAAAAAAGGGAAAATTTTTTGAAAATTTTAGTTTTTGAACAATAATTCATTGAATAGTCCGCCATGTGCTTTCAATGGGGGAATTTTATTTTTGAGAAAATTGCACTTTTTGGACCAAGTTTAGGCCCACTTCTTATTTAGTGAATGTTATAAAATTGAAATTGGAGCTTCTCCTATATATGAGCTTCCATATAAAAAAAGGGAAATTTTTTTTAAGTATTTACTTTTTGAACAATAATTCATTGAATAGTCCGCCATGTGTTCTCAATGGGGGAATTGTACTTTTGAGAAAATTGCTATTTTTGTACCAACTTTAGACCCACTTCTTATTTAGTGAGTGTTATAAAATTGGAATTAGAAATTCTCCTATATATAAGCTTCAATATCACAAACGGGAAAAAATTTTGAAAATTTTTACTTTTTGAACAATAATTCATTGAATAGTCCGCCATGTGTTTTCAATGGGCGACCTTTATTTTTGAGGAAATTGCACTTTTTGGACCAAGTTTAGGCCCACTTCTTATTTAGTGAAGATTATAAAATTCAAATTGGAGATTCTCCTATATATGAGCTTCCATATAAAAAAAGGGAAAATTTTTTGAAAATTTTAGTTTTTGAACAATAATTCATTGAATAGTCCACAATGTGTTTTCAATGGGGGAATTGTATTTTCGAGAAAACTACTTTTTGGACCTACTTTTTGGACCAACTTTAGACCCACTTCTTATTTAGTGAAGATTATAAAATTCAAATTGGTGATTCTCCTGTATATGAGCTTCCATATAAAAAAAGGGAAAATTTTTTGAAAATTTTAGTTTTTGAACAATAATTCATTGAATAGTCCGCCATGTGTTTTCAATGAGGGAATTGTATTTTCGAGAAAATTGCTATTTGGACCATATTTAGACCCACTTCTTATTTAGTGAGTGTTATAAAATTCGAATTGGAGATTTTCCTATGTATGAGCTTCCATATAAAAAAAGGGAAAATTTTTTGAAAATTTTAGTTTTTGAACAATAATTCATTGAATAGTCCGCCATGTGCTTTCAATGGGGGAATTTTATTTTTGAGAAAATTGCACTTTTTGGACCAAGTTTAGGCCCACTTCTTATTTAGTGAATGTTATAAAATTGAAATTGGAGCTTCTCCTATATATGAGCTTCCATATAAAAAAAGGGAAATTTTTTTTAAGTATTTACTTTTTGAACAATAATTCATTGAATAGTCCGCCATGTGTTCTCAATGGGGGAATTGTACTTTTGAGAAAATTGCTATTTTTGTACCAACTTTAGACCCACTTCTTATTTAGTGAGTGTTATAAAATTGGAATTAGAGATTCTCCTATATATAAGCTTCAATATCACAAACGGGAAAAATTTTTGAAAATTTTTACTTTTTGAACCATAATTCATTGAATAGTCCGCCATGTGTTTTCAATGGGCGAATTTTACTTTTGAGTAAATTGCACTTTTTGGACCAACTTTAGACACACTTCTTATTTAGTGAGTGTTATAAAATTGGAATTAGAGATTCTCCTATATATAACTTTCAATATCACAAACTGGAAAAAATTTTGAAAATTTTACTTTTTGAACAATAATTCATTGAATAGTCCGCCAAGTGTTTTCAATGAGGGAATTGTATTTTCGAGAAAATTACTTTTTGTACCTACTTTTTGGGCCAACTTTAGACCCACTTCTTATTTAGTGAGAGTTATAAAATTCGAATTGGAGATTTTCCTATATATGGGCTTCAATATAAAAAACGTGAAAAAATTTTGAAAATTTTACTTTTTGAACAATAATTCATTGAATAGTCCGCCATGTGTTTTCAATGAGGGAATTGTATTTTCGAGAAAATTGCACTTTTTGGACCAACGTTAGACCCTTTTCTTATTTAGTGAGTGTTATAAATTTGGAATTAGAGATTTTCCTATATATGGGCTTCAATATAAAAAACGGGAAAAATTTTTGAAAATTTTACTTTTTTAAAAATAATTCATTGAATAGTCCGCCATGTGTTTTCAATGAGGGAATTGTATTTTCTAGAAAATTGCTATTTGGACCAACTTTTTGGACCATATTTAGACCCACTTCTTATATAGTGAGTGTTATAAAATTCGAATTGGAGATTTTCCTATATATGAGCTTCCATATAAAAAAAAGGGAAATTTTTTTGAAAATTTTACTTTTTGAACAATAATTCATTGAATAGTCCGCCATGTGTTTTCAATGGGGGAACTTTATTTTTGAGAAAATTGCACTTTTTGGACCAAGTTTAGGCCCACTTCTTATTTAGTGAAGATTATAAAATTCAAATTGGAGATTCTCCTATATATGAGCTTCCATATAAAAAACGGGAAAAAATTTTGATAAATTTACTTTTTGAACAATAATTCATTGAATAGTCCGCCATGTGTTTTCAATGAGGGAATTGTATTTTCGAAAAAATTGCTTTTTGGACCAACTTAAGACCCTTTTCTTATTTAGTGAGTGTTATAAAATTTGAATTGGAGATTTTCCTATGTATGAGCTTCAATATAAAAAACGGGAAAAATTTTTGAAAATTTTACTTTTTGAACAATAATTCATTGAATAGTCCGTCATGTGTTTTCAATGGGGAAATTTTACTTTTGAGAAAATTGTACTTTTTGGACCCACTTTAGACCCTTTTCTTATTTAGTGAGTGTTATAAATTTGGAATTAGAGATTTTCCTATATATGGGCTTCAATATAAAAAACGGGAAAAATTTTTGAAAATTTTACTTTTTTAAAAATAATTCATTGAATAGTCCGCCATGTGTTTTCAATGAGGGAATTGTATTTTCTAGAAAATTGCTATTTGGACCAACTTTTTGGACCATATTTAGACCCACTTCTTATATAGTGAGTGTTATAAAATTCGAATTGGAGATTTTCCTATATATGAGCTTCCATATAAAAAAAAGGGAAATTTTTTTGAAAATTTTACTTTTTGAACAATAATTCATTGAATAGTCCGCCATGTGTTCTCAATGGAAGAATTGTACTTTTGAGAAAATTGCTATTTTTGTACCAACTTAAGACCCACTTCTTATATAGTGAGTGTTATAAAATTGGAATTAGAGATTCTACTATATATAAGCTTCAATATCACAAACGGGAAAAAATTTTGAAAATTTTTACTTTTTGAACAAT
The DNA here is from genome assembly GCA_963978545.1 of Linyphia triangularis. NCBI lineage: Eukaryota > Metazoa > Arthropoda > Arachnida > Araneae > Linyphiidae > Linyphia > Linyphia triangularis. The sequence continues at coordinate 47,982 of CAXBTE010000002.1, read as the reverse complement.
AATTCATTGAATAGTCCGCCATGTGTTTTCAATGGGGGAACTTTATTTTTGAGAAAATTGCACTTTTTGGACCAAGTTTAGGCCCACTTCTTATTTAGTGAAGATTATAAAATTCAAATTGGAGATTCTCCTATATATGAGCTTCCATATAAAAAACGGGAAAAAATTTTGAAAAATTTACTTTTTGAACAATAATTCATTGAATAGTCCGCCATGTGTTTTCAATGAGGGAATTGTATTTTCGAAAAAATTGCTTTTTGGACCAACTTAAGACCCTTTTCTTATTTAGTGAGTGTTATAAAATTCGAATTGGAGATTTTCCTATGTATGAGCTTCAATATAAAAAACGGGAAAAATTTTTGAAAATTTTACTTTTTGAACAATAATTCATTGAATAGTCCGTCATGTGTTTTCAATGGGGAAATTTTACTTTTGAGAAAATTGTACTTTTTGGACCCACTTTAGACCCACTTATTATTTAGTGAGTGTTATGAAATTGGAATTAGAGATTCTCCTATATATAAGCTTCAATATCACAAATGGGAAAAAAATTTGAAAATTTTACTTTTTAAACAATAATTCATTGAATAGTCCACCAAGTGTTTTCAATGAGGGAATTGTATTTTCGAGAATATTGCTATTTGGACCAATTTTTTGGACCATATTTAGACCCACTTCTTATTTAGTGAGTGTTATAAAATTCGAATTGGAGATTTTCCTATGTATGGGCTTCAATATAAAAAACGGGAAAATTTTTTGAAAATTTTACTTTTTTAAAAATAATTCATTGAATAGTCCGAAATGTGTTTTCAATAGGGGAATTTTATTTTTGAGAAAATTGCACTTTTTGGACAGGTTTAGGCAAACTTCTTATTTAGTGAATGTTATAAAGTTCAAATTGGAGATTCTCCTATATATGAGCTTCCATATAAAAAAAGGGAAATTTTTTTGAAAATTTTACTTTTTGAACAATAATTCATTGAATAGTCCGCCATGCGTTCTCAATGGGGGAATTGTACTTTTGAGAAAATTGCTATTTTTGTACCAACTTTAGACCCACTTCTTATTTAGTGAGTGTTATAAAATTGGAATTAGAGATTCTCCTATATATAAGCTTCAATATCACAAACGTAAGAAAATTTTGAAAATTTTACTTTTTGAACAATAATTTATTGAATTGTCCACCAAGTGTTTTCAATGAAGGAATTGTATTTTCGAGAAAATTGCTTTTTGGACCAACTTTAGACCAACTTCTTATTTAGTGAGTGTTATAAAATTCGAATTGGAGATTTTCCTATGTATGAGCTACAATATAAAAAACGGGAAAAAATTTTGAAAATTTTACTTTTTGAACAATAATTCATTGAATAGTCCGCCATGTGTTTTCAATGAGGGAATTGTATTTTCGAGAAAATTACTATTTGGACCAACTTTTTGTACCAACTTTAGACCCACTTCTTATTTAGTGAGTGTTATAAAATTGGAATTAGAGATTCTCCTATATATAAGCTTCAATATCATAAACGTAAGAAAATTTTGAAAATTTTACTTTTTGAACAATAATTCATTGAATAGTCCGCCATGTTTTTTCAATGGGGGAATTGTATTTTCGAGAATATTGCTATTTGGACCAATTTTTTGGACCATATTTAGACCCACTTCTTATTTAGTGAGTGTTATAAAATTCGAATTGGAGATTTTCCTATGTATGAGCTACAATATAAAAAACGGGAAAAAATTTTGAAAATTTTACTTTTTAAACAATAATTCATTGAATAGTCCACCAAGTGTTTTCAATGAGGGAATTGTATTTTCGAGAATATTGCTATTTGGACCAATTTTTTGGACCATATTTAGACCCACTTCTTATTTAGTGAGTGTTATAAAATTCGAATTGGAGATTTTCCTATGTATGAGCTACAATATAAAAAACGGGAAAAAATTTTGAAAATTTTTACTTTTTGAACAATAATTCATTGAATAGTCCGCCATGTGTTTTCAATGAGGGAATTGTATTTTCGAGAAAATTACTATTTGGACCAACTTTTTGTACCAACTTTAGACCCACTTCTTATTTAGTGAATGTTATAAAATTCAAATTGGAGATTCTCCTATATATGAGCTTCCATATAAAAAAAGGAAAAATTTTTGAAAATTTTACTTTTTGAACAATAATTCATTGAATAGTCCGCCATGTGTTCTCAATGGGGGAATTGTACTTTTGAGAAAATTGCTATTTTTGTACCAACTTAAGACCCACTTCTTATTTAGTGAGTGTTATAAAATTGGAATTAGAAATTCTCCTATATATAAGCTTCAATATCACAAACGGGAAAAAATTTTGAAAATTTTTACTTTTTGAACAATAATTCATTGAATAGTCCGCCATGTGTTTTCAATGGGCGACCTTTGTTTTTGAGGAAATTGCACTTTTTGGACCAAGTTTAGGCCCACTTCTTATTTAGTGAAGATTATAAAATTCAAATTGGAGATTCTCCTATATATGAGCTTCCATATAAAAAAAGGGAAAATTTTTTGAAAATTTTAGTTTTTGAACAATAATTCATTGAATAGTCCACAATGTGTTTTCAATGGGGGAATTGTATTTTCGAGAAAACTACTTTTTGGACCTACTTTTTGGACCAACTTTAGACCCACTTCTTATTTAGTGAAGATTATAAAATTCAAATTGGTGATTCTCCTATATGAGCTTCCATATAAAAAAAGGGAAAAATTTTTGAAAATTTTAGTTTTTGAACAATAATTCATTGAATAGTCCGCCATGTGTTTTCAATGAGGGAATTGTATTTTCGAGAAAATTGCTATTTGGACCATATTTAGACCCACTTCTTATTTAGTGAGTGTTATAAAATTCGAATTGGAGATTTTCCTATGTATGAGCTTCCATATAAAAAAAGGGAAAATTTTTTGAAAATTTTAGTTTTTGAACAATAATTCATTGAATAGTCCGCCATGTGCTTTCAATGGGGGAATTTTATTTTTGAGAAAATTGCACTTTTTGGACCAAGTTTAGGCCCACTTCTTATTTAGTGAATGTTATAAAATTGAAATTGGAGCTTCTCCTATATATGAGCTTCCATATAAAAAAAGGGAAATTTTTTTTAAGTATTTACTTTTTGAACAATAATTCATTGAATAGTCCGCCATGTGTTCTCAATGGGGGAATTGTACTTTTGAGAAAATTGCTATTTTTGTACCAACTTTAGACCCACTTCTTATTTAGTGAGTGTTATAAAATTGGAATTAGAGATTCTCCTATATATAAGCTTCAATATCACAAACGGGAAAAAATTTTGAAAATTTTTACTTTTTGAACCATAATTCATTGAATAGTCCGCCATGTGTTTTCAATGGGCGAATTTTACTTTTGAGTAAATTGCACTTTTTGGACCAACTTTAGACACACTTCTTATTTAGTGAGTGTTATAAAATTGGAATTAGAGATTCTCCTATATATAACTTTCAATATCACAAACTGGAAAAAATTTTGAAAATTTTACTTTTTGAACAATAATTCATTGAATAGTCCGCCAAGTGTTTTCAATGAGGGAATTGTATTTTCGAAAAAATTACTTTTTGTACCTACTTTTTGGACCAACTTTAGACCCACTTCTTATTTAGTGAGAGTTATAAAATTCGAATTGGAGATTTTCCTATATATGGGCTTCAATATAAAAAACGTGAAAAAATTTTGAAAATTTTACTTTTTGAACAATAATTCATTGAATAGTCCGCCATGTGTTTTCAATGAGGGAATTGTATTTTCGAGAAAATTGCTTTTTTTGGACCAACGTTAGACCCTTTTCTTATTTAGTGAGTGTTATAAATTTGGAATTAGAGATTTTCCTATATATGGGCTTCAATATAAAAAACGGGAAAAAATTTTGAAAATTTTACTTTTTGAACAATAATTCATTGAATAGTCCGCCATGTGTTTTCAATGGGGGAATTTTACTTTTGAGAAAATTGCACTTTTTGGACCAACGTTAGACCCTTTTCTTATTTAGTGAGTGTTATAAAATTGGAATTAGAGAATCTCCTATATATAAGCTTCAATATCACAAACGGGAAAAAATTTTGAAAATTTTTACTTTTTGAACCATAATTCATTGAATAGTCCGCCATGTGTTTTCAATGGGGGAATTTTACTTTTGAGAAAATTGCACTTTTTGGACCAAAGTTAGACTCTTTTCTTATTTAGTGAGTGTTATAAAATACGAATTGGAGATTTTCCTATGAATGAGCTTCAATATAAAAAACGGGAAAAAATTTTGAAAATTTTACTTTTTGAACAATAATTCATTGAATAGTCCGCCATGTGTTTTCAATGGGGGAATTTTATTTTTGAGAAAATTGCACTTTTTGGACCAAGTTTAGGCAAACTTCTTATTTAGTGAATGTTATAAAGTTCAAATTGGAGATTCTACTATATATGAGCTTCCATATAAAAAAAAGGAAATTTTTTTGAAAATTTTACTTTTTGAACAATAATTCATTGAATAGTCCGCCATGTGTTCTCAATGTGGGGAAATTGTACTTTTGAGAAAATTGCTATTTTTGTACCAACTTTAGACCCACTTCTTATTTAGTGAGTGTTATAAAATTGGAATTAGAGATTCTCCTATATATAAGCTTCAATATCACAAACGTAAGAAAATTTTGAAAATTTTACTTTTTGAACAATAATTTATTGAATTGTCCACCAAGTGTTTTCAATGAGGGAATTGTATTTTCGAGAAAATTGCTTTTTGGACCAACTTTAGACCCACTTCTTATTTAGTGAGTGTTATAAAATTCGAATTGGAGATTTTCCTATGTATGAGCTACAATATAAAAAACGGGAAAAAATTTTGAAAATTTTACTTTTTGAACAATAATTCATTGAATAGTCCGCCATGTGTTTTCAATGAGGGAATTGTATTTTCGAGAAAATTGCTATTTGGACCAACTTTTTGGACCATATTTAGACCCACTTCTTATTTAGTGAGTGTTATAAAATTCGAATTGGAGATTTTCCTATGTATGGGCTTCAATATAAAAAACGGGAAAAATTTTTGAAAATTTTACTTTTTGAACAATAATTCATTGAATAGTCCGCCATGTATTTTCAATGGGGGAATTTTACTTTTGAGAAAATTGCACTTTTTGGACCAACGTTAGACCCTTTTCTTATTTAGTGAGTGTTATAAAATTGGAATTAGAGATTTTCCTATATATAAGCTTCAATATCACACACGTAAAAAAAATTTGAAAATTTTACTTTATGAACAATAATTTATTGAATAGTCCGCCAAGTGTTTTCAAAGAGGGAATTGTATTTTCAAGAAAATTGCTTTTTGGACCAACGTTAGACCCACTTCTTATTTAGTGAGTGTTATAAAATTGGAATTAGAGAATCTCCTATATATAAGCTTCAATATCACAAACGGGAAAAAAATTTGAAAATTTTTACATTTTGAACCATAATTCATTGAATAGTCCGCCATGTTTTTTCAATGGGGGAATTTTACTTTTGAGAAAATTGCACTTTTTGGACCAACGTTAGACCCTTTTCTTATTTAGTGAGTGTTATAAAATTGGAATTAGAGATTCTCCTATATATAAGCTTCAATATCACAAACGTAAGAAAATTTTGAAAATTTTACTTTTTGAACAATAATTTATTGAATAGTCCACCAAGTGTTTTCAATGAGGGAATTGTATTTTCGAGAAAATTGCTATTTGGACCAATTTTTTGGACCAACTTTAGACCCACTTCTTATTTAGTGAGAGTTATAAAATTCGAATTGGAGATTTTCCTATATATGGGCTTCAATATAAAAAACGTGAAAAAATTTTGAAAATTTTACTTTTTGAACAATAATTCATTGAATAGTCCGCCATGTGTTTTCAATGAGGGAATTGTATTTTCGAGAAAATTGCACTTTTTGGACCAACGTTAGACCCTTTTCTTATTTAGTGAGTGTTATAAATTTGGAATTAGAGATTTTCCTATATATGGGCTTCAATATAAAAAACGGGAAAAAATTTTGAAAATTTTACTTTTTGAACAATAATTCATTGAATAGTCCGCCATGTGTTTTCAATGGGGGAATTTTACTTTTGAGAAAATTGCACTTTTTGGACCAACGTTAGACCCTTTTCTTATTTAGTGAGTGTTATAAAATTGGAATTAGAGAATCTCCTATATATAAGCTTCAATATCACAAACGGGAAAAAATTTTGAAAATTTTTACTTTTTGAACCATAATTCATTGAATAGTCCGCCATGTGTTTTCAATGGGGGAATTTTACTTTTGAGAAAATTGCACTTTTTGGACCAAAGTTAGACTCTTTTCTTATTTAGTGAGTGTTATAAAATACGAATTGGAGATTTTCCTATGTATGAGCTTCAATATAAAAAACGGGAAAAAATTTTGAAAATTTTACTTTTTGAACAATAATTCATTGAATAGTCCGCCATGTGTTTTCAATGGGGGAATTTTATTTTTGAGAAAATTGCACTTTTTGGACCAAGTTTAGGCAAACTTCTTATTTAGTGAATGTTATAAAGTTCAAATTGGAGATTCTACTATATATGAGCTTCCATATAAAAAAAGGGAAATTTTTTTGAAAATTTTACTTTTTGAACAATAATTCATTGAATAGTCCGCCATGTGTTCTCAATGTGGGAATTGTACTTTTGAGAAAATTGCTATTTTTGTACCAACTTTAGACCCACTTCTTATTTAGTGAGTGTTATAAAATTGGAATTAGAGATTCTCCTATATATAAGCTTCAATATCACAAACGTAAGAAAATTTTGAAAATTTTACTTTTTGAACAATAATTTATTGAATTGTCCACCAAGTGTTTTCAATGAGGGAATTGTATTTTCGAGAAAATTGCTTTTTGGACCTACTTTAGACCCACTTCTTATTTAGTGAGTGTTATAAAATTCGAATTGGAGATTTTCCTATGTATGAGCTACAATATAAAAAACGGGAAAAAATTTTGAAAATTTTACTTTTTGAACAATAATTCATTGAATAGTCCGCCATGTGTTTTCAATGAGGGAATTGTATTTTCGAGAAAATTGCTATTTGGACCAACTTTTTGGACCATATTTAGACCCACTTCTTATTTAGTGAGTGTTATAAAATTGGAATTAGAGAATCTCCTATATATAAGCTTCAATATCACAAACAAGAAAAAATTTTGAAAATTTTTACTTTTTGAACCATAATTCATTGAATAGTCCGCCATGTGTTTTCAATGGGGGAATTTTACTTTTGAGAAAATTGCACTTTTTGGACCAAAGTTAGACTCTTTTCTTATTTAGTGAGTGTTATAAAATACGAATTGGAGATTTTCCTATGTATGAGCTTCAATATAAAAAACGGGAAAAAATTTTGAAAATTTTACTTTTTGAACAATAATTCATTGAATAGTCCGCCATGTGTTTTCAATGGGGGAATTTTATTTTTGAGAAAATTGCACTTTTTGGACCAAGTTTAGGCAAACTTCTTATTTAGTGAATGTTATAAAGTTCAAATTGGAGATTCTACTATATATGAGCTTCCATATAAAAAAAGGGAAATTTTTTTGAAAATTTTACTTTTTGAACAATAATTCATTGAATAGTCCGCCATGTGTTCTCAATGTGGGAATTGTACTTTTGAGAAAATTGCTATTTTTGGACCAACGTTAGACCCTTTTCTTATTTAGTGAGTGTTATATAATTGGAATTAGAGATTTTCCTATATATAAGCTTCAATATCACACACGTAAAAAAAATTTGAAAATTTTACTTTATGAACAATAATTTATTGAATAGTCCGCCAAGTGTTTTCAAAGAGGGAATTGTATTTTCAAGAAAATTGCTTTTTGGACCAACGTTAGACCCACTTCTTATTTAGTGAGTGTTATAAAATTAGAATTAGAGAATCTCCTATATATAAGCTTCAATATCACAAACGGGAAAAAATTTTGAAAATTTTTACATTTTGAACCATAATTCATTGAATAGTCCGCCATGTTTTTTCAATGTTAGAATTTTACTTTTGAGAAAATTGCACTTTTTGGACCAACTTTAGACCCACTTCTTATTTAGTGAGTGTTATAAAATTCGAATTGGAGATTTTCCTATGTATGGGCTTCAATATAAAAAACGGGAAAAATTTTTGAAAATTTTACTTTTTTAAAAATAATTCATTGAATAGTCCGACATATATTTTCAATGAGGGAATTGTATTTTCTAGAAAATTGCTATTTGGACCAACTTTTTGGACCATATTTAGACCCACTTCTTATATAGTGAGTGTTATAAAATTCGAATTGGAGATTTTCCTATATATGAGCTTCCATATAAAAAAAAGGGAAATTTTTTTGAAAATTTTACTTTTTGAACAATAATTCATTGAATAGTCCGCCATGTGTTCTCAATGGAAGAATTGTACTTTTGAGAAAATTGCTATTTTTGTACCAACTTAAGACCCACTTCTTATTTAGTGAGTGTTATAAAATTGGAATTAGAGATTCTCCTATATATAAGCTTCAATATCACAAACGGGAAAAAATTTTGAAAATTTTTACTTTTTGAACAATAATTCATTGAATAGTCCGCCATGTGTTTTCAATGGGGGAACTTTATTTTTGAGAAAATTGCACTTTTTGGACCAAGTTTAGGCCCACTTCTTATTTAGTGAAGATTATAAAATTCAAATTGGAGATTCTCCTATATATGAGCTTCCATATAAAAAACGGGAAAAAATTTTGAAAAATTTACTTTTTGAACAATAATTCATTGAATAGTCCGCCATGTGTTTTCAATGAGGGAATTGTATTTTCGAAAAAATTGCTTTTTGGACCAACTTAAGACCCTTTTCTTATTTAGTGAGTGTTATAAAATTCGAATTGGAGATTTTCCTATGTATGAGCTTCAATATAAAAAACGGGAAAAATTTTTGAAAATTTTACTTTTTGAACAATAATTCATTGAATAGTCCGTCATGTGTTTTCAATGGGGAAATTTTACTTTTGAGAAAATTGTACTTTTTGGACCCACTTTAGACCCACTTATTATTTAGTGAGTGTTATGAAATTGGAATTAGAGATTCTCCTATATATAAGCTTCAATATCACAAATGGGAAAAAAATTTGAAAATTTTACTTTTTAAACAATAATTCATTGAATAGTCCACCAAGTGTTTTCAATGAGGGAATTGTATTTTCGAGAATATTGCTATTTGGACCAATTTTTTGGACCATATTTAGACCCACTTCTTATTTAGTGAGTGTTATAAAATTCGAATTGGAGATTTTCCTATGTATGGGCTTCAATATAAAAAACGGGAAAAATTTTTGAAAATTTTACTTTTTTAAAAATAATTCATTGAATAGTCCGCCATGTGTTTTCAATAGGGGAATTTTATTTTTGAGAAAATTGCACTTTTTGGACCAAGTTTAGGCAAACTTCTTATTTAGTGAATGTTATAAAGTTCAAATTGGAGATTCTCCTATATATGAGCTTCCATATAAGAAAAGGGAAATTTTTTTGAAAATTTTACTTTTTGAACAATAATTCATTGAATAGTCCGCCATGCGTTCTCAATGGGGGAATTGTACTTTTGAGAAAATTGCTATTTTTGTACCAACTTTAGACCCACTTCTTATTTAGTGAGTGTTATAAAATTGGAATTAGAGATTCTCCTATATATAAGCTTCAATATCACAAACGTAAGAAAATTTTGAAAATTTTACTTTTTGAACAATAATTTATTGAATTGTCCACCAAGTGTTTTCAATGAAGGAATTGTATTTTCGAGAAAATTGCTTTTTGGACCAACTTTAGACCCACTTCTTATTTAGTGAGTGTTATAAAATTCGAATTGGAGATTTTCCTATGTATGAGCTACAATATAAAAAACGGGAAAAAATTTTGAAAATTTTACTTTTTGAACAATAATTCATTGAATAGTCCGCCATGTGTTTTCAATGAGGGAATTGTATTTTCGAGAAAATTACTATTTGGACCAACTTTTTGTACCAACTTTAGACCCACTTCTTATTTAGTGAGTGTTATAAAATTGGAATTAGAGATTCTCCTATATATAAGCTTCAATATCACAAACGTAAGAAAATTTTGAAAATTTTACTTTTTGAACAATAATTCATTGAATAGTCCGCCATGTGTTTTCAATGGGGGAATTTTATTTTTGGGAAAATTGAACTTTTTGGACCAAGTTTAGGCCCACTTCTTATTTAGTGAATGTTATAAAATTCAAATTGGAGATTCTCCTATATATGAGCTTCCATATAAAAAAAGGAAAAATTTTTGAAAATTTTACTTTTTGAACAATAATTCATTGAATAGTCCGCCATGTGTTCTCAATGGGGGAATTGTACTTTTGAGAAAATTGCTATTTTTGTACCAACTTAAGACCCACTTCTTATTTAGTGAGTGTTATAAAATTGGAATTAGAAATTCTCCTATATATAAGCTTCAATATCACAAACGGGAAAAAATTTTGAAAATTTTTACTTTTTGAACAATAATTCATTGAATAGTCCGCCATGTGTTTTCAATGGGCGACCTTTATTTTTGAGGAAATTGCACTTTTTGGACCAAGTTTAGGCCCACTTCTTATTTAGTGAAGATTATAAAATTCAAATTGGAGATTCTCCTATATATGAGCTTCCATATAAAAAAAGGGAAAATTTTTTGAAAATTTTAGTTTTTGAACAATAATTCATTGAATAGTCCACAATGTGTTTTCAATGGGGGAATTGTATTTTCGAGAAAACTACTTTTTGGACCTACTTTTTGGACCAACTTTAGACCCACTTCTTATTTAGTGAAGATTATAAAATTCAAATTGGTGATTCTCCTATATGAGCTTCCATATAAAAAAAGGGAAAAATTTTTGAAAATTTTAGTTTTTGAACAATAATTCATTGAATAGTCCGCCATGTGTTTTCAATGAGGGAATTGTATTTTCGAGAAAATTGCTATTTGGACCATATTTAGACCCACTTCTTATTTAGTGAGTGTTATAAAATTCGAATTGGAGATTTTCCTATGTATGAGCTTCCATATAAAAAAAGGGAAAATTTTTTGAAAATTTTAGTTTTTGAACAATAATTCATTGAATAGTCCGCCATGTGCTTTCAATGGGGGAATTTTATTTTTGAGAAAATTGCACTTTTTGGACCAAGTTTAGGCCCACTTCTTATTTAGTGAATGTTATAAAATTGAAATTGGAGCTTCTCCTATATATGAGCTTCCATATAAAAAAAGGGAAATTTTTTTTAAGTATTTACTTTTTGAACAATAATTCATTGAATAGTCCGCCATGTGTTCTCAATGGGGGAATTGTACTTTTGAGAAAATTGCTATTTTTGTACCAACTTTAGACCCACTTCTTATTTAGTGAGTGTTATAAAATTGGAATTAGAAATTCTCCTATATATAAGCTTCAATATCACAAACGGGAAAAAATTTTGAAAATTTTTACTTTTTGAACAATAATTCATTGAATAGTCCGCCATGTGTTTTCAATGGGCGACCTTTATTTTTGAGGAAATTGCACTTTTTGGACCAAGTTTAGGCCCACTTCTTATTTAGTGAAGATTATAAAATTCAAATTGGAGATTCTCCTATATATGAGCTTCCATATAAAAAAAGGGAAAATTTTTTGAAAATTTTAGTTTTTGAACAATAATTCATTGAATAGTCCACAATGTGTTTTCAATGGGGGAATTGTATTTTCGAGAAAACTACTTTTTGGACCTACTTTTTGGACCAACTTTAGACCCACTTCTTATTTAGTGAAGATTATAAAATTCAAATTGGTGATTCTCCTGTATATGAGCTTCCATATAAAAAAAGGGAAAATTTTTTGAAAATTTTAGTTTTTGAACAATAATTCATTGAATAGTCCGCCATGTGTTTTCAATGAGGGAATTGTATTTTCGAGAAAATTGCTATTTGGACCATATTTAGACCCACTTCTTATTTAGTGAGTGTTATAAAATTCGAATTGGAGATTTTCCTATGTATGAGCTTCCATATAAAAAAAGGGAAAATTTTTTGAAAATTTTAGTTTTTGAACAATAATTCATTGAATAGTCCGCCATGTGCTTTCAATGGGGGAATTTTATTTTTGAGAAAATTGCACTTTTTGGACCAAGTTTAGGCCCACTTCTTATTTAGTGAATGTTATAAAATTGAAATTGGAGCTTCTCCTATATATGAGCTTCCATATAAAAAAAGGGAAATTTTTTTTAAGTATTTACTTTTTGAACAATAATTCATTGAATAGTCCGCCATGTGTTCTCAATGGGGGAATTGTACTTTTGAGAAAATTGCTATTTTTGTACCAACTTTAGACCCACTTCTTATTTAGTGAGTGTTATAAAATTGGAATTAGAGATTCTCCTATATATAAGCTTCAATATCACAAACGGGAAAAATTTTTGAAAATTTTTACTTTTTGAACCATAATTCATTGAATAGTCCGCCATGTGTTTTCAATGGGCGAATTTTACTTTTGAGTAAATTGCACTTTTTGGACCAACTTTAGACACACTTCTTATTTAGTGAGTGTTATAAAATTGGAATTAGAGATTCTCCTATATATAACTTTCAATATCACAAACTGGAAAAAATTTTGAAAATTTTACTTTTTGAACAATAATTCATTGAATAGTCCGCCAAGTGTTTTCAATGAGGGAATTGTATTTTCGAGAAAATTACTTTTTGTACCTACTTTTTGGGCCAACTTTAGACCCACTTCTTATTTAGTGAGAGTTATAAAATTCGAATTGGAGATTTTCCTATATATGGGCTTCAATATAAAAAACGTGAAAAAATTTTGAAAATTTTACTTTTTGAACAATAATTCATTGAATAGTCCGCCATGTGTTTTCAATGAGGGAATTGTATTTTCGAGAAAATTGCACTTTTTGGACCAACGTTAGACCCTTTTCTTATTTAGTGAGTGTTATAAATTTGGAATTAGAGATTTTCCTATATATGGGCTTCAATATAAAAAACGGGAAAAATTTTTGAAAATTTTACTTTTTTAAAAATAATTCATTGAATAGTCCGCCATGTGTTTTCAATGAGGGAATTGTATTTTCTAGAAAATTGCTATTTGGACCAACTTTTTGGACCATATTTAGACCCACTTCTTATATAGTGAGTGTTATAAAATTCGAATTGGAGATTTTCCTATATATGAGCTTCCATATAAAAAAAAGGGAAATTTTTTTGAAAATTTTACTTTTTGAACAATAATTCATTGAATAGTCCGCCATGTGTTTTCAATGGGGGAACTTTATTTTTGAGAAAATTGCACTTTTTGGACCAAGTTTAGGCCCACTTCTTATTTAGTGAAGATTATAAAATTCAAATTGGAGATTCTCCTATATATGAGCTTCCATATAAAAAACGGGAAAAAATTTTGATAAATTTACTTTTTGAACAATAATTCATTGAATAGTCCGCCATGTGTTTTCAATGAGGGAATTGTATTTTCGAAAAAATTGCTTTTTGGACCAACTTAAGACCCTTTTCTTATTTAGTGAGTGTTATAAAATTCGAATTGGAGATTTTCCTATGTATGAGCTTCAATATAAAAAACGGGAAAAATTTTTGAAAATTTTACTTTTTGAACAATAATTCATTGAATAGTCCGTCATGTGTTTTCAATGGGGAAATTTTACTTTTGAGAAAATTGTACTTTTTGGACCCACTTTAGACCCTTTTCTTATTTAGTGAGTGTTATAAATTTGGAATTAGAGATTTTCCTATATATGGGCTTCAATATAAAAAACGGGAAAAATTTTTGAAAATTTTACTTTTTTAAAAATAATTCATTGAATAGTCCGCCATGTGTTTTCAATGAGGGAATTGTATTTTCTAGAAAATTGCTATTTGGACCAACTTTTTGGACCATATTTAGACCCACTTCTTATATAGTGAGTGTTATAAAATTCGAATTGGAGATTTTCCTATATATGAGCTTCCATATAAAAAAAAGGGAAATTTTTTTGAAAATTTTACTTTTTGAACAATAATTCATTGAATAGTCCGCCATGTGTTCTCAATGGAAGAATTGTACTTTTGAGAAAATTGCTATTTTTGTACCAACTTAAGACCCACTTCTTATATAGTGAGTGTTATAAAATTGGAATTAGAGATTCTACTATATATAAGCTTCAATATCACAAACGGGAAAAAATTTTGAAAATTTTTACTTTTTGAACAATAATTCATTGAATAGTCCGCCATGTGTTTTCAATGGGGGAACTTTATTTTTGAGAAAATTGCACTTTTTGGACCAAGTTTAGGCCCACTTCTTATTTAGTGAAGATTATAAAATTCAAATTGGAGATTCTCCTATATATGAGCTTCCATATAAAAAACGGGAAAAAATTTTGAAAAATTTACTTTTTGAACAATAATTCATTGAATAGTCCGCCATGTGTTTTCAATGAGGGAATTGTATTTTCGAAAAAATTGCTTTTTGGACCAACTTAAGACCCTTTTCTTATTTAGTGAGTGTTATAAAATTCGAATTGGAGATTTTCCTATGTATGAGCTTCAATATAAAAAACGGGAAAAATTTTTGAAAATTTTACTTTTTGAACAATAATTCATTGAATAGTCCGTCATGTGTTTTCAATGGGGAAATTTTACTTTTGAGAAAATTGTACTTTTTGGACCCACTTTAGACCCACTTATTATTTAGTGAGTGTTATGAAATTGGAATTAGAGATTCTCCTATATATAAGCTTCAATATCACAAATGGGAAAAAAATTTGAAAATTTTACTTTTTAAACAATAATTCATTGAATAGTCCACCAAGTGTTTTCAATGAGGGAATTGTATTTTCGAGAATATTGCTATTTGGACCAATTTTTTGGACCATATTTAGACCCACTTCTTATTTAGTGAGTGTTATAAAATTCGAATTGGAGATTTTCCTATGTATGGGCTTCAATATAAAAAACGGGAAAATTTTTTGAAAATTTTACTTTTTTAAAAATAATTCATTGAATAGTCCGAAATGTGTTTTCAATAGGGGAATTTTATTTTTGAGAAAATTGCACTTTTTGGACAGGTTTAGGCAAACTTCTTATTTAGTGAATGTTATAAAGTTCAAATTGGAGATTCTCCTATATATGAGCTTCCATATAAAAAAAGGGAAATTTTTTTGAAAATTTTACTTTTTGAACAATAATTCATTGAATAGTCCGCCATGCGTTCTCAATGGGGGAATTGTACTTTTGAGAAAATTGCTATTTTTGTACCAACTTTAGACCCACTTCTTATTTAGTGAGTGTTATAAAATTGGAATTAGAGATTCTCCTATATATAAGCTTCAATATCACAAACGTAAGAAAATTTTGAAAATTTTACTTTTTGAACAATAATTTATTGAATTGTCCACCAAGTGTTTTCAATGAAGGAATTGTATTTTCGAGAAAATTGCTTTTTGGACCAACTTTAGACCAACTTCTTATTTAGTGAGTGTTATAAAATTCGAATTGGAGATTTTCCTATGTATGAGCTACAATATAAAAAACGGGAAAAAATTTTGAAAATTTTACTTTTTGAACAATAATTTATTGAATAGTCCGCCAAGTGTTTTCAAAGAGGGAATTGTATTTTCAAGAAAATTGCTTTTTGGACCAACGTTAGACCCACTTCTTATTTAGTGAGTGTTATAAAATTGGAATTAGAGAATCTCCTATATATAAGCTTCAATATCACAAACGGGAAAAAAATTTGAAAATTTTTACATTTTGAACCATAATTCATTGAATAGTCCGCCATGTTTTTTCAATGGGGGAATTTTACTTTTGAGAAAATTGCACTTTTTGGACCAACGTTAGACCCTTTTCTTATTTAGTGAGTGTTATAAAATTGGAATTAGAGATTCTCCTATATATAAGCTTCAATATCACACACGTAAAAAAAATTTGAAAATTTTACTTTATGAACAATAATTTATTGAATAGTCCGCCAAGTGTTTTCAAAGAGGGAATTGTATTTTCAAGAAAATTGCTTTTTGGACCAACTTTAGACCCACTTCTTATTTAGTGAAGATTATAAAATTCAAATTGGTGATTTTCCTATATGAGCTTCCATATAAAAAAAGGGAAAAATTTTTGAAAATTTTAGTTTTTGAACAATAATTCATTGAATAGTCCGCCATGTGTTTTCAATGAGGGAATTGTATTTTCGAGAAAATTGCTATTTGGACCATATTTAGACCCACTTCTTATTTAGTGAGTGTTATAAAATTCGAATTGGAGATTTTCCTATGTATGAGCTTCCATATAAAAAAAGGGAAAATTTTTTGAAAATTTTAGTTTTTGAACAATAATTCATTGAATAGTCCGCCATGTGCTTTCAATGGGGGAATTTTATTTTTGAGAAAATTGCACTTTTTGGACCAAGTTTAGGCCCACTTCTTATTTAGTGAATGTTATAAAATTGAAATTGGAGCTTCTCCTATATATGAGCTTCCATATAAAAAAAGGGAAATTTTTTTTAAGTATTTACTTTTTGAACAATAATTCATTGAATAGTCCGCCATGTGTTTTCAATGGGCGAATTTTACTTTTGAGAAAATTGCTATTTTTGGACCAACTTTAGACACACTTCTTATTTAGTGAGTGTTATAAAATTGGAATTAGAGATTCTCCTATATATAAGCTTCAATATCACAAACGGGAAAAAATTTTGAAAATTTTTACTTTTTGAACCATAATTCATTGAATAGTCCGCCATGTGTTTTCAATGGGCGAATTTTACTTTTGAGTAAATTGCACTTTTTGGACCAACTTTAGACACACTTCTTATTTAGTGAGTGTTATAAAATTGGAATTAGAGATTCTCCTATATATAACTTTCAATATCACAAACTGGAAAAAATTTTGAAAATTTTACTTTTTGAACAATAATTCATTGAATAGTCCGCCAAGTGTTTTCAATGAGGGAATTGTATTTTCGAAAAAATTACTTTTTGTACCTACTTTTTGGACCAACTTTAGACCCACTTCTTATTTAGTGAGAGTTATAAAATTCGAATTGGAGATTTTCCTATATATGGGCTTCAATATAAAAAACGTGAAAAAATTTTGAAAATTTTACTTTTTGAACAATAATTCATTGAATAGTCCGCCATGTGTTTTCAATGAGGGAATTGTATTTTCGAGAAAATTGCTTTTTTTGGACCAACGTTAGACCCTTTTCTTATTTAGTGAGTGTTATAAATTTGGAATTAGAGATTTTCCTATATATGGGCTTCAATATAAAAAACGGGAAAAAATTTTGAAAATTTTACTTTTTGAACAATAATTCATTGAATAGTCCGCCATGTGTTTTCAATGGGGGAATTTTACTTTTGAGAAAATTGCACTTTTTGGACCAACGTTAGACCCTTTTCTTATTTAGTGAGTGTTATAAAATTGGAATTAGAGAATCTCCTATATATAAGCTTCAATATCACAAACGGGAAAAAATTTTGAAAATTTTTACTTTTTGAACCATAATTCATTGAATAGTCCGCCATGTGTTTTCAATGGGGGAATTTTACTTTTGAGAAAATTGCACTTTTTGGACCAAAGTTAGACTCTTTTCTTATTTAGTGAGTGTTATAAAATACGAATTGGAGATTTTCCTATGAATGAGCTTCAATATAAAAAACGGGAAAAAATTTTGAAAATTTTACTTTTTGAACAATAATTCATTGAATAGTCCGCCATGTGTTTTCAATGGGGGAATTTTATTTTTGAGAAAATTGCACTTTTTGGACCAAGTTTAGGCAAACTTCTTATTTAGTGAATGTTATAAAGTTCAAATTGGAGATTCTACTATATATGAGCTTCCATATAAAAAAAAGGAAATTTTTTTGAAAATTTTACTTTTTGAACAATAATTCATTGAATAGTCCGCCATGTGTTCTCAATGTGGGGAAATTGTACTTTTGAGAAAATTGCTATTTTTGTACCAACTTTAGACCCACTTCTTATTTAGTGAGTGTTATAAAATTGGAATTAGAGATTCTCCTATATATAAGCTTCAATATCACAAACGTAAGAAAATTTTGAAAATTTTACTTTTTGAACAATAATTTATTGAATTGTCCACCAAGTGTTTTCAATGAGGGAATTGTATTTTCGAGAAAATTGCTTTTTGGACCAACTTTAGACCCACTTCTTATTTAGTGAGTGTTATAAAATTCGAATTGGAGATTTTCCTATGTATGAGCTACAATATAAAAAACGGGAAAAAATTTTGAAAATTTTACTTTTTGAACAATAATTCATTGAATAGTCCGCCATGTGTTTTCAATGAGGGAATTGTATTTTCGAGAAAATTGCTATTTGGACCAACTTTTTGGACCATATTTAGACCCACTTCTTATTTAGTGAGTGTTATAAAATTCGAATTGGAGATTTTCCTATGTATGGGCTTCAATATAAAAAACGGGAAAAATTTTTGAAAATTTTACTTTTTGAACAATAATTCATTGAATAGTCCGCCATGTATTTTCAATGGGGGAATTTTACTTTTGAGAAAATTGCACTTTTTGGACCAACGTTAGACCCTTTTCTTATTTAGTGAGTGTTATAAAATTGGAATTAGAGATTTTCCTATATATAAGCTTCAATATCACACACGTAAAAAAAATTTGAAAATTTTACTTTATGAACAATAATTTATTGAATAGTCCGCCAAGTGTTTTCAAAGAGGGAATTGTATTTTCAAGAAAATTGCTTTTTGGACCAACGTTAGACCCACTTCTTATTTAGTGAGTGTTATAAAATTGGAATTAGAGAATCTCCTATATATAAGCTTCAATATCACAAACGGGAAAAAAATTTGAAAATTTTTACATTTTGAACCATAATTCATTGAATAGTCCGCCATGTTTTTTCAATGGGGGAATTTTACTTTTGAGAAAATTGCACTTTTTGGACCAACGTTAGACCCTTTTCTTATTTAGTGAGTGTTATAAAATTGGAATTAGAGATTCTCCTATATATAAGCTTCAATATCACAAACGTAAGAAAATTTTGAAAATTTTACTTTTTGAACAATAATTTATTGAATAGTCCACCAAGTGTTTTCAATGAGGGAATTGTATTTTCGAGAAAATTGCTATTTGGACCAATTTTTTGGACCATATTTAGACCCACTTCTTATTTAGTGAGTGTTATAAAATTCGAATTGGAGATTTTCCTATGTATGGGCTTCAATATAAAAAACGGGAAAAATTTTTGAAAATTTTACTTTTTTAAAAATAATTCATTGAATTGTCCGCCATGTGTTTTCAATGAGGGAATTGTATTTTCTAGAAAATTGCTATTTGGACCAACTTTTTGGACCATATTTAGACCCACTTCTTATTTAGTGAGTGTTATAAAATTCGAATTGGAGATTTTCCTATATATGAGCTTCCATATAAAAAAAGGGAAAATTTTTTGAAAATTTTAGTTTTTGAACAATAATTCATTGAATAGTCCGCCATGTGCTTTCAATGGGGGAATTTTATTTTTGAGAAAATTGCACTTTTTGGACCAAGTTTAGGCCCACTTGTTATTTAGTGAATGTTATAAAATTGAAATTGGAGCTTCTCCTATATATGAGCTTCCATATAAAAAAAGGGAAATTTTTTTTAAGTATTTACTTTTTGAACAATAATTCATTGAATAGTCCGCCATGTGTTCTCAATGGGGGAATTGTACTTTTGAGAAAATTGCTATTTTTGTACCAACTTTAGACCCACTTCTTATTTAGTGAGTGTTATAAAATTGGAATTAGAGATTCTCCTATATATAAGCTTCAATATCACAAACGGGAAAAAATTTTGAAAATTTTTACTTTTTGAACCATAATTCATTGAATAGTCCGCCATGTGTTTTCAATGGGCGAATTTTACTTTTGAGTAAATTGCACTTTTTGGACCAACTTTAGACACACTTCTTATTTAGTGAGTGTTATAAAATTGGAATTAGAGATTCTCCTATATATAACTTTCAATATCACAAACTGGAAAAAATTTTGAAAATTTTACTTTTTGAACAATAATTCATTGAATAGTCCGCCAAGTGTTTTCAATGAGGGAATTGTATTTTCGAGAAAATTACTTTTTGTACCTACTTTTTGGACCAACTTTAGACCCACTTCTTATTTAGTGAGAGTTATAAAATTCGAATTGGAGATTTTCCTATATATGGGCTTCAATATAAAAAACGGGAAAAATTTTTGAAAATTTTACTTTTTTAAAAATAATTCATTGAATAGTCCGCCATGTGTTTTCAATGAGGGAATTGTATTTTCTAGAAAATTGCTATTTGGACCAACTTTTTGGACCATATTTAGACCCACTTCTTATTTAGTGAGTGTTATAAAATTCGAATTGGAGATTTTCATATATATGAGCTTCCATATAAAAAAAAAGGGAAATTTTTTTGAAAATTTTACTTTTTGAACAATAATTCATTGAATTGTCCGCCATGTGTTTGTTCTCAATGGAAGAATTGTACTTTTGAGAAAATTGCTATTTTTGTACCAACTTAAGACCCACTTCTTATTTAGTGAGTGTTATAAAATTGGAATTAGAGATTCTCCTATATATAAGCTTCAATATCACAAACGGGAAAAAATTTTGAAAATTTTTACTTTTTGAACAATAATTCATTGAATAGTCCGCCATGTGTTTTCAATGGGGGAACTTTATTTTTGAGAAAATTGCACTTTTTGGACCAAGTTTAGGCCCACTTCTTATTTAGTGAATGTTATAAAATTCAAATTGGAGATTCTCCTATATATGAGCTTCCATATAAAAAAAGGGAAAATTTTTTGAAAATTTTAGTTTTTGAACAATAATTCATTGAATAGTCCACAATGTGTTTTCAATGGGGGAATTGTATTTTCGAGAAAATTACTTTTTGGACCTACTTTTTGGACCAACTTTAACCCCACTTCTTATTTAGTGAGAGTTATAAAATTCGAATTGGAGATTTTGCTATATATGGGCTTCAATATAAAAAACGGGAAAAAATTTTGAAAATTTTACTTTTTGAACAATAATTCATTGAATAGTCCGCCATGTGTTTTCAATGAGGGAATTGTATTTTCGAGAAAATTGCTATTTGGACCAACTTTTTGGACCATATTTAGACCCACTTCTTATTTAGTGAGTGTTATAAAATTAGAATTGGAAATTTTCCTATGTACGAGCTTCAATATAAAAAACGGGAAAAAATTTTGAAAATTTTACTTTTTGAACAATAATTCATTGAATAGTCCGCTATGTGTTTTCAATGGGGACATTTTACTTTTGAGAAAATTGCACTTTTTGGACACACGTTAGACCCTTTTCTTAGTTAGTGAGTGTTATAAAATTGGAATTATATATTCTCCTATATATAAGCTTCAATATCACAAACGTAAAAAAATTTTGAAATTTTTCCTTTTTGAACAATTATTCATTGAATAGTCCGCCAATTGTTTTCAATGAGGGAATTGTATTTTCGAAAAAACTGTTTTTTGGACCAACTAAAGACCCTTTTCTTATTTAGTGAGTGTTATAAAATTCGAATTGGAGATTTTCCTATGTATGAGCTTCAATATAAAAAACGGGAAAAATTTTTGAAAATTTTACTTTTTGAACAAGTTTACTTCATTGAATAGTCCGCCATGTGTTTTCAATGGGGGAATTTTATTTTTGAGAAAATTGCACTTTTTGGACCAAGTTTAGGCCCACTTTTTATTTAGTGAATGTTATAAAATTAAAATTGGAGATTCTCCTATATATGAGCTTCCATATAAAAAAATTGAAATTTTTTTGAAAATTTTACTTTTTGAACAATAATTCATTGAATAGTCCGCCATGTGTTTTCAATGGGGGAACTTTATTTTTGAGAAAATTGCACTTTTTGGACCAAGTTTAGGCCCACTTCTTATTCAGTGAAGATTATAAAATTCAAATTGGAGATTCTCCTATATATGAGCTTCCATATAAAAAAAGGGAAAATTTTTTGAATATTTTAGTTTTTTAACAATAATTCATTGAATAGTCCACAATGTGTTTTCAATGGGGGAATTTTACTTTTGAGAAAATTGCACTTTTTGGACCAACTTTAGACACACTTCTTATTTAGTGAGTGTTATAAAATTGGAATTAGAGATTCTCCTATATATAAGTTTCAATATCACAAACTGGAAAAAATTTTGAAAATTTTACTTTTTGAACAATAATTCATTGAATAGTCCGCCAAGTGTTTTCAATGAGGGAATTGTATTTTCGAGAAAATTACTTTTTGGAACTACTTTTTGGACCAACTTTAGACCCACTTCTTATTTAGTGAGAGTTATAAAATTCGAATTGGAGATTTTCCTATATATGGGCTTCAATATAAAAAACGGGGGGAAATTTTGAAAATTTTATTTTTTGAACAATAATTCATTGAATAGTCCGCCATGTGTTTTCAATGGGGGAATTTTACTTTTGAGAAAATTGCACTTTTTGGACCAACGTTAGACCCTTTTCTTATTTAGTGAGTGTTATAAAATTGGAAGTAGAGAATCTCCTATTTATAAGCTTCAATATCACAAACGGGAAAAATTTTGAAAATTTTTACTTTTTGAACCATAATTCATTGAATAGTCCGCCATGTGTTTTCAATGTTGGAATTTTACTTTTGAGAAAATTGCACTTTTTGGACCAACGTTAGACTCTTTTCTTATTTAGTGAGTGTTATAAAATTGGAATTAGAGATTCTCCTATATATAAGCTTCAATATCACAAACGTAAAAAAATTTTGAAAATTTTACTTTTTGAACAATAATTCATTGAATATTCCGCCAAGTGTTTTCAATGAGGGAATTGTATTTTCGAAAAAATTGCTTTTTGGACCAAGTTTAGGCAAACTTCTTATTTAGTGAATGTTATAAAGTTCAAATTGGAGATTCTCCTATATATGAGCTTCCATATAAAAAAAGGGAATTTTTTTTGAAAATTTTACTTTTTGAACAATAATTCATTGAATAATCCGCCATGTGTTCTCAACGTGGGAATTGTACTTTTGAGAAAATTGCTATTTTTGTACCAACTTTAGACCCACTTCTTATTTAGTGAGTGTTATAAAATTGGAATTAGAGATTCTCCTATATATAAGCTTCAATATCACAAACGTAAGAAAATTTTGAAAATTTTACTTTTTGAACAATAATTTATTGAATTGTCCACCAAGTGTTTTCAATGAGGGAAATGTATTTTCGAGAAAATTGCTTTTTGGACCATCTTTAGACCCACTTCTTATTTAGTGAGTGTTATAAAATTCGAATTGGAGATTTTCCTATGTATGAGCTACAATATAAAAAACGGGAAAAAATTTTGAAAATTTTACTTTTTGAACAATAATTCATTGAATAGTCCGCCATGTGTTTTCAATGAGGGAATTATATTTTCGAGAAAATTGCTATTTGGACCAACTTTTTGGACCATATTTAGACCCACTTCTTATTTAGTGAGTGTTATAAAATTCGAATTGGAGATTTTCCTATGTATGGGCTTCAATATAAAAAACGGGAAAAATTTTTGAAAATTTTACTTTTTGAACAATAATTCATTGAATAGTCCGCCATGTGTTTTCAATGGGGGAATTTTATTTTTGAGAAAATTGAACTTTTTGTACCAAGTTTAGGCCCACTTCTTATTTAGTGAATGTTATAAAATTCAAATTGGAGATTCTCCTATATATGAGCTTCCATATAAGAAAAGGAAAAATTTTTGAAAATTTTACTTTTTGAACAATAATTCATTGAATAGTCTGCCATGTGTTTTCAATGGGAGAATTTTACTTTTGAGAAAATTGCACTTTTTGGACCAACGTTAGACCCTTTTCTTATTTAGTGAGTGTTATAAAATTGGAATTAGAGATTTTCCTATATATAAGCTTCAATATCACAAACGTAAAAAAATTTTGAAAATTTTACTTTTTGAACAATAATTTATTGAATAGTCCGCCAAGTGTTTTCAATGAGGGAATTGTATTTTCGAGAAAATTGCTTTTTGGACCAACTTTAGACCCACTTCTTATTTAGTGAGAGTTTAAAAATTCGAATTAGAGATTTTCCTATGTATGAGCTTCAATATAAAAAACGGGAAAAAATTTTGAAAATTTTACTTTTTGAACAATAATTCATTGAATTGTCCGCCATTTGTTTTCAATGGGGGAATTTTACTTTTGAGAAAATTGCACTTTTTGGACCAACGTTAGACCCTTTTCTTATTTAGTGAGTGTTATAAAATTGGAATTAGAGTTTCTCCTATATATAAGCTTCAATATCACAAACGTAAAAAAATTTTGAAAATCTTACTTTTTGAACAATAATTTATTGAATAGTCCATAAGTGTTTTCAATGAGGGAATTGTATTTTCGAGAAAATTGCTTTTTGGACCAACATTAGACCCACTTCTTATTTAGTGATTGTTATAAAATTGGAATTGGAGATTATCCTATATATGAGCTTTATTATAACAAAACAGAAAAAATTTTGAAAATTTTACTTTTTGAACAATAATTCATTGAATTGTCCGTCATGTGTTTTCAATGGGGGAATTTTACTTTTGAGAAAATTGTACTTTTTGGACCCACTTTAGACCCACTTATTATTTAGTGAGTGTTATGAAATTGGAATTGGAGATTCTCCTATATATAAGCTTCAATATCACAAATGGGAAAAAAATTTGAAAATTTACTTTTTAAACAATAATTCATTGAATAGTCCACCAAGTGTTTTCAATTAGGGAATTGTATTTTCGAGAAAATTGCTATTTGGACTAATTTTTTGGACCATATTTAGACCCACTTCTTATTTAGTGAGTGTTATAAAATTCGAATTGGAGATTTTCCTATGTATGGGCTTCAATATAAAAAACGGGAAAAATTTTTGAAAATTTTACTTTTTTAAAAATAATTCATTGAATAGTCCGCCATGTGTTTTCAATAGGGGAATTTTATTTTTGAGAAAATTGCACTTTTTGGACCAAGTTTAAGCCCACTTCTTATTTAGTGAGTGTTATAAAATTCGAATTGGAGATTTTCCTATATATGAGCTACAATATAAAAAACGGGAAAAAATTTTGAAAATTTTACTTTTTTAAAAATAATTCATTGAATAGTCCGCCATGTGTTTTCAATAGGGGAATTTTATTTTTGAGAAAATTGCACTTTTTGGACCAACTTTAGACCCACTTCTTATTTATTGAGTGTTATAAAATTCGAATTGGAGATTTTCCTATATATGAGCTACAATATAAAAACGGAAAAAAATTTTGAAAATTTTACTTTTTTAAAAATAATTCATTGAATAGTCCGCCATGTGTTTTCAATAGGGGAATTTTATTTTTGAGAAAATTGCACATTTTGGACCAACTTTAGACCCACTTCTTATTTAGTGAGTGTTATAAAATTCGAATTGGAGATTTTCCTATATATGAGCTACAATATAAAAAACGGGAAAAAATTTTGAAAATTTTACTTTTTTAAAAATAATTCATTGAATAGTCCGCCATGTGTTTTCAATAGGGGAATTTTATTTTTGAGAAAATTGCACTTTTTGGACCAACTTTAGACCCACTTCTTATTTAGTGAGTGTTATAAAATTCGAATTGGAGATTTTCCTATATATGAGCTACAATATAAAAAACGGGAAAAAATTTTGAAAATTTTACTTTTTTAAAAATAATTCATTGAATAGTCCGCCATGTGTTTTCAATAGGGGAATTTTATTTTTGAGAAAATTGCACTTTTTGGACCAACTTTAGACCCACTTCTTATTTAGTGAGTGTTATAAAATTCGAATTGGAGATTTTCCTTTATATGAGCTACAATATAAAAAACGGGAAAAAATTTTGAAAATTTTACTTTTTGAACAATAATTCATTGAATAGTCCGCCATGTGTTTTCAATGAGGGAATTGTATTTTCGAGAAAATTACTATTTGGAATAACTTTTTGGACCATATTTAGACCCACTTCTTATTTAGTGAGTGTTATAAAATTCAAATTGGAGATTTTCCTATGTATGGGCTTCAATATAAAAAACGGGAAAAATTTTTGAAAATTTTACTTTTTGAACAATAATTCATTGAATAGTCCGCCATGTGTTTTCAATGGGGGAATTTTATTTTTGAGAAAATTGAACTTTTTGGACCAACGTTAGACCCTTTTCTTATTTAGTGAGTGTTATAAAATTGGAATTAGAGATTTTCCTATATATAAGCTTCAATATCACAAACGTAAAAAAATTTTGAAAATTTTACTTTTTGAACAATAATTTATTGAATAGTCCGCCAAGTGTTTTCAATGAGGGAATTGTATTTTCGTGAAAATTGCTTTTTGGACCAACTTTAGACACACTTCTTATTTAGTGAATGTTATAAAATTGGAATTGGAGATTATCCTATATATGAGCTTTATTATAACAAAACAGAAAAAATTTTGAAAATTTTACTTTTTGAACAATAATTCATTGAATTGTCCGTCATGTGTTTTCAATGGGGGAATTTTACTTTTGAGAAAATTGTACTTTTTGGACCCACTTTAGACCCACTTATTATTTAGTGAGTGTTATGAAATTGGAATTAGAGATTCTCCTATATATAAGCTTCAATATCACAAATGGGAAAAAAATTTGAAAATTTACTTTTTAAACAATAATTCATTGAATAGTCCACCAAGTGTTTTCAATGAGGGAATTGTATTTTCGAGAAAATTGCTATTTGGACCAATTTTTTGGACCATATTTAGACCCACTTCTTATTTAGTGAGTGTTATAAAATTCGAATTGGAGATTTTCCTATGTATGGGCTTCAATATAAAAAACGGGAAAAATTTTTGAAAATTTTACTTTTTTAAAAATAATTCATTGAATAGTCCGCCATGTGTTTTCAATAGGGGAATTTTATTTTTGAGAAAATTGCACTTTTTGGACCAAGTTTAGGCCCACTTCTTATTTAGTGAGTGTTATAACATTCGAATTGGAGATTTTCCTATATATGAGCTACAATATAAAAAACGGGAAAAAATTTTGAAAATTTTACTTTTTTAAAAATAATTCATTGAATAGTCCGCCATGTGTTTTCAATAGGGGAATTTTATTTTTGAGAAAATTGCACTTTTTGGACCAACTTTAGACCCACTTCTTATTTAGTGAGTGTTATAAAATTCGAATTGGAGATTTTCCTATATATGAGCTACAATATAAAAAACGGGAAAAAATTTTGAAAATTTTACTTTTTTAAAAATAATTCATTGAATAGTCCGCCATGTGTTTTCAATAGGGGAATTTTATTTTTGAGAAAATTGCACTTTTTGGACCAACTTTAGACCCACTTCTTATTTAGTGAGTGTTATAAAATTCGAATTGGAGATTTTCCTATATATGAGCTACAATATAAAAAACGGGAAAAAATTTTGAAAATTTTACTTTTTTAAAAATAATTCCTTGAATAGTCCGCCATGTGTTTTCAATTGGGGAATTTTATTTTTGAGAAAATTGCACTTTTTGGACCAACTTTAGACCCACTTCTTATTTAGTGAGTGTTATAAAATTCGAATTGGAGATTTTCCTATATATGAGCTACAATATAAAAAACGGGAAAAAATTTTGAAAATTTTACTTTTTGAACAATAATTCATAGAATAGTCCGCCATGTGTTTTCAATGAGGGAATTGTATTTTCGAGAAAATTACTATTTGGAATAACTTTTTGGACCATATTTAGACCCACTTCTTATTTAGTGAGTGTTATAAAATTCAAATTGGAGATTTTCCTATGTATGGGCTTCAATATAAAAAACGGGAAAAATTTTTGAAAATTTTACTTTTTGAACAATAATTCATTGAATAGTCCGTCATGTGTTTTCAATGGGGGAATTTTATTTTTGAGAAAATTGAACTTTTTGGACCAAGTTTAGGCCCACTTCTTATTTAGTGAATGTTATAAAATTCAAATTGGAGTTTCTCCTATATATTAGCTTCCATATAAAAAAAGGAAAATTTTTTGAAAATTTTACTTTTTGAACAATAATTCATTGAATAGTCCGCCATGTGTTTTCAATGGGAGAATTTTACTTTTGAGAAAATTGCACTTTTTGGACCAACGTTAGACCCTTTTCTTATTTAGTGAGTGTTATAAAATTCGAATTGGAGATTTTCCTATATATGAGCTACAATATAAAAAACGGGAAAAAATTTTGAAAATTTTACTTTTTGAACAATAATTCATTGAATAGTCCGCCATGTGTTTTCAATGAGGGAATTGTATTTTCGAGAAAATTACTATTTGGAATAACTTTTTGGACCATATTTAGACCCACTTCTTATTTAGTGAGTGTTATAAAATTCAAATTGGAGATTTTCCTATGTATGGGCTTCAATATAAAAAACGGGAAAAATTTTTGAAAATTTTACTTTTTGAACAATAATTCATTGAATAGTCCGTCATGTGTTTTCAATGGGGGAATTTTATTTTTGAGAAAATTGAACTTTTTGGACCAAGTTTAGGCCCACTTCTTATTTAGTGAATGTTATAAAATTCAAATTGGAGTTTCTCCTATATATTAGCTTCCATATAAAAAAAGGAAAATTTTTTGAAAATTTTACTTTTTGAACAATAATTCATTGAATAGTCCGCCATGTGTTTTCAATGGGAGAATTTTACTTTTGAGAAAATTGCACTTTTTGGACCAACGTTAGACCCTTTTCTTATTTAGTGAGTGTTATAAAATTGGAATTTGAGATTTTCCTATATATAAGCTTCAATATCACAAACGTAAAAAAATTTTGAAAATTTTACTTTTTGAACAATAATTCATTGAATAGTCCGCCAAGTGTTTTCAATGAGGGAATTGTATTTTCGAGAAAATTGCTTTTTGTACCAACTTTAGACCCACTTCTTATTTAGTGAGAGTTATAAAATTCGAATTGAAGATTTTCCTATGTATGATTACCATTTCATAACTGAAGGTAAATTTAAGATTTAAAATTTCCTAATTTGATTAAAGCATGTGGACAATTTCACAATTATCTATTTTTACGGTATTTTCCTAAATATATATGGGGAAGCTATCCTCTCCTCAAGAACTTTGAGTTTCAGCAACACGCTCATCGCCTACACTCTGTTCAAGATTTGATTCTAGCCCTAATTTGTCTAATTAAATGGAAATAAACTGGAAACTGTCCTCTCTTTCCGAGAAATGAGTGTCGGCTTCGCGTTCCCACGCATAGTACGCTGAGTCCAAGCAATGCCTAGCCCATATCCGGAATTCGATTCTAGTTGGAACCAGTCTAAAACTACTTTTTTAATCAATATTAAAAATAAAAAATAAAAATTTCTTATCAAAAGAAAAATAATAATAAATAAAAAAATAGGTTTTTGGCGACAAAATAATGTATTATATATATATATTGTTACGAATTTGTATATTTGTAAATATTTCGTAGTGTTAATTTTGTAAATAGTAATTTATGTACATTTCGCATAAGGCAATGCAATGGTTTGTTTCCCTGCAGTGAGCATATCAACGTTTGATAGCGGGTTTTACAGAGATAACTCTGGGAAGCGAGTTTCAAGGGGCAGGGCATTTAACATTATGGTAATGGGAATTTCGCCAAATTGGCGAGATAGAGCCAAATGTCGCCAAACTTGGCGACCATTTGGCGACATTTTCGGTACATGTATATATACATATACCCATATACATGTATAGGTATTTTCGACTACTCTCTGGAAAGTTCTCCAGACATCTACCTCTGGGAGTTTCAAGAAGGTTCACGTATGTTCTCAGATCACCCTATAAAAGCTCAGGGAGAGCGGGTGATGCAGTTAGTTAGTTGTTGACTGTTTTTGAGTCATGGAGCTAGTTGTTAGCTGAGTCCGTTTGTTGACTGAAGTTAGTTGATTTTAAATCACTGAGTTAGTTGCGATTCTGAGTGAGTTGTCTCTCAACGTTCATTGTGAGAGCTGTATTCCTGAGTGAGTTGACTGATTTTGAGTCACGGAGCTAGTTGTTAGCTGAGTCCGATAGTTGGCTGAAGTTAGTTCTTGGATTTTGAGTCACTGAATTAGTTGACTGGAGATACTGAGCGAACTATATTGCATTGTCTTTTGCGACGATTTAGCAGTTGTTTGTCAAGTTTTTAACTGCTGTTTTGTGCTCTGTTGAGGTGAAAAGAGCTGTATTGTGTCTACTAGAACGAGAAGTTCTGGAGCTGTACGAGAACTGTGAAGAGTTATTTTGGAATAAATTTCTGCAAGTTTTGATCTGCTTTGGCGTTAAATCTTTCGAACAAGTACAACGCAACAATATTTACCCTAAACCTCAATAAGGAAAATATTTTTGAGCTTAAAAAAATTCACTTTATTGCCTACGTAACACCTAGCCAACCCAGGAAAATTGAACTTAGCAATTATCTTATCAAAGGGCATTTGTTAGAAAACATGTTTGCACCACCCTCTACCTCCCACGCAAACAGTTTAGAGGTCGTGTTCTCACTTTTAATTGGGATGTGTCTGGATAACTTATATTTTTCCACGATTGTTTTATTTTATCCTATCAGATAAATTGTAAATAATAACGTTTTCCAATCAAACGTTAATTTACGATTTAAAATTTCCTAATTTAGTGGAGGCAAGTGGACCATTTCACAATTATCTATTTTTACGCGGTTTTCCTAAATATATTTGGGGAAGCTATCCTCTCCTCAAGAAAATTGAGTTTCGGCAACACGCTCATCGCCTACACTCTGTTCAAGATTCGTTTCTAGCACTAACCTGCTGAATTAATTTGTTTAATTGTATCCTATCAGATAAATTTTACTGATTACCATTTTATAATTGAAGGTAAATTTAAGATTTAAAATTTCCTAATTTAGTTAAAGCATGTGGACAATTTCACAATTATCTATTTTTACGGTATTTTCCTAAACATATATGGGGAAGCTATCCTCTCCTCAAGAACATTGAGTTTCAGCAACACGCTCATTGGCTACACTCTGTTCAAGATTTGATTCTAGCCCTAACTTGTCTAATTAAATTGAAATTAACTGGAAACTGTCTTCTCCTCCCGAGAAATGAGTGTCGGCTTTGCTTCCCCATGTACAATACTCCGAGTCCAACCAATTCCTATCCCATATCCAAAAGACGCTTCTACTGGAACCTGCCAAAAACAACCTCTCTAATCAATATAACGAATCCAAATAGAATTTCTTTCTTAATTTCGTTATTGAAAAAATAAGACTAGAAATTTTATAATTATTTAATTTGATATAATTATATTAAACCTCAACTAGTTAATTATCCGAATCAAAAAAATAATTTTTGCAAATACGTATCGTGTGGTATTTCCTTGAAATACGAGTTTAGCGTTTGTATTATAAAAATGCGATTGTTGGAAAAACTGTTGTTGCCACCCTAATCTACTTACGCAGAAATTTTCGGGATCGCGTTCTCAATGAAAGATTGTTTAATTTTATCCTATCAATTAAATTATAGATAACAAAGTCGTCGAATTAAAGCCAAATTTAAGTTTTGAAAATCTCTAATTTGGTAATGGATTATGAACAATTTTCGAATATCTATTTCTACACAATTTTCCTGAACATATCTGGGGAAGCTAACTTTTAGTTATGAGCAAAGCTCCTCCACAAGAGTTGATTTTTGCAGTAGCCATTCTAAATGAATTGAAATAATTAGGAAACTGTCATCTATTCCCGAAAAATGAGTGTCCCTACTTACAATACGAAGAGTCTAGCAACTCATAGCCGATATCCGAAAAACGATTCTGATTGGAGTTCGTCTAAATCACCTCTTAAATCAATATCCTGAATAGAAATTTAATTTCTTTTATTTTTTCTTATAAAAAAATTAGAATATAAGTTTTTTAGTCATGTAATTTGATATAATTATCCTAAACGTCTATAAGGTAATTTTTCTAATGACAAAAGTAATTAGTTTGAGCAAAACCCACCTCTTGACCCACCCTGGAAAATCGAATGTAGCGGTTATCTTATCAAAGTATAGTTGCTGAAAGAACCATTCATTCGCGCAAACAGTTTCAGAGTAGCGTTCTCATGTTCAATTACGATGAGTCCGAAGAACACATAAATTTCAATAATAATCTGTTTAATTTTGTCCTATCAGATTAATTTTAGATACACTATCTGGCCAAAAGTATCCGGACACCCCTTAAAAAAGTGGTTCTGGCCAGTGACGCAATTTGATACGTAATTGAAAGCTATAAAAGTGTTGGTTGTGGTTTGTCAGATTGTATTTATGCGTTTGTGAGGCAATGAGTAAGTCAAAGGAGCTTAGTGAGTTTGATCGTGGGAGAATAGTGGGATGCCACCTTTGTGGGAAATCAGTTCGTGAGATTGCGGACATTATAGAGAAGCCTAAATCCACTGTGAGTGATGTAATTATGAAGTGGAAACGTCGAGGCAGTGAAACGGCAGAAAAACGAACCGCTAGGCCGAAAACACTTGGTGAATGCAGCCGCAGAACTTTGAAAGGGTAGTGAAACAAAATCGCAAGTCCTCGTTGGTGGAAATTTCTCAGGAGTTCCAAAGTTCATCAGGCGTTAGTGTTAGCAGCAGGACTGTCCGTCGAGAGTTAAAAGACTTGGGATTCCATGGAAATGCAGCCGCTCACAAGCCGAACATCACTCCACAGAATGCGAAGCATCGATTGCAATGGTGTAGAGCTCACCGTCATTGGACTGTGGAGATGTGGAAAACTGTTCTTTGGAGTGATGAATCTCGTTTTAAAGCCTGGCAGCCGGATGGACGCGTCTGGGTTTGGCGGATGCCCGGCGAACGTTTCTATAGTGACTGCATTGTGCCGACTGTTAAGTTTGGTGGTGGAAGCATAATGGTGTGGGGTGTTTCTCGTGGTTTGACCTGGGTCCGTTAGTTCCTGTGGTTGGAAGCATGAACTCTGAGATGTATGTGGACATTCTGGACAATGCTGCACTCCCAACTCTATGGCAATATATTGGGGAAGGCCCATTTCTCTTCCAGCAGGATAATTGCTCCATTCACACATCGAGGCTTGCACAGACGTGGTTTGACTAAATGGATGTTCAAAAACTGGACTGGCCTTCTCAGAGCCCCAATCTAAATCCCATAGAACACCTTTGGGACGAATTAGAACGCAGATTACGTAGCCAGCTAAATCGACCCTCTTCACTGCAAGCACTCACTACAGCTGTGATGGACGCCTGGATGGCAATTCCTATGGTCAACTATCAAAAATTGGTGGAAAGTCTTCCCAAACGTGTGCAGGCTTTCATCAATGCAAAAGGGTGATCAACATCATATTATTATGTGCCTCAGGACGCTCTAAGTCCATACCACTGGGTGTCCGAATACTTTTGGCCAGATAGTGTATTAACCTCGTCAAATTAAAGGTAAAATTAGGATTTTAAATTTCCTCATTTATTTAAAGGTGACATTTCTCATTTACCTATTTTTACGCAATATTCCTAAACATATATGGGGGGAACTGACTTCTCTTCATGACCAAAGTTTTTCGGTGACATGCTCATCATCTTGCCCCTTCTCAAGAGTTGTTTCTAGCACTAGTCATTCTAAATAAATTGGAGGCTGTCCTATCCTTCGGAAAAATGAGTCTCACTTAAATTACGCTTTATCCAAGCAAGGCCTGTTCTATATCCTAATAACGACGAAACTACGTCACAGTTTACGGTTTCAAATTAAATTTCAACAATCTACATACAAATTCATTCTTTTCTTAAATCCTGGCAGCTACAATCGTCTTCTATCTTTCCTGTCTCTTTCTGTAAAGCCTAATAAACTATAAAAATCCTTGTCCTCCACAAAATCCAGAACACCAAAACTAGCTACACTAGAATCTTCCATTTCATTAAATATAAACACTACAATTAATTTTTTTCTTGGTTAAATATGGATGAATTTGGAATTGTATCATAAATATCGGAGGACATGTATAATTGTAAATTTCAATACACTGTAATCTATAATAATAAAACAAGCTGTCTGTCTGTGGATCTATAGAAAGCTACTTAAAATTGGAGAAGAACTCACAAATTTTCAACATAAGTAGTTTTGGCCTTCTAATTTTGCCTATGACAAACAGAATGTTAAAATTTTTATTATTTCTTTTTTAAGTAATTTATTTAATTAAGATTTTTTTTTTCACAAAGTGACTTTAAATAGAGTCACAGCTCTGAAATTTTCGACATAAGTAATGTTGGCCTTCTAATTGAACTCTTAAAAAAATAATAAGTTTTTATTTAATTTTTAAATTTTTTTTTTCTAATTAACTAATAAATGTTTTACAAAACGTTTTCTAATTGGGCTACATTTCTGAAATTTTCAACGCAAGTAGTTTTGGCCTTCTAATTGAACATATTGACAAAAAGAAGGTTAAAATTTTAATTCGTTATTTAATTAATTTTTTCACAAAAAGGAACTTCTAATAGGCCTTGAGTTCTGAAAGTTTCAACATAAGTAGTTTTGGCCTTCTAATTTTGCTTTCCACAAACAGGTGTTA
The DNA here is from genome assembly GCA_963978545.1 of Linyphia triangularis. NCBI lineage: Eukaryota > Metazoa > Arthropoda > Arachnida > Araneae > Linyphiidae > Linyphia > Linyphia triangularis. The sequence continues at coordinate 13,352 of CAXBTE010000002.1, read as the reverse complement.
AAACAATCTTATATGGGTGTTGTATTATTGTATTAACGGGGATTTCTTTTTTCTTCAGGGGAGAGGCTTTTAATATTAAGGCTTTACTTAGTCCATTTTTTTGTCCCCCTCAGTAAAATCTAATTGAATTTGATTATTGATAGTGAAGTGAGCTTATGCTAAAGCAGCAATGAATCTTTCAGTGAGCAAAGCGAGCCTATGCTTGCAAAGCAATGAACCTTTCAACGAGTGAAGTAAGCCTGTACTTTTGTGTCAATGAATTTTTCAGCGAGTGAAGCGAGCTCGATTTTGCGTATCGCTGAACCTTCCTGCGAGCGAAACGCCAAAAACTGTAACCTATACACCAATGATGGATTCCCTCAACGCTTGGCCTCACAGCTAGCTTTTAGATAGTATTAAATATTCATTATTAGATACTCATGATTTAAAAACACTCACAATGGAAGGCTGGAGAGAGAAATGGTGACGTCAATGTTTAGCCATATACCTGACGACCCAAACCTATCCTGACTAATATTCATTTATCGTTAACGAATTATCTAATTTACTAATTAATCTTTTAAAATCTAAAATTTATTTTTCGCAAACTTGCTTATTCATGACTACAAGTGAGATAGATATAAAAGAACTTACGGTTTTATGTTGAAGATCGCTCTGCACTTCTGGCTACTTGTTTGTCGGACTCCTCGCTTGCCGGATGAAGGATGCTAGAACGACGTCTGAAGAAGGCTAGAAAACGACGTCAAGACTGGATTTCACCTGTCGCTCGTCAGATGGCTGGCCGCATCAGGGGACGCAAAGGCGACTGGCCTTTTTTTTTATTTGAGAACAGAGCTTGGCTCTAGTGGTAGTTTTTTTTTTTTTTTTTCTTCCTTTTTTTTTTTCTTTTTTTTTTCCTGTTTATTTTTCCGCAGTGCACGCATTTTCAATACTTTTGTAAATATAAATTGGACCGGCACAACCTTTCTCCTAAGATACCTGTAGGGATGGTGCCCGAACCATGGTCATTGGCTTTGTTGACCCCCTTGTTATCTCTTTGCTTGTCATCATAACTCAAAGTGGATGAAGTAAGTGTTTTATATAACAAATCAAACCGACATGAAACTGTACTGTATGAGCAAGTAACGTTATGGAAGGCAAATGTTAACTAAAACTTTCGTAATAGTTCGTATTTTTAAATATGACAAGAAAAAAATTTGCTCAACATATTCTTTGAATCAACCAGAAAATAGCTCATTTGCAAAGATTAGTTCACAGATAAAAATTAATTTTTTTTCGTAGTTACCTTAAAGTAATTACGAAAGTTACCTTAAAGTTTTGCATGGACAACTTTTATGATTCCATTAAAATGATAGGGAAAATCTCTCAACAAGTTTACGAATCTTCGTTTTTCCGTTAAAGTGAAATGTAGCATATGAGATTCTGTCGAATGGTAGTAACCAACAATTCCCCCCCCCCCTTAATATTATAAGTATTTACACAGATATTTTATTAATAAGATTGTACTTACTCAGGGCATCCGTTATTAGTCCAGGTATAAGGTTTTCTCGCGATTATATCTTCATAACATGTGTGGCATTTTAAGGTACTCCCACTTTAAAGCAAGATTGCAGATATTAGGTTTTGTCTACTCCTTCCATCTATCGCAATATCGACTCCATTCTTCCTATCCTGCAGAAGATCATTATTTGTAAAGTGAATACTGGTTGTATGGAAGAAAAAATTTTATTCAAATTAGTTAAAATATTGTAAATGATACTTAACGTTTGAAGAGTAACCCTTTCAATTAAGATGACAATGTAATCATCCGATCATAATTAAGATAGTTACATTTTCAAACTTAAAGATTTAATAACAATAGATTCCTATCTATAGTCAATATTAAATGTCTGCTGAGGACATATAAATATGAACTTAACCCATATCATGCTTCATACCAAAAATTAAAGAGATAAAAGGTAAGAAATAATTATGACTTATACAAAACTGATGGATAAAAAGTTCAATAAAATATAATCAATAGTCCAAATAATACTCTAGTTCTCAAGTTAGTCTAAAATAATAACAAAAACGCTCGCAACATTCAATAAAAGTACTATGGGCAAGTATAAATTAGGTACCGAAGCGAAAATATGTACCTCTCCCTCCTTCAAATCAATTTTAAAATTGGCAAGAGTTATCCTTAGATTCAGCTGTGAATTTTTTTTCAAAATGGCGTCATAATGAGCGGAATAGCAATAATGGTCTTCAGAGAAACTTTGCTGTATATTGTTGAAAGAGTTACAATGCTTTATTTTCTTAAACAAAGAGATTTGTCTGAGCTTATTGCAGACAATGTTTCCAACAATGCATTCGCAACGGGTTTTTTTACTATGAAATTTTCGTGTTTATCCGCCTACATACCATAGCTTAGAACATTTAAAAGCATGCATGCAACCCTGGATTTTTAACAACGTTTATATTCGATCTATATTTTTTGATGTCAAAAACTGCCTGATGTATTTATCAGTTATAACGCTTATTACATGTGACTAATGATTTTCAATATTTAGACCGGCAACTAAAGGAGTTGTGCAGTTCTTTTAAAAAATTTAAAATTCACAGTTGTGCATTTCTGAGAAAATTACTATTTAAAATCAGGTAACATGGAAAATATGCTTACAGGGAACATTTGTGGCCAATGAAGGCTTAATCAATATTTTATAAATATCCAACATGTCAATTTTGTTTTAAAATATTGGAAATCAATCATTGCGAAGCATGCCATAAACTAACTGGTGTTTCGCTGATTTGAAATCTAATTATCATTGCCAGGCGCTACATTGTAGTATTACATTTCAATTTAACTTGAATTTATAACTGGTCTAAGTTTCGCCATGCAAAAACTTAATGAAAAAATAAATCATTAAAAAACCTAGGAATTGATCAGAAAAATATATATATTTGCACAATTGCAAGCTTCCAAATATATTGATATATCCAAATTATAAACAAATGTTTCAAATAATTTTCGAACAATTAAAGTCAGAGTTAAGAAGCAGGTGTCTATCTATAATGGAACGCTATCATATAAAGTAATTTGCAGCATCGCAAGAGGAGATTTAGAGTAGTTACAGATTTTTCTTTCTAAACTATAAAAGGTAGCGAAACTAATTAAAATAGTAGAGATTAAAAAATTATATTTTATCATTATATTATCATTTATATTTTTTAGTTTTGGAAGTTGCGAGCCTGTATGTACGGGGATTTTTTGATTTTATGCGGTTTTGGGGTATAAAATTTGTTTGGTTTAGGAGATTGGTTTTACTAGAGTAGTATTAGGGAGAAGGGGGATGGGGGGGAGGGGGGTTGTAGAAGAGTATGGGGCGATTTAACAACACATCTCCTCAGAGAAAGCGAGAGGAGTAGTGTTTTAATATTGTATTAGTTAATTTTTGTGGGGGAGGGTGTCTCCGTAACTCGGGGTCAAGCAGTGAATTTTAAAAATCAACACATTTACCGTATCGCTATTTATTAAACTAGGGTGATGGAGCAACGCACAACTTTCAAATACACTTAATGTTGATAACTTCATTTAAATTTGTCATGGATTGATGTAATTTATCGTTTTCATAATTTCCTTATTTAAAAAAAAAAAAAAAAAAGGACCAGTTTGGTGTTATTTTTGGTGATAATTATTACATTGGAAAAAAAAATCAACGCCAAAAACGACCAAATTAACAAAAAGATTTTTCGAGAAATATTACATTATCTTTTCTTGTAAGTGGAACGAGAAGAAACAATCGTCAGAGGAAGAAAACTCTGTGTTAAAGACATTTGTTTTTTCACCTTTTTACGTCTTTACGTATTTCTACGAAAATTTTGGACATAGGAATGCTCAAAAAGCATTACCTCAGCGATTTTGTGGAAAATCCTTAGATACATTTTTTAGCAAATGCTGAAAACACATTTTTCAAGGCAGCTAGTTACTTTATGCACATGCGCAATTCTGACGAAAACCTTAACGACAGGTGCCATGGCCACCACTAATCCTGACAAAATATTTGAATATCATTGATCAATTCTTACGGGAATTATGCTGAGCATAAACACACAAAACATTTCCTAGACCAATTTTTTTTTTAATCTGTCAAGGTCCAAAACGAGTAAAAATGAAATATATATATATTTCAACCAATGCCAAACTTTCATAACCTTTTGGGAAGTTCAAAGTAATAAGCACAGTAGGGGAGACCTGTGTACCTAGGGCCGCCTTTTTTCAATGCACAAAAAATGAGCCACTGAGAAAAATGTGAAACTGATATGCAAACATCGTTATAGTAATTAATTCCCATTGGGATTCATATTGCCGCATTTTAGTCATTTATACATGTGGAATTATAGCCGAGAGGTAGCGCAGGAGGCTGGTGTTCAATAGGTCGGTGGTTCGAATATCACCGGCATCCACTTTGCTAAAGTTTAATTTCTATTTATTTCTTGTTCTAGAAGAACGTTCTATCATTTCCGGTACGACTTGTTTCCGGTTGTTTAGGATGTCCTAGTGCTTCTATGCAAATCCGACTTTAGTTGTTTCAGGTGCCGGGTGAATGTTCTGGAACATTCGATCTGGCTTTATAAGAGAGTCACTCTAATTGAGTGAGGCAGAGGATAGTTTCTTCTACTACTGAACGTTGCTCTAGAATTCTTTCTAATAAATTCTTACGAGACATAGCACCAATGTTGTATTTCTTGTGTACAGTTCATTATACGTGACAATATAATTACTTAAAATAATAGATTCTGTCAAATAAAATGTTTTTAAAGAAATTCCACAAATGGCCCTGGGTACAAGACCTCGTTGTATCTAGGGCCAATAGCTGATGTATCTAGGACTAGTAACTGATGTACCTAGCGCCATTATCTTTAAGTGAGGTTTCAGTCCATAATGAATAGAAAACAAACATACACAGATGAATTTTACAAATGAAACAACATCAAGTAATTATCATTCATTGGTTTATCATATAATAACTGTAATAAATTGCAATGTGTCAAATTATCAGTAAATTACAAGTATTTTCATAAATTGAAAAACTGATTGGAAAAAAATGAGCTGCATGCTTATCGCTTTAAAGCACCAACAGATTTTAGTTTTGGCAATTTCAACACAATAAGCAACTATGTGGCTATATGTACACGACTTGGTGATTTCATGTCAAATGTCTTCTACTAAAAATGCACATGGAGCTTATTTAAACATCTCTTTTAGTACTTAATGTTACAAATAAAATTATTTACTAGAATTCAAAGAAGAGTATTTGACATAACTCTGTAAAACAATCAAAGACATGAGCTACAAAATGTTACTGCAGACCATATAAAAACGTTTTTGACTTATAACTTGTCACAGCTTTCCCCTCAAAGATTTCAAAATGACTGCCAAAAGAGCAATGGGGTGTTGCCACCTACCCAAGTGAGTAAATAAACTTAGAACTACACATTATTCAATAAAAGTGGGGTGACCCTTGGTAGACAAGTTTCCCCAAACTATCTTTTTGTTATTCTTTGTTCAGAATCATATCTCTCAATGCACATTTGTGCATCCTGACAAAGTATAACTGGCAATGCTAAGAGATAACTACTGCTATATGCACACATTGAAAATGCTAAGAATCATTAACATCTGAAATAAGACAACCCAAACTTGTTTTTAAAATTCCAGGTTTTTTTTTAACACACAACAAATAACTGAATCATGTACTTATTGTAATGCTAGGGATGAAGACCAAAAGATATATGGACAAAAATCTGATTCTGTCTTTCAAGATTTTTTGATTTTTTTTTTATTAAGAGCTCTTTTGCATGGGGCGGATAAGGGTGCGATCCTATAGAAGTTTTACCAATGTGTATTTTGAAAGAACCCTTTCCGAGGATGCGGTGAGTGGCAACTTCTTAGTTCGGATCCGCATAGCATCCACAGAAGTCAAAATTTCGCTCTGCCTCTGCAATAAACAAGTTTTGTACATAAGGTAAGTTGGAAATATTCACATGACGTTGCTGGTATATTTCCGCATTATCCAGAGATAACGAATTCATATTTTTACTTACAATTACCCACATGTATATATAGGGTAATGAAAGTATAGTATTCAGTCAAAAAAAAAATCGATTATTTTTGCATTTCTATATGCTTTGGAACATCCTGATTTCAAAAAAGGGATCTAGAAAAAATGTCTATCTCTGTGTATGTGTGTCTGTGGTCAGCCAAACTCCCGAACAAATTGACCTACGATGTTCAAATTTGGTGTACGGGTCGGTGATGGAACAGGGACCTACCATTAAGGTTTTCGTCAAAATCGTGCATGCGCATAAGGTAGATGCCATGGAAAAAAACCATGTTTTTCAGTAATTTCTAGAAAACGGTTCTAACGATTTTGTTCAAAATCGCTGTTGTAATGCCTCTTAAGGTGTTCTAAACATCCCCACCTCCGAAATTTCCTTAAAAATGCTATAATGGCGTAAAAAGTTGGAAAACAAATGCCTTTAGCACAGAGTTCTCTTTCCTTAAACATACCTCATCAACGATCGTTTTTTCTTTTCTTCCCAGTTTCAATTATGGAAAGGATTGATTACTCAAGAATGATCGAAAAGTATATCGCAAAAATCACCGTTTTGGCGGAGTGTTGTTGTTTTTTTGCAAAAAAAGGAGCCATACAAGAATCATCGCAAAAAATATAGCCAAACTGGCCATTTTTTCTAAATAAATGTTGAAAATATGAAAATGGTAAATGACACAAATTGACATCAGTATTATTGTGTAATTGTAAGTTGTGTGATGTTCCACACCCTTAGTTTATGATTTAAAGTGCAGAACAGAAAACTTACTGGTATCTAATTCGTCCATGCAATAATTGAATTTTAATTTAATTTTGAATCTTATCACTTTTACACAAAGTCGATAATTTTAAATACTTTCCAAACAAAATTATATATATATATATATATATATATATATATATATATATATATATATATATATATATATATATATATATATATATATATATATATATATATATATATATATATATATTTCTTTTTTTTTTTAATTTACAATTCTTGTTTGTTCCCTGTATCAAATCATCGTGTATCGTTTGCAGTTAAATTTAAAATTTTAAATAAATTACAAATTTAATTATGATTGGTGCAACTATACCTCATTTAAGTAATTAAATTTTAATTAATCAATTAGATAAGTTTTATGCAAACATGTTCATTTTCTAACATTTGTTAAGCGTAAAAAATGTCTGTCTAAATCAAAATAAAAGAAACATTTCTCCAATTTATACGAATACTTAAGCTTTTTTTCTTTCTATGACGTATCTTCGGTTTCGAGTGAAAAGGTCCAAACTCTACTTTTCACTCTCTAGTATTTTTTAAACAAGAAGAGAAGCCCTTCGTTAAGTTAAAGCTACCGATTATACATTAAAAGGGGCTGAATGAAACAGGGGCAGGTCGAAACAACCACATTTCAAAATCTGATTTATAAGTTTGAATTTTTCTTCGATAAAGGGCAGCACAAAAACGTTAAACTTACGTTTTATGTACCAGAGCAGCGGTTCTCAACCTTTTTAGTTTGTAAAAAAAAAAAAGAACACTCTGAGGCCCGCTAGCTAATAGAATATGTGTATGCGTACTTCAGTAATTAGTGAAACATGCTGTTCAAGAAGAATTTAAAAATAGGTTTTTTTTTCCTGTTTTATGAAGAAAGGAACTTTAACGTATTCACTTTGTTGTCACAACTATAAGAAAACTAAAAAACAAGTGAACAAAGTTTAAAAAAAATAAAAAAAATTTAAAAAAAAGGAATTCAATGGGATTTTAGACATTGTCATGAGAGAGTCAATATCTAGATTAAAACTTAGTTTTAGTTATTCTGTCGAATTCACGCATTATTCACTCGTTACACCGTCGAAGATTGTTGCTCATAATCTTGTCTTAGATTCTCCTCCACGGCCCACGCTACTCGCGGCCCTCTTGCGGCCCATGGGTTGGGAACCTCTGTACTAGAGGAACGCTTTTGTCAACAAATCTGTATTTTGAAAACCTAAACAGTAATCTAAAATGTGTAATTATAGTAAACACAACATTAAAATGTTTACTTTAAAATTGTAGTTTGATTATTCTAAACACTCGTAGAATATAACAAAAATTCGTACCTTTACCACCGAATGTTAAAGTCGTATATCAACTTGAAGAAACCAGTAGAAAGAGGCGTCAAAAGGATGGAAAAGGCATTTATCGCCTCGTGATTACGCATAATTTCACATCAGATCACTGCGAAAAAATATTAGATTTTATTTGAAAGGAGAAACAAAAATAATTATAAGGATAGTGATTATCATTAAAATGCAAAGCAGCTGCTTAGTAACTTATTAACTCTAATGTCTCGAGTTACTAGTTTATTCAAAAACTTGGATTTGGTATTATTGAAAGATATTTGTTTTAATGAGTTTAACTTATTCCAACGATTTTTTCTTAATTGATAATTCAATTTGGGAAACAAGGATGTGTTATAGAATGAAAATGTGTAGCAAAGTGCGTGTATTGAAGGGGGCGTTTATAAAAAGGGTACAGTTTTCTTCTTCGTCGATTGGTGCGATAAAAACTTGATTTGAACAATTTACTTCAAACAGTAACGCATAGATATTGTCTGTATTCTTATAACGTTTTCAAAATTCTAATAACACCCAGCTAAATTTTTATAAATACATAACATGAAAACCTTGCTTTTCTATTTGTAAAATTTCTCAAAATTGTAGTCGGAGTGCTTGGAAAACAATTTTAATCACTTATTTGGAACTACAGGTTTTTTTTTTTTTTTTTTTGGAACATAGATTTTAGTAATAATGTGTTAAATAAAGTGTCCTTAATTATGTCAGAGGTATACTAACTTTTACAAATGGTCCATTTTATAAATGTCTATAAAAAACCGGGAAACTTAAATTATTACTCTTGAATATTTGTAATATTTAACAATCATCAGTATTAAAATTACATTTTTTTTTCACCATTTGATTAATTAAATATCTATTAAATTGTAAGAATTCTAAAAAAATATTGCATTCATATAATGTAATTAAAAGAAAATATATCAAAACTAAACAAAATGGGTATCAAATAAAGCAAAAACTGAACGTGAATAAAAATGGATAGTAAAAAGCAACTATGTAATGAAACAAAATGAGATTAATATATATACGATAAATGCTACACAATGATATTTACAGAACTGCCTTGCTTCAATTTCAACTCACGAAATTATAACCGATAGTTGTATTGAATATACTGTTTCGAAATACAGTGCAAAATATTATCGAAAACATTAAACATATTCTGGACATTTAGTATACAAGTAATTATTACGTACCAAACTGAAAATACCAACTTTTCTTAAATAGCTTTTGAAGATAGAAAATTGGTCTCTCTATGTGAGCGTTAAATTCAATTCCAAAATGGCGTCGAAATGAGTGAAATTGCAATAATGGTCCTCAAACATAATTCACTCCATTGTTGGAAGATAGCAATGAGATAATGCTACAACACTGAATTTCCGAGAGTGATTTAAATTGTCCTATTGTTGACAATGTTGCCAATAAAGAGTTTGCAATGTATTTTGAATTACGAACTTTTCCTGCTGATCAACATGCATTCGAAAGCCTGGAAAATGTGTGCTCAAGTATGGAAGCAAAGAGTGTTAGTTGGAAACATTTTTCGAAATCGATCTTCTGACATTGAAAAAATTACCTGATGTATCAATTATAGCAAATATGGAATTTGACAAATATTTTTTTTAATACCGGGTGTTTATAAATTAAAGTTCAACTTTCAAAAATCTGCAAAAAAACACTGTTTAGATTGACTTGATATTTAGCCTCTATATACTTGAAGAAGGGGAAAGATTTTTGAGATAAGAAAAAACTATTTAAATCTCTATTTTTTTCTTCTTTTGCCATGCTATTGCTTTTTCAAATCCATGATTTGATAAAAGAAAACATACCATTCTTTTAAAATCATGCTGTTTGAAAATTGAACTTGAATATTCATTCCGGGGGGAGGGGGATTTTAATTAAAGTTCAACTTTCAGAAATATTTAAAAGGGAAAAAAAAACTAGTGTTAAGAATGATTTGATATTGCACAAGAATGACTGATTTCAGAATGGCATGATTTGTATATACTCGAAGAAGGGAAAAATGGTTTGTCATAAGAAAAAGAAACCCTATTTCAGACAATTTTTTTAAGTCGTGTTCCTCTACCTCCCCCCCCCCCCTCTCCTTCTCCTTTTTGAATATATTCAAGTCAAACGTCCGGAGATTGAGTCTTTTTTACACCTTTTTGAAAATTGAACTTTAATTAGAATCACCTCGAGGTGATGATCATTTTGAAAAAGCATGGGATTTTTTTCTTATTCCAAATCATGACTTTAAAGAAGCAATGGTACGACATAAAAAAAAAATTCGAAATACTTTTTCTTACTTTATACCGTTTCTCCCTTCTTTTAGTAGCCCACCTGATGGCTGTGTGGTTAGCGCGCTGGCCTCGCTTTCCAATGGTGCAGGGTTCAAATTCCCGGTTAGGTATGAGTGTTCGTTGTGGTTCAGAATCCACATTAAGCTGTTGGTCCCGGCCTGATTAGCCGTCATTGTGCATAAAAATATCGCTGAGCGTACAAACCAACCAACCCTTCTTCGAGTATACACAGGTCAAATATAAGGTTATTCTGACAAGTGGTGTTTTGCATATTTTTGATGGTTGAGCTCTAATTATAAGGGTGGATTTTTTTAACGGGCCAAGAGCTGTTACTTACATTTTAAATATATTGAAATCATGTTTTGCGAGTACATTTTTTCATAATCACCTAAAATGCCATGTTCTCTTTCATAAATTTATTTCAAATAATATATATATTTTTTCATTCTTATTTTAATTTTGAAGTAGTGAAATATAATTTGAATGACGTGTCGCTGTATAGAAAACTCATTTTTGAGCTACTTTTTCAGATGGTTTGATGCCATCTAGACCTTAAAAATATATCTTAGAATTGAATCGGTTCTTTGAAAAACCCCATAAATCGCTTTTTTGTCGAAATCGAGTTTTTGGTAAAAAATCAATTCTTCAGAGTTAGATGCATCTTTCGGAAGCAAAACCTAACGAGACAGGTCATTTTACACCGAGTTATCCGATAGGAAAGTTTTCCTTTATTCGAGACAGCTCACAAGTCAGTGACTTGTGAGGTTTCTCAAATACGCGCCGCATCACCGGAGCCGAGAAGATGCACATGGTTTTTCCTTCTCTATCAGCCCAGTTTTTTCGGTGTACTGTACGTACAGTGTACATTCATTACACGTTTTTTGCTATTACCGGTATCTCTTCTTCTTGCTTAGTAAATCTTGATATTTATTCATTTTATAGTATAGTTCGGTGATTAGTAATGGATTCTAGTTAGAAATAAGTTATAATAAAATACTAAAGAAAAGCAGGTAAAGGCTTAAGAAACCATTTTGCTTGCAAGTGCAATATTATCAAAAAAGCTATAGTTAACGGCTCAGTGTACACAAACTAGGAAAGAAAAATCATCCATACCCAGAGGAGTTAGTTAAGTGTTTCAATCTCTAGCTACACACACATATATATATATATATATATATATATATATATATATATATATATATATATATATATATATATATATATTTTAAATATAACATACAATGCTTTCCATTAAGTCAAATAGTAGTAAAATTCCAAAGAACAAATAAAGTCTCTCTTAAAATCTCTCCATTCATGTAGTTTTCATACCTCTTTAATCATAAGGATGTTGTAATCAGCAAGGCTTTTATTGATGGGTTGTGTAGTCACACTTTTCGATTAAACTACAACTACAAATCTGTCACCTGCAAATGAACCAGTGCATCTAAATGGAAAAATAGCATTAGTAAAAAAAAAAATTAAAAACATAACTAAACTGATGAAATACATCCCAGATGAAGAAAACATCCCAGCATTTTACAAAGAGATAGTTAACCAATGACCTACATCTGATTCTGTCAGAGAACTACATTGAATGAAAAAAAAAATATTTCGCTATTTATGCCATTATTTTTCGTAGAACTAAATAATCTTAGTTGCGTTTCATATTTAGTTAACGTTTCTACTCGTTTTAAAATATATTTTTGAGGTGTATTCAGTGCACTTTTTATTTTATACAATTTAGAATGCAATTACTTTTTGCTTAAAGTGAGAAACCCCATAAGTCAACTGAATTAAAAAAATCCATAATAATTTAACTATTTATCTTTTAAAACCTCCACTGAACACACAGATTGTATTTGGATACAAGCAATACATTTCATTTGACAAAATAATATAGAGTTTTGTTATTTAACTCAGAAACAGCAGTGGTGGCCCGTGATTGAAAATGTTAGTGCATTTGGAAACATGCGACTTCTCAATAACTCCTCCCATCCTCAACAACACAACACACACACGTACAAACACATTTGATTTTTTTTTTTTAATCTTTTAAAAAATCGGATATTTTGCACTTAAAAGTAATTAGTGATGATGTTTAAATGGAAAAAAAATAAAAAAAATATTCAATACTATTCAAATTAATTAACTAATTAACATTTAACTCGTTATAATTAGCAGATTTTTGAACAATGATTACTCTTCAATACTCACGAGGGGGGTAATAACGCTTCCAATCGAGGTGATCTTCCTCCGAACAGCGCAACCATGTGCACCTGAAACGCGTTTCGGCTGCGAGGTTGCCATTGTAACCAAAAGAACCCGATAGAGCCTTCCTTCCACGTAATGTAAAGCGAGGTAGCCAGATCAACAATTTTTCGACTTCGGCTGCCATTGAGAACTTCTCCGTTAAAATAATCTCTAGATGAAATTCTCAAAATAATGGTATCATCTGAAGGCTGAGAGAGTTATTTTATTAGTCTGAAGTACAATTTTGTTCTGGAATTATTTTTTTTTTAATGTTTTAAACTTGTTATCTAAAATTTATGTTTTCTGCACGTGAAACTTCATTTCAACAGTGATAACTGAAGTTTGATATAATCTTTTTGAAAAATGATTTGACAGTTGAAATCTGCATTAACTATTAGATGCTTGGAGTCTCAGTCAAACTGATTGACAAAGAAAATGAATTTAGCTAGATTTTTAAATGCAAAAGTTTTAGAAAAATTGCGATTTTTTCTACTTCCAATGTTAAAAAATTTATATTAAAAAAACTATATATTCTATAAATTATATGGAAGTTCATAACATTGAGAGTACAATTTCCAACCATAATTTCTTT